>CM052653.1:6734393-6750014 GCA_028533165.1 Leontopithecus rosalia | reverse complement strand
TAAATCGGTCTACTATAAGGACACATGCACATGAATGTTCATTGCAGCACTGTTAACAATAGCAAGGAACCAACCCAAATGCCCATCGATGATAGACTGGACTGGGAAAATGTGGCACATATGCACCATGGAATATTATGCAGCAATCAAAAATGATGAGTTCGTGTCCTTTGTAGGGACATGGATGAATCTGGAGAACATCATTCTCAGCAAACTGACACAAGAACAGAAAAGGAAATACCACATATTCTCACTCATAGGCGGGTGATGAACAATGAGAACACATGGACACAGGGAAGGGAGTACTACACACTGGGGTCTATTGGGGGGAATAGGGGAGGGACAGTGGGTGGGTGGAGCTGCGGAGGGATAGCCTGGGGAGAAATGCCAAATGTGGGTGTAGGGGAGGAAGGCAGCAAAACTCACTGCCATGTGTGTACCTATGCAACTATCTTGCATGTTCTTCACATGTACCCCAAAACCTAAAATGCAATTAAAAAAACTAAAAATAAAAAATAAAAATGAGATGGATCTACTTATGTGGAAATATGTTGATAACATAACAATTTTAAGAAATTATATATGTACACACACACCACACACACAAATATAAATAATGATTTTGCTGTATACAAATGTGTCTGCCTATGAGAATAAATAGATCTGAATGGACTCAGAACAGATTCAGGAAGACTACCCATTAACTCTAAAGAGCAGCTACGTATGAGGCAACAGATTAGAAGGGGTAAGTGATTCTTTTTTTTACTTTCTATAATTAAATTTGAAATTCAAAATAGATATGATGTGTGATCTCCAAAACAAAAGAACAAGACATAAGTAGATTATAATATAATGTAAAATATATTTGGTCCTAGCCCCCAGTTCATGTCGTGAAACTATAGGAGTGTTGTTTCGAGGTGACTTAGGGTGGAGCACCCAGATAGCCTCAGGATGGAACTGGCCACCAGAAAAATCAAATTATTAGAAGGTTGGAGCTTTCAGCCCCACTCACCAACCTCTGGAAACCTGCAGGTGGGCTGGAGTTCAAGGGCTGTGAAAACTCTTGAACAACAAAACTTGATGAGCTTGTGGGTTGCTGGAGGTACTGGGTGGGGGCAGCTAGCCCAGGGAGGGCCAGGAAGCCCCACTTCCCATCCATCTCGTTATCTGGCTGTTCATCTGTATCTTTTAGTATCATTCATAAGAAACTGGTTAACATAAGTGAGTGCTTCCCTGAGCTCTGTGATTCATCCTAGCAAACCTGCTGGACTCAAGTTGGGAGCAGGGGGGATCCCAGATTTGCAGCTAGCCAGTCAGAAGTACAGGTGATAAACTTCCACTGCAATTGATGTCTGAAGTTGGGGGCAGTGTTATGGGACTGAGTTCTTCACCTGTAGGCTCTGACTCTAAACTCCAGGGAGATAGTGTCAGAATTGAATGAAAGCATAACACACCCAGTGGGCATCCCCTGGAGAACTGCTCCATGTGAAAAGCAGCTTGTTTTATTTGTGCATAGTTGGAGACAGGTCCAGCTGTTGGACAAGGCAGGCGCTATGAAGCCACTTGAAAGTTACAAGGCCACCTTGGCCCTGGCCCCACCTCAGAAGGGTGCAGCCGACAACCCCCAACCTGGGCTCTCAGGAATCGGGTTCGGTTTCTGAAGTGGACCAGGAAGTTGACGCACTACAGATGCTCAGTCAAGGCCAAGTTCAGAAGGGCCTAAACCTGTCACCAGGAGAGGGGGAGGAAACCACACTGAGATAGTGGCATGAGGAAAGGGGGACCTGAAACAGGGCTTGCTCCCTCCCTGCACTGGACACCGAGGCCCCTGTCCTCCATTATCTCGAAGGCTCCTTCCAGCTTCTCCTTGTAATAAGTGTTTTCAAGAATCTTGAACCGTCAGCAGAGGCAGCCTACTGATTGTCAGTGGGCACTGGCAACTCCATCCCTAAAACTCTACATGCTAATGGACTTTTCCTGGAGAAACTTAAAAACATTGAACATGTTTAAAAAGAATCTTTTTTCTTTTTGCTTTCATGCCGTATCTTATCTCATGAAAAACCTAGTTTGCAACACCAGAAGGTTTGTTCTTGGAATTATTTTTCCTCTCAAAGAATATCTTAAAATATCTCATAGCAGGGAAAAACAGAAAAATAAATCTGCATGCTCAGCAATTTAGCTTTTCTATCCCCTGTAAGAGACAGGCAATAAATGAAGATAAGAGAGCATATAAGTTGCTTCTTCCCCAGCTCAGCCCAGATGGGAGGTGTCCTGCATGGTCATCGCAGGCGAGAACCCCTCACTTCTGTAGGAATCATAGCTACTGGCTGATTTGTAAGCAGGGAGTGCTGCAAGGGTAGGGTGTGTCTGTCTAGCATAGCACTGTCCTCCAGAATTCTGGATTGATGTGTGATCCTAAGGCCCTTCAGTTAGGGAGGGTTTACCAAGTGGAGTCCAGAGTTTAGGAGCACTGACACTTAGCTAATTGTACCCTGAACACAGCACTTGGTCACTCTTTGTTTTGTGTTGTTGTTTTCTGAGATGGGGTCTTGCTCTGTCAACCAGGCTAGAGTGCAGTGGCACAATCTTGCCTCACTGCAACCTCCACCTTCTGGGTTCAAGCAATTCTCCTGCCTCAGCCTCCCAAGTAGCTGGGATTACAGGCATGTGCCACCATGCCCAGGTAATTTTTATGTTTTTCACCATGTTGGCCAGGCTGGTCTTGAACTCCTGACCTCGTGATCCACCCACTTCAGCCTCCCAAAGTGCTGAGATTACAGGCATGAGCCACCACCGTGCCCAGCCAGCACTTGGTCACTCTTTAAACACCTGAGCATATGCTGTTAATTTTTATCCCCAACATGAGTTTATCAAATGTGCAGGAAAGGTGTCTTTATTTCAGAAAAGTTAAGTAATTTGCTTAAAGTTGCAGAAACAGTGAAAGCATGATCAAGTTTTCTTTTTGGACTGATCAATATTCAACATATTGCACATTCTTTTGTTCTCTATCTCTTTCTCTCTCTCTAACCCATATCAGCAAGAGCTTTATCTGTTTTATTTATTACTCTTTCCCCAGCATCTAGAACAGATCTGGTACTTGGTAGCCATTGATAAAAATGTGCATGACTTTTACTGCTGTGGCTGTTACCACTGTCATTACATCATACTTACCAAGAAAGGTTTCCTGTGGAAAAGTCATCTGAGCTGAAATCTAAAGGGTGAGGGGTAGGAATGAGGCCAAAAGTGATGGGTGGAGTTTCAGGCAAATGTAACCACAAGGGCAAAGGTCCAGAGGTAGGAAGGAGCATATGAAAAGCCAGTGACGCTGAGCAGAGAGCAGGGGCTCAGTGTCCAGAGAGGAGGCATGGACTCTGACTATTGCAGCCTTCACGGACTATGGCCATAACTCCTCACCTGGTCTAACCACCCCACATACCCTGCACTGTGACCAAAGCCAACTTTTTAAAATTTTAATCTGCTCTCAGATCCTCTTCCTTAAGGTCCACTAAGGCCTTCACACCCTGCTCCAGCCCTGCCGGGCCTGGTCCTCATCAACAAGAGCCAAGGTGATATGGTTTGGCTCTGTGTCCTCACCCAAATCTCATGTCAAACTGTAATTCCCAGTGTTGAAGGAGGGGCCTGGTGGGAGGTGATTGAATCATGGGGGTGGGCAGCCCCGTTGCTGTTCTTACAATAGAGTTCTCACAGGAGCTGTTGTTTAAAGGTGTGTAGCACCTCCCGCTTCGTTCTCTCCCACCGTACCGTGTGAAGGCATGCCTGCTTCTCCTTCACCTTCCATCACAATTGTAAGTTTCCTGAGGCCTCCCTGTGTACCTGGCAGAACTGTAAACCAATTAAACCTCTTTTTTTAAAATAAACAACTCAGCCACAGATATTTTTATAGTAGTGTGAGAACAGACTAACATGTGAGGCAGTCATGAAGAGAAAAACGAGGAGACGTGGACTACAGCTCTCAAAACCTGCTATGCTGAAAGCCTGAAGGGGATGCAATATTAACATATGAACCAATGGACAGTGACCTGCCAGCACAGGATAAGGTCCAGAAACAAACCATACATATGAAGCCGTTTGATTTATGAGAAAAGTGATGTGACAAGTTTGGGAATTAAGAGGTGGATAAACTTTCAAGAAGGGTTGCTGGATGGATTGGCTTTCCATATGGAAGAAAATGTATCTTGACACCTGTCTCACACCATAAACAAAAATGTCAATTCCAGACACGGTTCAAATCTACACGAGAAAGGCAATACATAACACTTTTAGAAAAAAACAAAAGACTAGATCTTTATGAGTAGAATAGGCAAAGGTTTCTTGAATAGCATAAAGACAGCATTAACCTACAGCAAAAACTAATCAATATTGAGCTATATTAAAATTAAGAATCTTTCATTAACTAATGCCTCATTAGAAGAGTGAAAAGATGGTATGGAGACTTGGAGAAGACGTTGGCATTACATTATACTCAACAAAGGACTTGAATCAGCAATAAATAGCACCTACAAATCAATAAGTTAAAGGGACAATTCAATAGAAAAATCGCTGAAAGACTTGAATAGATACTTTGTAAATGAGGGTATTCAATTGGCACCCACATATATAAAAACTGTGCAGCTGTTATCGAGGAAACAAAAAGTGAAATCACAAAGAGATACTATGTGAACAACAGAATGGGGAAAATAAAAAAGACTGAAATACTGAGTGGCAGGCAAACAAAGCAACTTGGAACGCCTGTATGCTGCTGGTGAGGGTGTACATTGGCAATGGAAAACTGATATCAGTATTTAATAAGCTGAATACATACACCTCATTACCCAGAAACCGCACTCCTCGGTACATACTCAGCAGAAATGTACACACGTATTTACCAAAATACATTTATTAAAATATTCATAGCAGCCCTATTCAAAGTAGCTCCAAATTGGAACCCGTCCACAGGCTCAGCAACAGTAGGAAGGATCAATAAACTGTAGTGTATTCACAGAGTAGAATACCACACAGTTACTGAATGAATAATCTACAGCTCCATGCAAGAATGTCATTAAAATTCACAAACATGATGTCGAATGAAAGAAGTCATATTTGAAGTGTCAATCAAGGCAAATGACCAAGGGAAGTCTTAATCACTTTAGGTTTATTTGCCAAAGCTAAGGACATGCCAATGAGACAGGTCTGTGCCTTTTTCTGAAGACGATTTTGAGGGCTTCAATATTTAAAGGGAAAAGGGCTGGATTTTCCTGTGAGAGAGGGTTAGGGGAAAATAGGCATTCATGCCTCTGTCTGGCTCAGTGAATCTGCATTTATACATAAGATAACACAGACAATAAGGCAGAAGAAACAATCCGACATGCAGTTGTCTCAGGTGGGCAGAGGGATGACTTTGAGTTCTGTCCTATGTCCTCATACCTGTGAAGATAAGCCATCAATTTACATTGCCATGGTGAACTTTAACGGAAACACTTCAGGGTAAGAATATCGGGGCCCAAAAGGAATTTCCTGGTGGGCAAAATGTGAGGGAGGTATGCAGATTTTCATCTTTGTCGTCATCTTATTTAAGAACCAAGATGGGAGGCAGGTGTGCACGACCCAGTTCCCAGCCTGACTTTTCCCTTTGGCTTCGCGAGTTTGCCGTCTCGAGATCTATTTTGCTTTCACAGAAGGAAGTCAATGCTGAGTGAAAAGAGAATATATCACAATTCCATGTTTACTTTAAGAAATCCCAGCACTTTGGGAGACCGAGGCGGGTGGATCACCAGGTCAGGAGTTCAAGCCCAGCCTGGCCAACATGGCAAAACCTGTCTCTACTAAAAATACAAAAAATTAGCTGGGCATGGTGCCTGTAATCCCAACTACTCAGGAGGCTGAAGCAGGAGAATTGCCTGAACCGGGGAGGCAGAGGTTGCACTAAGCCGAGATCGCGCCATTGCACTCCAGCCTGGGCAACAAGAGCGAAACTCCGTCTCAAAAAAAAAAAAAAAAAAAAAAGAAATGCCAAAACTTAATCAGTGCTGTTATACTCTATATAGGATTGCTGTTACCCTTAACAGTGACTGGTGGGAGTATGAAAACGTCTTCTGCAGGAGCTTGTTTCTTAATCTCTTTGTTGGTTACATGGTGAATTTCCATTTGTGAAAATGTATCTATTTGTCCACTTACGATATGGGTGCTTTTCTAAATGTATATTATACTTGCAAAAATTCTCAGAATCAGAATGATAACATTTTGGTAACAGAATCTGCTAACAGTAACATTTTTCTCTGATAATTTATTTAAATTGTTTATAGTTCATCAAAACTGTAAGTTTATGTGTAAAAGTTTTAATTCATCCTTGCAATTCCTGAATAACAGAATGTAGCTAAAGAAATGTTCGAGAAATATGTTGAGAAAATGGTTCCATCTCTCTCTCTCTGTTGCTTGCTCGCTCTCTGCTTCTCCTTCCTATCTTTTCTCCCTTCTCCCTGTATTTTTAGTTATTAGGTTAGAATCATAAAATGGTGCCTAATGTGGGTTACTTAAGTGAAATTTGTGTGTGTTTGTATGCACCTAGGAGTAGGATTGATATATGGCTATCAGTTATAACTCTATCTGGTCTAGCCAAAATGTGCTATAAATTAAAAGAAGATTAGGTCAAAGAAGTTTGAAAATGATTTTACCAATATAAATTCTTCCTTCTGGTAGAGCTCAAGTCATAGGGTGGCTCTCCTAATATTACTTTATAACTAGGATCTTCATAAATAAATCACTGATGAAAATCACATTAATACTCTTGGGAAGACACTTACATCAAATCCTAATCAAATGGAGTTGGGAGGCCTTGAAGGGAGGGTCCTCATGCGTATTTGTCTGATAGCAAGAATGATTAGAGAATCCCCCAAACCACACTTTGCAGTTAAGGTCACTCCTATGAGAACATCTTTCCAATAACGGCCAGTCTTAATTGAAACCTTTAAGTGGCCTTGTTAAATCACAACCTTGAAGTCAGGGTCACTTCTAGGAAGACCCTTTCCTAAAAATGGCCGGTACACACATCACTGCCTGTGATAAGCCTCTGTAGACAATGAACTTTTGTTTCAAAACAACCTGCATATACTTCTCCTCTTTGCCTTTAAAAGTTTCCCTAACCTCAACTTCCCCAGATGCACTTATAGTTTGCCATAGCACATGTATTCCGAATTATAATTCCTCTGCTATTTCTGAGTAAACTAATGTCTTTAAAGAACCACTTTGTCTGTTGTTATTTTAGGTTGACACGCTTCGATAAAAAGCTTAACAGTGTGTGTGGAACTGCTGTGTACCTTGACTTTGGTGGTGGTCAGACAAATCTACATATGTGATCAAGTTGCATGGAACTAAATTCCGTGAAACTTTATCACATATGTAGATTCTTATCTCTATCACATAAGAATGAGAACATTGTTTTGGAGAAATCTTGGGCAATTAATTAAACCAGCTGATTAAGTTTTAAAGGAAGAAGATGGAACTTAGAGAAGACATACAAGCAGAAGAAGAAAAATATATATTTTTTGGAAGTGATCACCACATTCTAATTGACCATGGATGCTCTCTGCATTCACGTGGTAACCCAGAGAGAGTATGGAGTGAAAAAAGGCTCACTAAAGAAATGGGGTATCTCAACATTTAGGATGTGCACAGAGAATATGAGATCATTAAAATGTACCAAGAGCTTACATTTGAAAAAGCTAGAGGGAAATCAAGAGAATGGCACCACAAAAATCAAGGCTTGGATTTAAAAAAAAAACTGTTTGGCTTAGTTTTTAGATGGTGAATCTAGAACAAACTTGAGGGAGTCATTTATAGAAGTGATTACCGAGATATTGTAACATAACAACTTCAGTTACTGGTGCTAATAAAATTTTCACTGTAATCACTCTTGGGGGATGTTTGAGCAATGGAACCAGACTTCCTGGGTGCAAATGTTGGCTCTGCCACGTATTATGTGTGTGACTTGGACCTTGTCACCTAAGCATTCTACCTATCAATTTCATCATTCCTGAAAATGTGGAAGATGATAAATAGTACTGAACTCATGATGTCATTAGAGGATTAATTGAGCTAATATGTGTAAAAGCTTAAAACAGCACCTTTATCTTTTTACGAAAGAGAGCACAGAAAACTGGAGAAATCTGAGTACATTGGACTGTAACTTGGATATATAACATTTTCCTCCATTCTTCGTGAGTTCTTAGCCAGAACTCCCTGTAACAAAAGACAGATTAACAAGAGAAAAACAAGTTTGAAACTACCTTTGCAAAATTATAACTGAGACAATGAAAGAGATCTAACCTGAGTCCCTCTTGCTTCTAACCTTTAAGCTGCCCTTGTTCCTTCCTGGGAGTAGGCTGAACTTTGGGAGGAAATTAGTTTATAGTTTATAGTTGAAAACAAAGACAAAAACAGTCCTTCCCCAAGACAAGCCTCCTTCTTGCCTGGGGACTAGACTAACTTTGTAAGACTCACATTAGCCACAAGATTAGAAATTATGGCTTAGGATTCATGCAGCTGTAGGCTACAGGATTCTGACCGTCCTGAAACTGCTCCTAAGATCAGTGCTTGAGATATTTTGCAGACTCTTCCCTTGGTGAATCAGCTGGCACCACCCAGATCGTTAAACTGGCTCACCTGTTCTCGGCCCCCCACCCAGGAACTGACTCAGTGCAAAGGACAGCTTCAGCTTTCCATGATTTCATCTACTACCTAAGCCGTGAGCACTCCTGGCTCACTGGCTTCCCCTCACCCACCAAGTTGTCCTTAGATACTTTGACCCCCTGAATGCTCCAAGAGACAGATCTGAGTAATAATAAAACTCTCATCTCCCACACAGCCACCTCTGCATGCACTACTCTTTCTTTATTGCAGTTCCCCTCTTGATAAATCAGCTCTGTCTAGGCAGCAGGCAAGGTGAACCCACCAGATGGTTACAAGTTTACAGATATCTCCTGTATACATAAGAGATACCCAGAGAGATGAATAAATCAGAGTAGATCTCGTCTTCAGGCTTAACTACCGTCACTCGCTGAAACATAGGAGGATGTGGGCAAAGTTCTGGTTAAGGTGAGATGGACAGGAAGAGCATCATAAAGCCAGGGTAAGGTTTGTTATCAAATTTAAGTCTTCTCCATTGATTAGAGCCTTCAGTGATTTAGTCATTCTCCTCTTTCTGGTGCACAGAGGGAGACACCTTTACAAATAGAGATTTCCTTTATAGACATCAATTTCCCTTACGAAAGGAACTCTGTTTTCAAAGCTTTTCCTGTGCCGGCCTTTTCCCAAAATAATCAGCTCAAAATAATCCTTATGCCAAAGAGGCATATTTTGGGGTGATATGTCCTGAGTCCCATCATTGTCATTGTCAATTTTATGGTTCCTTTGCTGTATTAAAATTATGCAAGATGCCAGGCCAGGCAAGGTGGCTCACTCCTGTAATCCCAGCATTTTGGGAGGCAAAGGTGGGTGGATCACCTGAGGTCAGGAGTTCAAGCCCAGCCTGGCCAACATGGCAAAACCTGTCTCTACTAAAAATATAAAAAAATTAGCCAGGCGTGGTAGTGGGCACCTGTAATCCCACCTACTCTGGAGGCTGAGGCAGGAGAATCCCTTGAACCTTGGAGGTGGAGGTTGCAGTGAGCCAAGATTGTGCGCCCAGGTGACAGAATGAGACTCCATCTTAAAAAAAAAAAAATGAGAGAGAAAAAATGGAAAGATGTCACCATGGTGGGAACAACCACGGTCTCTGTGCTTTGTTTATTACAACTGCATGTAAACCTACAATTATACAGTTACCTAAAAATAACTTTTTTTTTTGACAAGGTCTCACTCTGTTGCCCAGGCTGGAGTGCAGTGGGGTGATCTTGGCTCACCACCACCTCTGCCTCCTGGGTTCAAGTGGTTCTGCCTCAGCCTCCTGAGTAGCTGGGACTAGCACGTACCACCATGCCCAGCTAATTTTTGTATTTTTAGTAGAGACAGGGTTTCACTATGATGGCCAGGCTGATCTCAAACTTCTGACATTGTGATCCGCCAACCTCAGCCGCCCAAAGTGCTGGGATTACAGATGTGAGCCACCGCACCCAGCTGGTTTTTTTCTTTTTATAAAATTGTGTGTATGTGTCTAGAAAAGAACTTGAAAAGATGCTAAGTCATGACATTGCCAGTGGGTAAGTATAAGATAATGAATTGAATTAGGCAGAGAAATGAAAGTTGACTCTTGCTCAGTGTATTTATGTATCCTTGACTCTTTTTCAATAAGAACGCATCAATATATTATTATGTTGTGTACTTTAAGAAAAAAAGAAAATTTCTTTACTCTCCACACCCAAAAAAAATTGATCTCCAACTCTCCCACACCAACTGAGTTGTTTAGATATTAATTAAAAAAACACATTTTCACCCCAACGTCAAACATACAGTGACCCTATTGGGCACTGATTGATTATGTAAAGTAGTTAAGTTGGTGACAATTACACTAGCAGAGAAGCTTTAGGAAGCCTCTGGACCTGCTGCAAAAATAGCCACCAACTTCTGAGGTGGCTGAAGGTCCTTTTAAATCCCATTCACCTCCTGCTCCACGATCTTCATCAGGAACTTGGAATTAAAAATCTTATTTTAGTTTTACCAGTATTTACTTTATAGCTTTTACCAAAAACAAAAAAATTGAAACTGTGTTTACAAGTAAATACCATTCTTAGAGAATAACCAAGCGTGTTTTTCTTTTTTATGGAAGAATAGAATTTTAAAGCTTTGACTTACTACTCCAGCATCACCTGATCTTCTGTAATTTTATCTGAGATTGTAACCACACCTTATCATTATGATTTAAGTATGATTTCAAATTCACGTGAAAAATTTGAAGGAATTATTATTTTCTATATGTTATCTGATATTAACCCTCATCACCTATCCAACATTCTTTAACAAAGCTTCCTCTTTCTTAAATATGATTCTGTGTCTGGAATCTTAAAAACACAAGTTATAATTTTATAAAGTGCAATATGATATTGTATTATAAGAGGTTATGCATTAAGAATACTTTTCAGACTCCTGCTTTCAGGATTTGCAATATAAGTTATATTTGTAATAGCAATTATGAATTTTCTGGATAAAAATTATTAAAGGCTATATACTCTTGCTTTTATTTTTCAAGACAAGTTAATTCTCTTCAGTTTGAAATTGCAAAGGAATCTGTGGTTGTATTTATTGACAGATTACACATTTGAGTTTTTCCCATAAATATCTATAAAATTCTGTTCTAGGATTTTGCTTTTTAAAAATGTAGTCAGGTAAGTCTGGATGTTGCCACCTTTCAATTAAATTTGTTGAGTTTGATTGGCAATGTTGCTTTTTGCATTCACGTCTTACTAGATATGAAAAGCTGTTTTTAAAAATTCTTTTCTCTATTCAGTTACTGTTTCTGCTTTGTTTGTTTTCTTTCCTCTTTGGGAACATGGTTAGGCTTTCTGTTAAAATTATTCCACATATTATCTGTTATCTTTTTACTTCTTTATCTTTTCTTCTGTGTTTTGAGGCTGTTTCTCAAGTTTTTTCTCCACAAGAACAAATTTGGTTTAATGTCGGGAACAAATCTCTGCTCATTGCCTTCAATGTAACTTTTGATTGTGCTTTTATGCTTTTGATTGACATGCGGGCCCTTTGCTTATCTTTTTAGAGGCATCATACTATATAATTAATAGAAAAGTAAAATTTTCTTAAAATTTTTTTTCAATAAATGAAATGAATTTGTATTCAGAAGATGTCCTTTCTTTGAGGGTTCAATACCTGCTGCATAATCACTATGAGTACATTAGTCTGTCTTCCCACTGCTATGAAGAAATACCTGAGACTGGATAATTTATAAAGAAAAGAGGTTTAATTGGCTCACAGTTCCACAGGCTGTACAAGAAGCATGATGCTGACGTCTGCCTGCCTTCTGGGGAGGCCTCAGGAAACTTACAATCATGGTTGAAGGCAAAGCAGGAGCTAGCCCATCTTACACGGCCAGAGCAGGAGGGAGAGAGGACAGGGAGGTGTCAGACACTTTTAAACAACCGGATCTTATGATACTCTCTCAGGAGAATAGCACCAAAGGGATGGTGCTAAACCATTTATGAAGGATCCACTCCCATGATTCAATTACCTTCCACCAGACCCACTTCATCTTTGGGGATTACAACAGAACCTGAGATTTGGGTGGGGACACAGATCCAAACCATATAAACGAGTCAGCTTTTATAGCAGGTCCCTGATGTAAATCACTCCCCTTATTAATACCCAGAGGCACTCCTTATAGTGGCATGACCAGACATTCCCATTCTATTGTCATTACTGTTATCACAAGTGATTCGGTAATTGCAGAGTTCTCAGTTGTGTGTCTTAAAATTAATCTTAAAGTGGAGGTTTCACAGATTGTATTTCTGCTTCTTAGCTATTTTTACTCCTGTTTGTGTCTGCATAGATGAAGAGAATACTGAGATGTAGACTGTGAAATACAAATGAACTCAGCAATATGGTTTCTGTGGGTTTTTTTTGCACCACCACAACATGAGGAGGTTGACACATTGTTTCCTGTTCTTTCTTCCTTTTCTCAGAAGTTATTTTTCTTAGTTTCAGGCACTATAAAACATCTCTGTCCCCAATGGCTACCCTGAAGGTGAAAACCCTTTTGCCCTTTTCTCAGGGAAATGAAGATTTATGTTCACACGCACACTCAAACCTGTACGATGATGTTCATAACAGCTTTATTCATAATAGTACATCGTTGGGAACAACTGATGTCCTTCAATATGTGAATGGCTAAACGTACTCAGTGCCTCCATCATGGAATACTACTCAGCAGTGAAAAAGAAGGAACCATAGATACCATAAAGCCTGCATGAATCTCCAGATAATTACACTGAGTGAGCAAAGCCACGAGTAAAAGTCTGTACTACATGGTTCCATTTATATGACATTCCTAAAGTGATAAAACTATAAACATATAGAACAGAGTGGTGTTTGCCAGGTGTTAGGAGTTAGGTGGGAGAAGAAAAGAGTGGGTGAGGTTCTAAAAAGACAACAGGAGGGATCCTTGTGGTGATGGAATATTCTGGATCTTTACATTGTGTTGTTAATGTCCTGATCAAAATATCACAGTAGAGGCCAGATGCGGTGGCTCACGACTGTAATACCAGCACTTTGAGAGGCTGAGGAGGGCGTATCATGAGGTCAGGAGATCAAGACCAGCCTGACTGACATGGCGAAACCCCATCTCTACTAAAAATACAAAAATTAGCTGGCATAATGGCACGTGCCTGTAATCCCAGCTACTTGGGAGGCTGACACAGGAGAATTGCTTGAACCTGGGAGGTAAAGATTGCAGTGAGCTGAGATTACACCATTGCACACCAGCCTGGGCAACAGAGCAAGACACTGCCTCAAACAAAACAAAACAAAATCATAGTAGAGTTTCATAGAATGGTACCATGGTAGGATATTTCTTTCAACCACATGTAAATTCACAATTATCCCAAGATTAAAAGCTTGATAATAACAATAATGATGATAATAAAACCTTTGCCTGATATCGTTCAGAGATTCAGCTTGCTGGTGCTCATCATCATTTTTCCTGCCATGACCATTATATTACACGTGAGTCAAAAACTGAAGCCAGCATAATCCAGAGTGGATCTGATCTGCTGGGATCCATGCCGCCTTTCCTAGGAGCTCACCATGCATTTTCTTCATGCAAGATACCATTGTAGGAGACATGTAAGATACTAAGTGTGCTAAGGCACAGTTTACCCTCTCAAGAGGCCGGTGTTATCAAGAGATCATAGAATAACTACACGAATGATTCCCGTGTAAGTATCACCTTGAGTGAAACGTATCCTGTTCCCCAGGAATAGGCACTGCACAGCTAGAAACAGGAGTTTCCAAAGGGTTTACATCCTAAAGTGAGTTGCCGACCCCTGGAGCCTGACAACCAAACTTCCGACGAAGTCCAATGCAATCAACTACAATAAGGTGAGCAGTAAGTGAGGAGGAGGATGGGCCTCCTGGGAGCTGATTCTTGAAGAATGCCTTCTGTTCCTATGCTTCCTTCTGAGGAAGGTGAGAGCTGGGCTACTATCCCCCTCCCTAAAGACTGGGGAAGAAAAGGGCCGGAAGCCTCCTGCTTGCCTCTGCTGCAGCTTAGGAGGTAGAGCAATTGCCATAGATAACTATTCCAGCAAGGCAAAGAGATGCTTAAGAGAGTGTGCCTGGGAGAGAAATGGAGAGGGAGCTCAAGGGTTCCTTTCTTCTCTCTCTTACCCCAAAAAAGAGATGCCTACATTAGGCCAAGGATGTAAGAATTTAAGGAGAAGTAGCGCTGTGACTCACCTGAACCACTGCTGCTCTTGCTGCGAAAGAAAGGGAGTTTCTTTTTTTCTTTTTTTTTGAGATGGAGTTTTGCTGTTGTTACCCAGACTGGAGTGCAATGGCATGATCTCGGCTCACCACAACCTCCACCTTCTGGGTGCAAGCAATTCTCCTGCCTCAGCCTCCCGAGTAGCTGGGACTACAGGCGTGCACCGCCATGCCCAGCTAATTTTTGTATTTTTAGTAGAGACGGGGTTTCACCTTGTTGACCAGGATGGTCTCGATCTCTTGACCTCATGATCCACCCGCCTCGGCCTCCCAAAGTGCTGGGATTATAGGCATGAGCCACTATGCCCGGCCAAGAAAGAGAGTTTCTACAGGGTTGAAAATCAAAGGCAGATTGCAAGGAGTTAAGAATGGGAGACCAAGAAGAGGAATGCCAACTTTTCTTTATAGAAGTCCTTTTTTTTAATGAAAGAAAAGAAGAAGATTGAGGAATTGAATTTGCTAAGAGGAAAGGACTGAGAATGATTTTAAAGCTGGAAGGAGTTAAAGAGACTGATTCTGCAGCTGGGAGAGAGAGCAGAGGGATGCATGAGTCCGTTCCATTTTGTTCAATACTTCGAGTTTCTCTTGTCATAGCTGCCATATAAGTGTTGCCTTACTTAAAAGGAACCCTGGAGAAATAAGAGAAAGAGGGAAAGAAAGACTCAGGAAAATCTTTTTTAAACTGTATTCAGGCCAAACCTGTCTGCTGCCTGCTCCTTCTTCCCAGGGTCTGCCTGAGGGGCCCTGGCTGGGGGCTGGGGGCTGGGAGCAGAGCTCTGGACAGGTAGCCTGTCCTTGGGATGCCGGCGAGTTCTCATGCTCCTTCTTAATGGTTGCATTTTAGAGGAGACTGCAGGAAAGAACTAAGGCCCCACATTCCTAAATCCTGAATCTCAAGCCTAATTGCTGGGGTTTAGGTTTCAGTCAAGCATCTCTTGGGTCCCTGGGGATTCAGACCCAAGTCATTCTCCATACCTATGATGTAAAGAGCCAGACTGCTGTGGAAGACACACTTAAAAAAAGAAGTCTCACTGTATTCTTATGTGGATAAAGACAGAGGAAGGAAGGAAGGAAGGAAGGAAGGAAGGAAGGAAGGAAGGAAGGAAGGAAGGAAGGAAGGAAGGAAGGAAGGAAGGAAGGAAGGAAGGAAGGAAAGGAAGGAAGGAAGGAAGGAAGGAAGGAAGGAAGGAAGGAAGGAAGGAA
>CM052653.1:6701522-6717146 GCA_028533165.1 Leontopithecus rosalia | reverse complement strand
GAGGCTAGACAGAGGCAGGGAAGCATTCTCCACCTGAGGCTAGACAGAGGCAGGGAAGCATCCTCCACCTAAGGCTAGAGGGAGGCAGGGAAGCATCCTCCACCTGAGGCTAGACAGAGGCAGGGAAGCATCCTCCACCTGAGGCTAGATGGAGGCAGGGAAGCATCCTCCACCCGAGACTAGACGGAGGCAGGGAAGCATCCTCCACTTGAGGCTAGACGGAGGCAGGGAAGCATCCTCCACCCGAGACTAGACAGAGGCAGGGAAGCATTCTCCACCTGAGGCTAGACAGAGGCAGGGAAGCATCCTCCACCTGAGGCTAGACGGAGGCAGGGAAGCATCCTCCACCTGAGGCTAGACGGAGGCAGGGAAGCATCCTCCCCAGAGCCTTCAGAGGGAGCTTGGCCCGGCAGACACCTTGATTTCAGGCTTCTGGTCTCCAGAACTGTGAGAGAATTAATATCTGTTGCTTCACGCCATCGAATTTGTGGTGATTTGCTATGGCAGCCGTAGGAAACATACCCAATGTCATGCTTCAGAAAAACAAAAATCAAAGAAGCTTTTACTTAAAACCAAAACCAAAAAAACGCAATGAGGACCGTGTCGGCAGTGGTGTGGGATCGAACACTCTTATGTGTGGGACTTGGGAAACGTTTTGAAAGCCATAGATTTGTTGATCTAAATCATTAAACACATACTTTTTTAAAGTGCATCCGCAGGATTGTGGCCTGAGGAGCCGCGTGGCTGTCCACCTGGGCTTTCACTGCAACAGCGCTCCTTCCCTAGGCCTTTTGGGGACTCCTTTCTGAGGCAAAAGGCATCCCTCGCCATCCCAGCTGCAACCCCCGTCTGGTTCTGCTGCTTCTCTCTTCTGGGGGTCTCTTCTTGCTGCTTGGCTCCTCCATACTCTCCATGATGTAGTCATGGGCCAGTCCTGTCCCTTGCCTCCCCATTCTCTGCCCAAGTGGAGGAGTCCCAGCATCCTTGACCATCATCGCAGAGGTAGAGAGCTGTCTGGGAGGCTGCCGTTGGGAAAAAGCCTTGCTCCTGATTTCTGTTTCTGCTCCCTCTTTCAGCTCCATTTCAAGCCATCCTCCACCTCCCTTCGTGTCTCTCCAGCCTGCCTCCTCCTCTCTGTTCTCACTGGAAGCAATTTCCTTCTGATCCCTTTCCCTCCTGAACTGATGCAGCCCCTTTCTGCCTCCAGCCACAACCTTCCCTTCCATCCTCCAGGTAACTGCCAAAGGGATCACCTGTTACCCACACATCGCTTCAAACCACCTGGTCATTACCTTAATGGCCCTTCCTCACAAGTTTATCTAACACCAGTCCGTCCACCACTCCTACCGCCTGCTCTACAATACACACACGGGCTGCAAACTAGGATTGCTGTGAATAGACTCATCACCAAGTGCCTGCCTCCATAAAGCAGGGGGAGCAATAAAGCATCCCAGCTTCAAATCCTCTCCCTGCAGTCTTCTGCAGGATAAGGCCAGGTTGGTCTGACCCTTGCCTTTCTCTAGCCTCACGTCCTTCCGCTGTCCTGCATTCAACCACCAATGCTGCGCTTGTCTCCAGGGAACATTCCCAGGAATGTGTCTCCCGGCCTCGGTGCCTGCTGCCCACTCTGTGTGGAATGTGTCTTCCTCCCTGGCCCACTGGGCCAGCACCTGTGTCTCCAGGTCAATTCTGCCCATGAGTCACCTCACACAGGGAGTGTCCCCTGGTCTCTGGAGGCAGCAGGAATAGCTTCCTCTTCTGTTTTCATGCCTCGACACAAGGCTTATGCTCAGCTCTTGTCAGACTGTGAGCTCGGGCGGCAGAGACTGTAGCACCCGGCGGCCGCCACACTGCCTGAAACAAGGGGAGCTGATTAAAGGGTGTTTTGTGAGGGAATTTCACACTCACCTGGATTTTGCTGACTCTCATCTGACCCTGGTTTCCAGTCTCCCCCTGCCTCTTTGGGTCTTTCAGTCTCTCTCATCCCAGCCTCCATCTCTGCATTTGCAAATGCTCAGCATTTTGCTTCCCACTCAGGAGTTTGCAATTCTTCAAGCAGTTTTCACTCATTGAGCAAATGTGAATGCACGTTTACGGTGGAGGCTCTGAGGACTGAGAACTTGGGTTTGACCCCAGCTCCCCCTTCCTACCTGTGCACTTCGGGAATGTTACTCCCTATCCCTGGGCTTCAAACGCCCTACCAGTGTGCTGGGGGTGCAGATCATGCCCATGTCCTAAATAAAATCCAGTCACGCATGTAATGCACTCAGGACAGGGCAGCAGCTCACATTTCCAGATCTATAAGTAGAAGGTCAGTTCCAGGGAGGGCCCTGAGTTCTTGGGTCACTGCAGAGGTAAGATACAAGATGACCATCTGATCCCAGAATTGCTCAGTGTGTTTCTGGCGCAACAAGGTCCCCTTCCATCAGGCTGGGAAGGTGTCTATTCTAGTGGCAGCAGGAATACCTGCCTGCTGGGATAACATGTAAGTCCCCAGTGGAGCTGCTCAGTTCTCTCTTCCAGAGAACGTGTCACAAGGAAACACACAGGTAGAACTTGCTTGGTGCACAGACTGATTCCTCTGGCTGCTGCCCTTTGGATGCTGCAGAGAGTATTTGCCCCAAGGTCACAGTATCCCCAGGTTGCTCCCAGCCAATGATGTCACACAGTGTGGGAACCAGAGCTGGGGCGTTCTGTGCAACACATGACTCTTCTAATGGGCAGCCCTTGCCTGGGATCCCCCGACAAGCCAAGACTGTGGTCTGAGGCTTTTTCTACCCACTCTTTCCTGCTCTCTCACCTTTCAAAGGAGTCAGACTTGTCTCAAGATCTGAAGGCTCTCTCTGCCTCCTCCCATCTGCCCCTCTCCTCCACCGATATCTTGTCTAATAAATCTCATGTGCATCTCATTCCAATTTTGGCTTCTGCTTCTCAGAGGACTCAAACTGATGCACCAACTTTGCTCCAATTTGTGAAGTTTGGGGCATTGGTTTATGCACTCAGACAAGCCACTGGCATTCAAGGCAAGAAAGCGTGTTCATTTCCAAATAGGGGCTCATGGCTTGAGCTGGCAGTCCTGTACCTAGACTCACACCCCATCCCACTCTGTCACCCCAAAGGGCAGTTTAACAAAACCCAAACTTCCAATTTTAATGAACAAATTATTCAAACTAGTATTCCAGGGAGAGGCTAGGTCTCCACCATTCCCTACAACCTGGCACAGCCACACATGGGGAAGAGATGGTCTACATTGTGGCTGCTATTCACATGGGGGCAGCCCCCTGAGTCATACAGACACTGCCTGGGAGGGGATGGTGTGTAAATCTCAGGGAGTGGAGTCCTCACAGACCTGGTCGGTAAGGACCGAGGCTTTGGTGATTAACCCATTGCCTATTGAATCGTGCCCACACTGAGACAGGAACAACCAAATCCGCAGAGAGTCAGCAACAAGACCAGGGCAGGTAGACAAATTTAAAATGAATCCCCAGGAGCCTCCAGTATCTCCTGCTAGACATAGGGAAGGGCAGAGAGGAAAGCAGTGTAGCCTGGCCCTAAATCGCTTGATCTAGACGTGAAGCTGGTGAACAGCAGCAGGAGGATTTTTAGAAACACGAAGGTGAGGGATGGTGGTGGTTTCTTTGTCCCTCTGCCTGTCTCTTGAAGGTTTATATCATTTGTCTCTCAGCTTCTCCTTCTACACACACACACACACACACACCACACACACACAAACACACCCCATTACCCTAACAGAACGGCAAGGAGGGCAACTTGGCTGGCAACTTTGAAAGGTTCCCAGCGCCTCCTTTAAAACCTGAGAGCCCCGTGCCAGCAAAGCAGAAGTGCAGCAGCTTTTTGCTTGCTGCGGCCGGAGAGACGGGAAACTCTTACATCACAAGGATGTGGCGATGTGGAAAAAGGGAAGGCCTGGAGGCTGGGTCCCTTTCGGAAGCGGAGGACCCAGAGCTCATGGCATTTAGGCTGAAGGACTGCACTTCCTCATGTCTGCCAGAGAGAAAGGACCGAGCTGTCCACCGGATGCTGGCCTTGGGCTCTGCTTCCCAGCAAGTGTCACAGCAAGAAAATGGGGGCATTTTGATTTTGGACTTTGGCCCCTTTCTCCTGAGAGCATAGTGCCTTAACATCTACTTCTGCGTCAGCCCTCTGCTTAGCGGTCTGCTCTGGTTCTCTTTTTGCTTCTGCTCCATTCTGCACACCCCTACACCCATACACCCACCCACCTCAGACACACACATGCACCCAATTACATGTACACAGGCACAAAGTCAGAGAGTCACACAGGAAAATCCATAGACGTGTACATGTGTGTACATAGTCACACACCTGCAGACACACTCAGGTGCAGACACATGCACACACATACACATATACACGCTCAGATAAACATAAACGCACACTCTCAAACACAAAGACTCTCGTGCTGACGTATACGCACGTGTACCCGAATGCACACTCATGCACACAACTTCTTGGCAGAATTTCTGGCTCACGATGTCCTGACAGCTGTGCATGTGGATTTTCTTTCTCAATGGTTCTTTGACCCTCCCTCTGTTTTCCTCTGAAGTCAGGCAATCATAGGTCTGAAGAAGTCGAAATTGCCAAACAGCCATAGCAACAGAGGCCTGGGCCAGGGAAGAACAAGCTGTAGCTCTCCGCAGAGCCCGGCCCGGGCCACTCGGCTGACACCATATTTGGGTTTAGATCATAAACGCTCATGCACCTTCGTTTTCCTTTCTTACGCTCCTTTTCCCTCAAAAGCACCTTTTCTTTTCCTGCCAAGTTATTATGGTTCTAGAAGTTGGGCAAGAGTCACTCCCTGTGGCTGCACAGGCCCCATGGGGTCAGAAGACCTGCAGGCTGGGAGCCAGAATCCTGTCCCCAGGCACAAAACCAGCACATCTCCTGCACAGCCACCTTCTGTTGGGGGTGACAGCTCCTGCCCCCTGGGTTTCCCATAGCATTTGGATGCAGTCCACAGCTCCTGCAATACTGCTTTGGGTCCTGGCTTTTAACCTCCCTTCTGCTGGAAGGTGTTAGAGGGGACAGAATTTAGCCCCAGTGCTTCAGCTGAATCTCATTTCACTTGGAAAGAGAACTTTAAACAATTGTGGGTGGTTTTATTCAAAATTTTTCTTTATAAATGCAAGAGTGGGCTGGATGTGGTGGCTCATACCTGTAATCTCAGCACTTTGGGAGGCTGAGGCAAGCAGATCACTTGAGGCCAGGAGCTCGAGACCAGCTTGGACAAGATGGTAAAACCCCGTCTCCACTAAAAATACAAAAATTAGCCAGGCATGGTGGCAGGCTCCTGTAATCCCAGCTACTCAGGAGGCGGAGGCAGGAGAACCTCTTGAACCCTGGACTCAGAGGTTGCAGTGAGCTAAGATTGTGCCACTGCACCCCAGCCTGGGTGATACAGCAAGATTCCATCTCAGAAGGCAAACAAAACAACAACAGCAACAACCACATGCAAGAGAGAAGTCAGTGAAGCACCCATGTCCTTGGGTGGGCCCAGCCCAGGTCTGCAAGAGTAGTAACTTGGATGCCTCTACGAAGCTCATCCTTGCAGAAATCAAGCCACCCAGAGGCTGGTTTCTTTAACACCTGTGATTTTTGGGGACTGGTACATTATTGTGTATTCTGCAGAGGCAGCTGTCATGTGATGAGGAGGTGGCACTGGGGAGAGGTGCACACAACAGGGACCACGTCTTTCCTTCCAGGGACTCATCCAGGCTGTGCATGACTGACCTCCCTCTCACTACCATCTGGCTTTGCTACAAAGCCACTCACAAATGAACCTCCCTTGCCTCCCTGGCACCTTTCACCTCTCATTTTACAGCCCCTGAATCTCTATTCAGGAAGACAGCTGGTCTAGTTTATGCTCACTATTTCAAATCTTACTCCATCCAAGCACGCCAGGACTGAGCAGGGCCAGTGTGTGCTGGGATCTGGGCCCCTCCTCCTGGCTCCTTCATGCAGGCACCAGGCTGGCTGGTGGAGGTGAATGCACCCAGAGCCTCCAAGCCCTTCTTCCAGTAGATCCTATTACTAGGCACCATTGCTCTGTCCTCACCCTCATCATGGGCACAGCTGCTCATAGCCTGGAAATAAGCCACCTAAATATCTCCTTATTAAAAATCCTAAAACTCCCTAGGTTGAAATTCATGACTCCCAATTAACCTAGTCTAGTAATGGGTACCTTCCAGATGTCTATTTGAAGAGTGATCTCCAGGGCCAGAACCAGACAGGCCAGTGAGGTGCCAGAACACAGACTCTAAAGATATTGTATCAATGTCAATATCCTGACCGTGATATTGTACTGTAGCATTGTGAGAGTTTCAATGGGGGAAACTGAGTAAGAGGTGCATAAGATCTCACCGTATTTCTTAAGACTCCATATGAATCTACAATGATCTCAAAAACAGTTTAATTAAAAATAAAAATTATTTAAAAAGGAGCCATAGGCACAAAGCATTGCTTTGCATATTCAGATAAGCCTACATTTCATTTATCTTTCTGTTTTGGATTTGATCTCATCTCCTTAGATGACTGATCTTGCATTTTCCCTGGTTGTGACCTGGGTTTCCCTGAAGAGGCTGACTCCAGTAATTGCCCATGGTTACACCTGCTGCAAACACAGGTAAGAGGCACCCTAATCTGGTTTTCTGTTCAAAGTCTCCCTAGCTCCCCTCTATCAGGGATGGAGTCTGAAAAGCTTTTCTGGGTCATTTGTTCCTTCAGCAAACATGGTCTGGGCACTGATGTGTGCTCATTCATGGTGTTAAACCTTTGGAGCTGGATGGCTGGCCTTTTAATACTTACATTATAGCCATTTTTAGACTAAGAAGCTTAAACTTGAATATATAATCAAATTCTGTGTTAAGGAAGTGAGATTTTTGCAGTATTTTTCAGTTTTCAAGTCTGAAACGATTTTAAAGCATAGGAGCCATAGTCTCAACTGAAATTGAATTTTTTAGGGACTATTAATTGCCATTTGTACCTAATACTGTATATATATACATATGAAATATAGCCTTTCACTATGTGACACAGGTTGCACATTTGGGATTGCAGTAAGAACTTGGTGAGCTGGGGGAATGGTGTGGATTTTTTTTTTTTGAGATGGAGTCTCGCTCTGTCGACAAATGAGTGCAGGGGCACAATCTCGGCTCACTGCAACCTCTGCCTCCCAGGTTCAAATGATTCTCCTGCCTCAGCCTCCTGAGTAGCTAGGATTACAGGCATCCACCACCATGCCTGGCTCACTTTTGTACTTTTAGTAGAGATGGGTTTTGCCAGTGGTGTGGATATTTAATGACTACTTGCTTTTAAATTAATAAACAGCCTTTCTATGCGCATAACGGTGTAAAAGTTAGATGGTTACGTGTTTGACTCACAGATGCATGCTATTCAGTTATGGCTGGAGAAATAGCCCAGGATTCGGGATTAAAGCTGTCAAGCCTAGACAGGTTTTAGTGATCACTCTCCTTTGTCCGGCCGAGGATTTAGTAAACACTTTCAAGCTTCTGGTTTGGGAGTTTATAGATAGTTTTGATTTTGGATTTATAAATAGTTGATTGCTAAATTCGGTCAGATTTCTCCTGACTCGCTGTTCCCAAATTCTTAGGTTATGTCCCAGTAAAATTTCACTTTGTGAATTAATTGTCATATGCATAACTGTTGCATTTGGATGTACCTAATTGGATAATTTTTAAAAAGCCGTTTAAGGTATCTGTTTGCAGGTCAGAAAGTGAGAAAATGTAATTGTGTAATGCTCTGAAATGTTAAAAAAAAAAAAAAAAAGGCTGTAAATCAAATCCAAAAAACAAACTAACAAAAAACCCCAAGACCAAAACCAAACCAAACCAAACCCTTGGGACTGGAGTACAAAGGCATGAATGGTGAATCCTATGCTCAAGGGACACAGCAGAGGGGAGCTAACGCAGCATTCAAAAGGCTTATCATCTTGTTAGCATCCGATGGCAATTCCTACCATAGAGGTGAGCACAGGGTGGCCTGCCTGGAAGAGGTGACCCAGGCTGATTCTTTAAGGAGGGGGTAAACAATGTCTGCCCTGCCTTTGCTGAATCAACTTTACATTTCTGCTCCCCAGCAGGCATCTTTGACACAATGGGGACACCCTCCCTTCCCCAGTGCCACATGTGTGATCATCCAGTGTCACTTAGCATTAAATATCGCATGACCTGATGTGCTCTGTTTTGGAGTTAGATATAATCCGTGCCAGAAATAATACAAATGAGAATAATTGCTAAAAGGGACCAAGATAAGAATCGACACTTAGGAAAGAACTAGAGGGAACTGTGACATTAAGAATGTCACAAAACTCCCAGCACTTTGGGAGGCCGAGGTGGGTGGATCACAAAGTCAAGATATCGAGACCATCCTGGTCAACATGGTGAAACCCCGTCTCTACTAAAAATACAAAAAATTAGCTGGGCATGGTGGCGCGTGCCTGTAATCCCAGCTACTCAGGAGGCTGAGGCAGGAGAATTGCCTGATCCCGGGAGGCAGAGTTTGCGGTTAGCCGAGATGGTGCCATTGCACTCCAGCCTGGGTAATGAGAGTGAAACTCCGTCTCAAAAAAAAAAAAGAATGTCACAAAACACAAAAGGGTTTTGATTTTGATCGTCTTGTCCCACTACTCGGTGGGGCAATTCCTCCAGCACTTCCACATCCCTCTACACAATTTCCAACCTGTGCCCACCCAATTAAAAAAACAGCAACAATAAGAACCCCCCAGATTTCTTAAATCCATTCTCCACCATCTCTCCTGTGTCTGACTACAGTGCTGGTAGAGATGGGAAGGGTTTCTTGATGTATTTAAGGACAACTTCACTTCAGTCACCCCATATACCAATAACGTCCAGATCAGTGGTTCTCAAAGTGGAGCATTCATTAGAATCCCCTGGAGGGCTTGTGAAAACATCGACTCTTGAGCCCCATCCTCGGAATTTCTGATTTAATAGCTGTGGGGTGGCGACCAGGTAAACAGGTGATGCTGATGTGGTTGCCCTGGGCACACTCTTTGAGAACCATTGTCATAGGCAATTTCTAAGGGCATGGGTGATACGGCTTCTACAACCTCTCTGATGCCTCATGGGGTCAGGAAAGACATGTGGCTGTGAAAAGGATAGGGGCCAGCGGGATTCCTAAATGCACTCATTGGCATATGATGCCCTCCTTGCTGTGATGTGCCTGCCTCAGGTGTAGCTCTTAAGAATTTTATGAACCACGAGGAGAGTCAGAGGACAGGAAAAGGAATCTAAGCTAGTCATCAGGTGACTGTGGGTTTGGTCAGGACTCTGCTACTTGCTTGATGGTTGATTTCAGGCAAAAAACCTACATTATCGGTTACTGTTTGGTCTTCCCAGTTGAAAGTTCTCTTGTCGCCTGAGGCTCTTAACAGGACAAAAGGAAATAAACTCAGGAAAGCAGCTTTTAGAAAGCAAGGCTTATTGCTCTGTTTCTGTTTGGATGCTGTATCATGCAGCAGAACAGACCACTGAAAACTGGACATTCAAAACCTGAGTGGCAAGGCCTCACACCTGACAGTGTCCTGAAAGCAGGCAAAAGACTCAGGTGCAGGCAAGGAAAGGGGCTTCCACTGGTAGGCAGCACCCTCGTGCTTAGCCTTTGGTAACAAACAGCCAATAAAGAATGGCAGGTGATTCGGATGGTGGTAGGGGCATAACAAAGAGGAATCTCAGAACAGAGCCTGTGTAAAGTTCCAGGCAGACAGAGGCGGTGCTATTTCTCAGGACTCAGCAGGTCCCAGCTTGCAGGACATGGTTCCAGGACAGGAATCTCATCCCGGACATTGCAAGCACCTCCTACCCAGTTCAAATCACCTCCTAGGCTGGGTGACAGACATTAACCAGATGGGTTCCAGGAAGCAAGCTTGGAGCAATGCTGGGTTTGCACCAAAGAAGGAATCCTTTAATCCCACCCCCTCTTTTTTAGAGATAGGGTCTCACTGCATTGCCCATGCTGGTCTTGAACTCCTGGCCTCAAATGATCCTCCCATCTCAGCTTCCTGAGTAGCTGGGATTAGAGGCATGTGCCACTGCACCCAGCTGAATCCCCTCTGACTGAGGAAAGAACAGGGACCAAGCTGAACCTGAACTTGCTAATGGTACGAGTTAAGGAGTATACCCATTAGGTTAATGGGCTCATCCTTTGCCATGTGACTATGCAGTACCTGCTATCACAGAGGCAGAGTCTGTTTTCCCATCTTGAGGATGGCCTTGATTGTGAGACTGGCTTTGTCCAATAGAATGAGGCAACAGTAACAGAACACTACTAGTTTTGAACCTAGGTCTCAAGAGATCTTAACGCTTCTTTTTGCTGTTTTGATCTTCTGCCATGACCATGAGAAGGACATGCCCAGAGTAGCTTGCTGGTCCTACGAGGTGGTTGAAAGACATATGGGACAGAGCTGCTTCAGCTAAATTCCACCTGCCAAGCCCAGGCCGGAGCAGTGACCCCAGATGATCCCCAAATGCACAAATGAACCCAGCTGAGGTCAGCCAAGTGCAGTATAGATTAGCAGCCAACCCTTAGCTGATCCACTGACATTTGAGCCACAATAATATGCGCTTGTTGTCTTAAGCTACTGAGTGTGGGGTAATTTGTCATACAGCAAGAAGTAACTGATGCAAGTATCTACTATGTTAACTTTGGGGATACCAACGTGAATTAACACAAAATATCCACCTGCAAGTAATTTACAATCTAATGGAAGAAGCAACAGTTACAATAAGGTAAGTGATACGTGCTGCTAGAGTTATGGTTAGAATTAGAGAACATGAGAGGAACTCAGTAGGTGCTGTTCAGCTTCAGAGAAACAAGGGGAAAACTCTGCCTTAAAGGTTAGCGAAGTCTAAGAATGAGAGTCTTGTCTACCAATGGAGGCTCCCTTTCACTGCCTGCTTCTCAGGCAGAAAGGGAGTTTTCTCCAACATAACACTTGCACCAAGCAATGCAGGGACAGAACCAGGCAGCTCTGACCTTCCCTGCACTGAATACAAGACCAATTGCATACAGGCAGAATAGAAAACAAATGAGATCAAACCTAGGGTTTTTCTCACATAGGAACAGTTAACTCCCTGGGGTCCCTTCACCTCCGATCGGTGATCTTGCAAAGGAAAGCTGTGGGGCTCTAAAGCTGCAGTTGGGTCGGTCCATGTCCTCGGCCTGAGTGAGGGCCTTGCTGATGTGGAGAACCCCAACTTAGTCACTGAGCAGCCACCTCCTTGTCCAAACACTGCAGACCACTGATCACTGTAACAGCAAAATAAAATTGTTCCAGAGAAAATGCTAAGCATGTGACTGATTTTTCCTGTAGGCCTGAACACCAACAACAAAAGGTCCCCTGTGCATCTTGATGATGCATCATTTGTGAGATGCTTTGTTTGCCTGCAGTGATATCTGGTGGAGAACTAGGGATGCATCTAATGTGGAAAGCAAAGAAAAGTAATTGACAGCTTTCCTCCTGTCATTTTATTTGAGTTTATAAAATAGAGAATTGCTGTAAGCCTAAAAGCAACTGATGGCTGACACCAAAATCAAACCATGGCTGTGCTCAGCCTGACATCTTGGGATGCTGCCAAATACATCGTATGCAAGTCCATCACCCCAGCATCTCCCTGGGTTTCCTAACCTGAGGAACTTGTTGCAGAGAAACCAAATTTTTGGTGATTAGAGCCATGTGTGTAGGGCTGATCTAGCTTTACCTAATAGCTGCTTATGCAAGGTTAGCCCTTGATCTGAAGAGCAGGTTCTCCTCTGAAATATGATGCTCTTTTTTTCTGGACTTTTCAGAAGAAGAGAGAGCGTAGTGCTTAATTTTGTAAGTCATTGATTTGAGCTGTGTTACTTCTAGAGCTATATCTCAGAGGGTTACTATCGGTCACAAAAAATGTAACATGACTCAGAGAGCAACTGATTTCCCTTTTTTAAAAATGTAGAGAAGTCACAAAGCAGACAAATGAGGCAGCTTCCCCTGGCTCATGCGGAAAGATTGACGTCAGTCTACAAGTAGCTGAGACAGCTCATGCTTGCTTGGGCTCATAAGGAAGAAGTGGAAATCTTTGTGCCACAAAACCCAAAGGCATAATGTCAAAAGCCCATGTGTAAGCAGGAGGGAGCTTCAAGGCTGGAAGGGCTGTGGTCTCCTTACAAAGCAAGTTTCACAAAAGACATGGAATTTACAGCCTCACAGGGAGAAAGGAGATTGTCACTTAAACGAAAGAAAACAGTGAATAAAGTGACTCTTTTAAGTGTGCTGTCTTTCATTTCACTAGCTCACAAATTTAATGGCAAATAACCAGAAAAATGCCACAAGTCATCTTCGCTATGAAGTCTCCAAACTCCAGTGAGGTTTAATGCATATTTATATTAGTCTGTTTTCTTGTCTCTGATAAAGACATACCTGAGACTGGGCAATTTACAAAAGAAAGACACTTAATTGGACTTACAGTTCCTTGTGGCTGGGGAGGCCTCACAATCATGGCAGAAGGCAAGAAGAAGCAAGTCACATCTTACATGGATGGCAGCAGGCAAAGAAAAAGAATTTGTGCAGGGAAACTCCCACTTTCAAAACCATCAGATCCCATGAGACCATTCACTATCCTGAGAACAGTGCAGGAAAGACCTGCCCCCATAATTCAATCACCTCCCATTATGGGAATTGTGGGAGTTACAATTCAAGATGCGATTTGGGTGAGGACACAGCCAAACCATGTCAATATCCCAGCTGTCACTTTGCAGAGTAAATGGTGAGAAGTGGTTGGAATCTTGATATAGATTGCAGGTCAAGCTGACAAATTTTGCATATGGTTTAGAGGTAGAGCATGAGCGAAAAGAGAAGGCAAAGATTACACCAAGGGCATGGCATGAACAGCTCTTGCCTCAGTGCCTCTGGGTGTGTGGGATGTTTGCTTCCTGCTTCTACCTTTCTGGTGCTACTAGCAATGTTTTGTCCTGGAACCCGTTATTCATGAAGTTGTGCCTCCCTGTGTTATAGACCCTTTCCATCCTCTTCTAAAACCAGGAAACCACAGTGCCACAAAACAGTGCAAACCCTCACTACACGTGAAGTCTTTCGGCATTTATCTTCCCTTCCATTAGTTATATTTTTAAAAATGTTTCTCAAAATCCACTAAACAGATTCTCTATTTATTTATGTGGGTCATAGTCATGACCCACAATTTTGAAAATCATTTTTTCAGACAACACTGGATGAGTCTATTTTTCCCACTTGAAATCAAGGAAGCAATAACACTGCTTCTTACCCCAGCCACGTTTTAAAGGACACTGGAGAGAGAGGGCAGAGCCAGCAGGTGGTGGGCATACCTCAGGAGACCCTCAGCTCCTGAAGCAACTGAGCTTGCTGGAGATTTGCAAGAGATATATCCAGGACCAGCTCCTGGGCTTTCTGGATCACTTCCCTTAGACTCAACTTGTTACCTCCCAACTCGCTGTGGCAGCTGCAGGGCCAGAAGGGGCTGCACCAACCACTCCTCTGGGGCTGGGACTCCATGAACCAAGTGATATACTTCCTTACTGCGGCTTCGTCTCAACATCGCCCTAAGGCTAACCCACAGGTTGGCTTTCTTATTGGTTTTTAAGTGATAATCCCCATGGAAACACAAACACTAATAATCAACAGAGAGAAGGCTTCAGAATACACAGCAGTTTCAGAATACGACAGTTTATAATGTCTTGGCCCACATGCACTGGGAAACAGCACATCAGGCTTCCATCTTCTGACCACCACTCCCCTTTCTGAAGGGCCTGCAAGGAGCCCTTTCTAGCCCATGTTGATCAGCCACCTGCCTCAAGGAACTTGATTTAGGCTGTTTTGTAAATCAAATATTGTTATGTTTTATAACCACTGATTTGTGTTCATTAACTTAAGTTTTCTCTCTTTTTAATGGATTCTTCCATTAGTTTTAATAACTTTTAATTTGTGATTAAAGTTTCCTAGAGTCAGAAATTAAATATCATGTCACAGGCAAATATAGACCATTTTGTCTTCTTGACTCAAAAAGTTATACATTGCATTGCTGTTTCTGGACTTATTTCATTGCCCAATTTTTTTTTTTTTTTTTTTTGGAGACAAAGTCTCACTCTGTCAGGCAGGGTGGAGTGAAATGGCATGATCTCGGCTCACTGCAACCTCTGTCTCCTGGGTTCAAGTGATTCTCCCACCTTAGCTTCCCAAGTAGCTGGGATTGTAGGTGCCCATCACCACACCCAGCTGTTTTTTGCATTTTTAGTAGAGATGGGGTTTCACCATGTTGACCAGGCTGGTCTCGAACTTCCAACCTCATTCTGACACCATTGCACTCCAGCCTGGGCAACAAGAGCAAAACTCAGTCTCAAAAAAAAAAAAAAAAATTCTAGGGTCAGATTGCTTGAATCTAAATCCCTTGATTTCATTCAATATTTGTCAAATATTTGTTGTGTGCCTATCATGTGACATGTGTTGTTCTAGGTACTGAGACTAGAGCACTTAACAGAACATACAAGTTTGCTAGTTCATGGAGCTTACCCTGGTAGGAAAGGATTGAACCAGATGGTGATGAATGCTGTAGAGAAATAGCAAGGAAAATAAGGGGGCAAAGAGTATGTGTACTGCAGCTTTGTACAGGGTGGTCAGGGGATATCTGAGCAAAGATCTGAAGGAAGTGAAATTGTCAAGCCATATTCCTATAGCTTAGAAAGGAGCCTACAGCCAAAGCGAACATCAAATGCAAAGTCACACTTACCCTAAAATCAATAGGAAGACATGGAAAGGGAAATCCGAAGACTAACATGATCAGATTTGCATTTAATTTATTTATTTTAAATTGACACATAGGAAGCATACATATTCATGGGGTACAGTGTGATGTTTCAGTGTATCCATTGTGTAATGATTAAATCTGGCTGCAGATTGAATAACTCTTATCCAAAATGCTTGGGACCAGAAGTGTTTCTGATTTCAATTTTGTTTTTTAATTTTGGAATATTTTTATACACATAATGAAATATCTTAGGAATGGAACCCAAGTCTAACAAGTCTAAACCCAAACTTCATTTATGTTTTATATATACCTTATACATATAAGATCATGAAATACAGCACTTATATTTTGTGTATGAAAGTTTGTGTTAAACACTAACACAATTTTTTACTTGTGGTATCATGTCAGCACTCAAAACGTTTTGGATTTTGAAGAATTTCACATTTTGATTGATTGATTGATTGATTTGGTCTGAATCTTGCTCTGTTGCACAGGATGGAGTGCAGTGGTACAATAATGTCTCACTGCAGTCTCAACCTCCTGGGCTCAAGTGACCCTCCCACCTGTTTCCTAAGTAGCTCGGACCACAGGCACATGCCACCATGCCTGGCTAATTTTTTATTTTTAGTAGAGACAGGGTTTCACTATGTTGCCCAGGCTCATCTCGAACTCCTAGGCTCAGGGAATCTGCCCGCCTCGGCCTCCCAGAGTGCTGGGATTATAGGCGTGAACCACCACAGCTGGCCCAGATTTCAAATTTTTTTTTTTTTTTTTTTTGAGACGGAGTTTCGCT
>CM052653.1:6665092-6701422 GCA_028533165.1 Leontopithecus rosalia | reverse complement strand
TGCCTCGGCCTCCCAAAGTGCTGGGATTACAGGCTTGAGCCACCGCGCCCGGCCAAGATTTCAAATTTTTAGATTAGAAATGCTCGACCTGTATTTAGCGTATTTGTCACCTCATACATTTATGTTATCTTCGTGGTGAGAACATTCAGAATCCCCTCTTCTAGCTATTTTAAAATATGCAATATAATATTGTTAACTATAGGCACCCTGCTGTGCTGTAGAACGCCAGAACCTCTTCCTCCTATCTGTCACCTTGTGCCCACTGACGAGTCTCTCTCTACCTCTTCCCCAGCCTCCCCAGCCTCTAGTAACCACTATCTACTTTATACTGCTATGAGAACCACTTTTTTAGATTTCTCCTATGAGTGAGAGCACGCAGTATTTACCGCTCTGCTCCTGGCTTATTTCACTTAACGTAATGTCCTCTCACTCATTATGCTGCCCCAAATGACAAGATTTCACTTGTGTTCTGGCTGAATAGTATCATTTTATTGTGTATATATATAACATTTTCTTCCCGTTGAAGGAAACTTAGGTTCATTCCATACCTTGGCTATTGTGAGTAGTGCTACAATAAACATGGATGTGCAGACATCTCTTTGATAAACTGATTGTATTTCCTTTGGATATATATCCAGTAGTGGATTGCAAGATGGGATTTGTATTTATTTATTTATTATTTTTATTTATTTATTTATTTATTTATTTTGTGAGACGGTCTTGCTTTGTCACCAGGCTGGAGTGCAGTGGCATGATCTCAGCTCCTTGCAACCTCCACCTCCTGGGTTCAAGCAATTCTCCTGCCTCAGCCTCTTAAGTAGCTGGGATTACAGGCGTGCACCACCATGTGCAGCCAATTTTTGTATTTTTAGGAGAGATGGAGTTTCACCATGTTGGCCAGGATGGTCTTGATCTCTTGACCTTGTGATCCACCCACCTCAGCTTCCCAAAGTGCTGGGATTGCAGGTGTGAGCCACCACGCCTGGCCTGTATTTATTTAAAAGATCAAATTGTATACTATGTTGAGATGAATGGGAAGATCCATTTGTAAGTCAAATCAATTGAAAGGAATCATAATCTTGGTCAGAGATGAACCAGGGCAGTGCCTGGAGATGGAGAAATGGAGGCGTGTTAGAGATAGGTCCCAGAGGTAGACTTGACCAGCTATTTGCTTTTATGAAGGGCAGAATCCTAAAGAAAAGGAAACTGAAGAGGTGATTCCCCACCCCCACTTCTGGTTTCTGGCTTGAGGAATTAGGTAGACAGAGGTACCATCACAAAGGGACACTAGGAGAATGACATAGAACCCAGGTGGTTGCCAAAGGACTTTTAGGTCCCAGGCCTGGGGAGGTGACTTCTTTCTAATCTCATGTCAATATGACAAGGGAGATATGATCAGGCACGTTGACCTGTTCCTTGACTCCCACAAGCTCAGAATGGGAGCAAAAGCACTTCTGTAGGTATAGGGTACCAGTACTCCCAGTTACATGGAGTCAGGGATAACAGAGGCAAAACCAAAGCCAGGCAGAGGCATCTCATGGGTGAGTTTCTCAGCTGATCTCTTCACAAATAGATGCCAACTTTACTTTGTCTCAAGATTTTATTGCAGGGCAGGCGGTAAAAAGATAAACAATATTTAAAAAAAGGAAGTTTTGTTACTTAGAACTGTAAGGACCTCTGCAATGCACTGAAATTAGACGTTGAAGTCACAGCTCATATTTAAAGCCCTAACCCCCAGTGTAACAATATTTGAGGTGGGGCCTTTAGAGGTGATTACATCCTGAGGTTAGAGCCTTCTTGCTGGGATTAGTGCCCTTATAAATGAGACTTCAAAAAGCTCTCCAGTCCTCTTTCTGCATGTGAGAACACGTGGAGAAGCTGGCAGTCCCAACCCAGAAGAGGTCCTCACCAGAATGTGACTATGCTGTTATGCTGATCTCAGATGTCCAGTTTCCAGAACTGCAAAAAATAAATCCCTGCTGTTTTTAAGTCACCAAGTCTGGGACACTTTGTTCTGGCAGCCTGAACAGACTAAGACAGCCTCCAAGGAGACTGCTGATGGCCGTCAGGAAGACCCACATGAGCAATGCACTTTGCTGGGTTTGGATGTGCAGCGTTGGAGCTAGAGTGGAGCAGGATTGACTGCTTTCTAGAAATAGAGGTTTCTAGAAATTGATCTATACTGGAGGGAGAGAACAGGAAGTGATAAGACTAGAAAGGAAAGAAAAGAAGGCCCAGAAAGTTGACAAAGTATCTGGCATGATACAGAAACCGTACCAAAGTGACTTCCCCTTGTGACACCCCCTGATACCTCCAGAAAAATCTATGGCACACAAAAGCATTGGAGTGAGCAAATTCCTAAAGGAAGGGAGCAAGCTGCAAGACTGGGTGACACAGAGAAGGCAGAGGAGGCCCAGAAATGGGGAAAATTGTCAGACTGCAAAAAGGCCTGGGTTTGAATGCCAGTTCTATGGGATTCTTGATTATTCACTGAAAAGTTGGCCGAAATTCCACACGACATGAAATGGTAGTGGCAGTGGAGAGTGTTTGGTTTGGGGCAATATTTTCACCTCTTTAAGGAACAACAGGGCTCTGAGAACCCAGCTGGGCTAATTAATGGTTAGGGCACCTTTTCCTCCCTATGAGGAATAGTAATATTCCTCATTCTTTTTTTTTCTTTTCTTTTTTCCTTTTTTGTTTTGAGACGGAATCTCACTTCGTCGCCCAGGCTGGAGTGCAGTGGCGCAATCTTGGCTCACGGCAACCTCCACCTTTTGGGTTCAAGTGATTCTCCTACTTCAGCCTCATAAGTAGCTGGGACTACAGGTGCCTGCCACTGAGCCCCGCTAATTTTTGTATTGTTAGTGGATATGGGGTTTCACCATCTTGGCCAGTCTGGTCTCGAACTCCTGACCTCGTGATTCACCCACCTTGGCCTCCCAAAATGCTGGGATTACAGGAATGATATTCTTTCCTCTTAATTGCTTTATTTGTTGTTGTTGTTATTTTGTAATTTTCTTCTTCATTTCTTTTTTTTTTCCCTTTTTCTTTTTTTGAGATGGAGTCTCACTCTGTCTCCCAGGCTTGAGTGCAGTGCTGCAATCCCGACTCACTGCAACTTCTGCCTCCCAGGTTCAAGCAATTCTCCCACCTCAGCCTCCTGAGTAGCTGGGATTACAGGTGTGTGCCACCATGCCTGGCTAATTTTTGTATTATTAGTAGAGACAAGGTTTTGCCATGTTGGTCAGGCTGGTCTCGAACTCCTGACCTCAGGTGATGCACCCGCCTCAGCCTCCTGAAGTGCTGGGATTACAGGCGTGAGCCACTGCACTGGGCCTGGCTTGTTTCTTTGATAGTAATACTTCAAATCCGTCTCCCAACCATAGTGTTGCCTTCCGGAAAAACATACCTGCCTCTACCAACGTGCAACACACAGCCCAGAGCTCACGTAGAGCCCCGACTTTGGGACGATGCGACCTCCACCCCCGACTACAGATGAGGAGACTGAGCTCAGCCTGGAGGGTTTGTTGTTGTTGTTCTTGTTTTCCTCCCTCCCTTTCTTCGTCTTCCTCTTTTTCTTCTTCCTTCCTCCTCTTCATCTTGATGTAAGCCATTGAACCAGCCTCTGCTATTTTATCAGTTGATTCTTCTACCAGTTTTTTACAGAAATATTTGATCTTTGAACATCTGCTACTGCCTAGAACATATATTTTTCTTATTCTTGACTGTGCACTTCCTATAGCTGTCAGACAAGTATCGTCTCACAGATTCTACAATATAGCCCATATTACTGAACAAACATCAATTATGCTCATGGCTGGAATCATGTCAATCCAAATGCAAAATGTGCCAGCTGTCTTCCTTGCTAATGGGCACCTTAATTACATTGGCCTTATTATGCTGATATTGCAATTTATACTGTTCATTGTTGCTTTAGAAATAAAAATTATATCACCAAGTGACTTCCAAGGCTTTTCTAGCTGGGCTAGCTTTTGCAGATTCAAAATATTGAGATGCAGGAATTCTGAGGCACAGGCCTGCAATCTACTGGTCTCTCTACATCTGGACCCATCTCTGGAAGCTTCAACTGCAGAGGTCCCTCCCAGTTGAGTCTTTGACTTAATTAGTTCTATTGCCATAGTGCTTCTTGTTGAAATAGATTAGGGAGATGTATTTGAGAGGTTTCATTTTAGGCCCTCAGTGTGACAAAACTGTTTTTAATATTTCTCTCCAAACTTCAGTATCCATGCTGTCTAAAACTTCAATGGCTAGTATACCTGAGACTTGTTTTATATTTTGTTTTGTTTATTTCCTTTTTAAAAAGTATACTTTGAGTTCTGGGGTACATGTGCAGAACGTGCAGGTTTGTTAAATAGGTACACACGGGCCATGATGGTTTGCTGCATCCATCACCTTGTCATCTACATTAGGTATTCTCCTAATGCTATCCCTCCCCCATCCCCCCACCCCTTGCTATGCCTCTCCCAGCCCCCAGCCCCCAACAGGATCTGGTGTGTGATGTTCTCCTCCTTTGACTGTGCACTTCCTATAGCTTTGAATGAGAACACAGTGGTGTCCATGTGTTCTCATTGTTCAACACCCACTTATGAGCGAGAACATGCAGTGTTTGGTTTTCTGTTCTTGTATCAGTTTGCTGAGAATGACGGTTTCCAGCTTTATCCATGTCCCTGCAAAGGACATGAACTCATCCTTTTTATGGCTGCATAGTATTCCATACTGTACATGTGCCACATTTTCTTTATACACTCTATCATTGATGGGCATTTGGGCTGGTTCCAGGTCTTTGCTATTGTGAACAGTGCTGCATGCATGTGTCCTTACAGTAGAATGATTTATAATCCTTTGGGTATATAACCAGTAATGGGATTGCTGGGTCAAATGGAATTTCCAGTTCTAGATCCTTGAGGAATCACCACACTGTCTTCCACAATGGTTGAACTAATTTACACTCCTACCAACAGCATAAAAGCATTCCTATTTCTCCACATCTTCTCCAATATCTGTTGTCTTCTGATTTTTTAATGATCACCATTCTAACTGGCATGAGATGGTATCTCAATGTAGTTTTGATTTGCATTTCTCTAATGACCAGTGATGATGAGCTTTTTTTTTCATATTTCTTGGCTGAATAAATGTTTTCTTTTAAGAAGTGTCTGTTCATATCCTTCACCCAGTTTTTGATTGTGTTTTTCTTCTCTTGTAAATTTAAGTTCTTTGTAGATCCTGGATATTAGCCTTTTGTGAGATGGGTAGATTGCAGTAATCTTTTCCCCATTCTGTTGGTTGCCAGTTCATGCTAATGATAGTTTCTTTTGCTGTGCAGATGCTCTTTAGTTTAATTTGTCTATTTTGGCTTTTGTTGCCATTGCTTTTGGTGTTTTAGTCATGAAGTCCTTTCCTGTGCCTATGTCCTAAATGGTTTTGCCTGGGTTTTATTTTAGGGTTTTTATGGTATTAGGTCTTATGGTTAAATCTTTAACCCATCCGGAGTTAATTTTTGTATAAGGTATAAGGAAGGCATCCAGTTTTAGCTTTCTGCAAATGGCTAGCCAGTTTTCCTAATACCGCTTATTAAATAGGGAATCCTTTCTCCATTGCTTGTTTTTGTCAGGTTTGTCCAGGATCAGATGGTTGTAGATTTATGGCGTTATTTCTGAGGTTTCTATTCTGTTCCATTGGTCTATATCTTTGTTTTGGTACAAGTACCATGCTGTTTTGACTACTGTAGCCTCATAGTATATTTGAAGTCAGGTAGCATGATGCCTCCAGCTTTGTTTTCTTTTTTCTTTTATTTTTGTTTTGTTTTGTTTTGTTTTGCTTAGGATTGTCTTTGCTATGCAGGCTCTTTTTTGGTTCCATATGAAGTTTAAGGTTGCTTTTTCCAATCCTGTGAAGAAAGTCAATGGTTGGTTTGTTTTTTGAGATGGAGTCTTGCTTTGTTACTGGGCTGGAGTGCAGTGGCACCATCTCGGCTCAGTGTAGTCTCCACCTCCTGGGTTCAAGCAATTTCCCTACCTCAGCCTCCCGAGTAGCTGGGACTTCAGGCACTCACCAGCATGCCAGCTAATTTTTTGGATTTTAGTAGAGACAGGGTTTTACCATGTTGGCCAGGATAGTCTCGATCTCTTGACCTTGTGATCCACCTGCCGTGGCCTCTCAGTGCTGGGATTCTAGGTGTGAGTCATTGCACTGGGCCTATTTATGTTTATAGTCTTGGTGATTAGTATTATGCTTTTGAAAAAGCAACATAACTGTCTTTTTCCATTTTCTTTTCTCTCTTTCTAAAAAAAAAATTCCATTTCAGATTCAATCATCCTGTTCCTAAAAATTCATCCTCAAGAAAAATCTGACCTAAAACAACTAAATGCACAAAATGCTCCTGGAAAATTCTTCTTTAATAATAAAAGTTAACATTATCTAAATATTATTGAATATCGTTGTCACCACAAGAGGCACCCAGACTATAATCTTTGTCAATACTCATTTTTATTTGCCACGGTGAATGAAGTGATGGTGTTCTTCTCCCTGCATACCATAACCTGGCAAGACCAGTCACTGAGCACAAGGTTATTCTAGGATGTCTAATTGATAAATGAGAAATTCATATATTTAACATTAAAAACATTGACTTTCTGCAGGCCCAGAACTCCATACCCATTACTACTTCATCACCGACAGGGATAGAGCAGGAGGTTCCTCCTTTGCATGGTAAGGCATGGCTCACATCAGTTATCCGATGACTGGAAGCTGACATTCTAGGTTTATTACAAAAACACAGGGCCAGAACATTTTGGCCCCTTCTATTACTACAACTATTCTCAGAGGTGGAAGAGTGTATGATTTCCAAGGACTGGTTCTTCCAAGAGGGTGGAAGGAAAACAAGTCTTCTGAATGCATCTCAGGCAAACACCACCTTTTCCCTATTCCCCTTCCTTCTCATCTGCTTTCTTCTTCCTTTCATTCACAGACCCATAGGCAATGTCAAATACAGGATTAAAGGAGGAACAGTGCAAAATTTTCCAACCTTGATTAGCATTCGCCCTTCCAATACATGCAATGGATTTAGCAAATGCTAAAAAATATCTGAAGCAACAGTGGTCAAGACAGTGAAGTAACATGCACCTGATAACAATAGTAATTTTAAAGAATCTGTCAACATGGAAATGGTATTGGTATAACATCAAGGAATAAGAGAAGAATATGAAATTTAGTGGGTACTCCATTTACTTATGAAAATGAAAATTGTGAATAATTTTTGGTAGTGTTATAATTTTTATTTACTTATTTAGTGTAAATATTTAGTACAAGAGAGAAATTATATATTCTATGGGATTTTCAAACAAGTTTTTTAGTTAAGAAAAATACCTTTACATCCTTACATACCTCTCATTCCAAAGAGTAGAATGATACTTAAGAGTATCTCCGAAATGATAAAACAAACAAACAAAAAAACGCAGTGTGTAAACCTTATGAGGAATCTAATTTGAAGATACTGGACATAAAAAGAGATTCTTGGCTAGGTGTGGTGGCTCATGCCTGTAATCCCAGCACTTTGGGAGACTGAGGTGGGTGGATCATGAGGTTAGGAGATTGAGACCAGCCTGGCCAACATAGTGAAACCCTGTGTCTACCAAAATTACAAAAAATTAGCTGGGCGTGGTGGCAGGCACCTGTAATCCCAGCTACTCAGGAGGCTGAGGCAGGAGAAGTTCTTGAACCTGGGAGGTGGAAGTTGCAGTGAACCGAGAACATGCCACTGCACTCCAGCCTGGGTGGCAGTGCAACACTCCATCTTGGAAAAAAAGGATTCTTGAGAACACTGTGGACATTTGATTATGAAATAGGTCAGGCACGGTGGCTCATGCCTGTAATCCCAGCACTTTGGGAGGCTGAGGTGGGTGGATCACAAAGTCAAGAGATCAAGAGCATCCTGGCCAACATGGTGAAACCCTGTTTCAACTAAAAATATAAAAATTAGCTGGGTATGGTGATGCACAGCTGTAGTCCCAGTTACTCACGAGGCTGAGGCAGGAGAATCACTTGAACCTGGGAGGTGGAGACTGCACTGAGCTGAGATCACACCACTGCACTCCAGCCTGGCGACAGAGCGAGACTCTGTCTCAAAAAAGAAAAAGAAAAAAAGGCATAAAATAATATCAAAAATCATTTTATACTTTTTAAGGTGTGATAATGGCATGGTTGTTACACTTACCTGTTAGAGATATACTAATATAAAAAAAGATTCTTGAGATTTGCTTTAAAATTTTTAAAAATGTAGAATAGAGCAATGTGAGACAAGATTTTAAAATTGGCGATAGTCATTGAAGCTGAAGTGGGTAATGGGCACATTAGTATGCACTGCAGTTTTTAATTTGGGGGTTTAAATTTTCTGAAGAAGAGAAAAGTAATAATACAACTGGCTGCAGTTATGAAAAGAAAAGTGAATCAGTATCAGGGTAATTTTGAGTCTTAGTGTATTAATTCAGAATAACTCAAAATTTTACTGACACTGACAAATGAGATTTAGTGGTTTCTTTTTCTCTGTTAACATTACTATTTGTGATGCTGTTTCATGTGTCAGATGCTAGGGACATATGCTAATATTTTTATTCCTTTTTATGAATCACATTGTTTATCACTAATTGCTCCTTAACTGCCTGTTCAATGTAAGATAAAGAATCTAAATCTTATTTAATTTTAAAGAAATTTTCGATGATATAAGAAACAAGGAAACATAGAAGAATTAAAGACTTAAAAATTCACAGATTATACAAAATGAACAAATAAAGCTCATATTTCTAGGTAGCATTGAGAAGTTCTCTTGGAAACACAATACCATATTTGGTTTCGAGTCTCCTGGTAACTAAGGCTAAAATAAAACACAGGTGATACCTGGAAATTAAATCAGACACTTCATCTATGTTCACAATGAAACTACACTTCTGATGAAACATGTCTCTAATGATTATTCTTGGATTTTGAGTAACACTAGTATCATCCTCACTTGCTGTTTTATGTAAGACACAGAGATGCCATGTAAATAAAAGCTTGCTGAATTCATTCTCTGTGAAGCTTAAAAATACATTGTTAATTACGAATCGGTAGCATTGGCTCTGTAGAAGGTTAAAAAAATGTGGTCCAGGTATTTTGTTTTCTGAAGATCTAAGTAAAGTGAATAATATTAAAGAATTGGCAAGCCATGTGTCCTTAGCTAGTCTGTCTGCTACCTCCAGGATTTGGTGAAACCTGGGCAGGGGCTGGAGGAGCAGAGCTGCCCTCTCTCCCAGACTCTCCTATGCTCACACTGGCCATTGATCCCCAGACTGTATTTTGGAAAAACAGCAATTCTGTTAGACATTTCCAGGGACCCTACCAAAAAGGTTTCAAAGTCAAGTACTGAGATATGATGGCCTAAACAATGTTAAACCAGGTTTTTGTTTGTTTGTTTGTTGTTTGTATGCCTCTTGTACATTCAAATTACAACATAGTGGGTCCTGAAGCACACTTCTAGTTTTGAACACACTAGGTTGTAATTTGAATGTGCAAGAGGTTTACAGTGTACAATTTCTCCAGTTTGGTTGACCACGGAATCCCTCTTTCTCTCCTACTTTTAAAAAATGTAGCATGTTTTATTATCTCTTTCTTTTAAACACATTATTTAGGAAACACTGGACTAGGGAATCAGCCAAAATGAGAGCCATGAGCTTTATATAACACTGAAAGGACCATGGTTCTCTTTCTGTCATTCAGAACCAAACTTGCAGACTCCTAGATTAATATGGTGGCTCATAGCAGGTGCCTGATTGCCTGATTCATACTCTCCCATCCTCCCATTAAAACACCATTGAAGGCACATGCAAAATTGCAAAATTGCAACTGCACCAGAAGCTAAGAATACCAATTAATGCTTGGCCACAGTCTAGGAAGGATTTCTGCCAATAGCGGTGCAGATGAGGACAGATTGAGAAACTCTCATTAGCTGATGCACAATTCGGCTTTGAGGCAGAGCACCAAGCTCAGACAAGAGGGAGCCAAGCTCATTGCAGAGGTGCCCCGTAAGTGCCCAGGAGAAGCTGATTACCAGACTCCAAGCAAGATGGAGTTGCATGCCAAGGCAAAGAGGGCCGCTTTCTTAACCCCAACCACAAAAGACCTGCTAAACTGCATTTTTTAGAGTGTATCCCCCAGTGAAGCAACAAGAGATCCTTGGTCATTAAAATACTCTTTTTTCCAGGCAGAAGGGGCAAGAGGAGACCCCACACTGATAAACACCAGAAATGTGGCTAATGGTACTCCGTTCTGCTAAAGATCTGGGAAGAGACTTCTGTCAGCAGCAGAGTGAACAGTGAGAGGATCGTGGGGCTTATACGAGACATTTCTATAGCCCAGCTCAAAAGTGTTAGGTGACTACAGTGTGATTCTAAATGCAGTGTAGAGATATCATTTTAGTAGATATGAAGCCAGTCAAGAGACATTGTTGGGTTTTGGACAGAGGGCAAATAATCTTATAACTTAGAGATAATATTAGTACAATTAAAAATAGAATATATATCTTCCAAATTAGAGAAAGAAAATAAAATGTAGTCTATAGAGGAAAAGACAGAAAACAGCAGAAAAATCAAACACACACTAAAATACACAGAGCAGAAAAGATGGCAAAAGTAACAGCAAACATATTTTTTAAGGCAACAAACAAAACAGTTAAAGTCTCTTTTTCAGAGACCCTAAGTCTGGATTGAAAGGAAAATGTACGTGTTTGTCATTGGTATAAGACTCACTGAAAACAAAAAGAAAAAATAGATTTTTTCTTTTCTTTTTTATTTTTTTCGAGACAGGGTCTCTGTTGCCCAGGTGGAGTGCAGTGGTGTGATCTCAGCTCAGTATAACTTCCATCTCCCAGGTTCAAGCAAGTCTCAGGCTCAGCCTCCTGATTAGCTGGGATTACAGGCTCATGTCACTACACCTGACTAATTTTTAGATTTTTAGTAGAAATGGAGTTTCACCATGTTGGCCAGGCTGGTCTCGAACTCCTGGCCTCAAGTGAACTGCCTATCTTGGCCTCCCAAAGTGCTGGGATTACAGGAATGAGCCACTGTGCCTGGCTCCAAAATAGATTATTTTAAAAGATGAACAAACATATATTAGACATACACAAGTAAAATAAGTCAGGAGTTTAAAACATGACATCAGACAAAACAATACGAAAGAGAAAACAAAAGATTGTTTCATGTAAGTAAAGATACAGTCATGATGAAACTACAGCATTCATGAATCTTTATGTGCTAAATAAAACAGCATTGACATATTTAAAGTAGATCCAGTTAAAAAATCTCAGAAGAAATTTACACACAAACAAATTTATGCTAGGAGATTTTAATAGACTGAAATATTTCCTTTGCAAGTCAAGGAATGTATAGAAAACCTTAAGAAGCATAGCAAATTTGGATAATAAAATAATATGAGGCCGGGTGCGGTGGCTCACGCCTGTAATCCCAGCACTTTGGGAGGCTGAGGCGGGTGGATCACGAGGTCAAGAGATCGAGACCATCCTGGTCAACATGGTGAAACCCCGTCTCTACTAAAAATACACAAAAAAATTAGCTGGGCATGGTGGCACGTGCCTGTAATCCCAGCTACTCAGGAGGCTGAGGCAGGAGAATTGCCTGAACCCAGGAGGCGGAGGTTGCGGTGAGCCGAGATCGCGCCATTGCACTCCAGCCTGGGTAACAAGAGCAAAACTCCATCTCAAATAATAATATGGCCAATTAGGGCATAGCCTAAAAACAAATTTAGAGCTTCAAAACAAAACAACAAAAGACAAAACGAAACAAAACAAAAACTTCTTTTCAAGCAACTAAATATTTTCAAAAGTGACTATTAAACAGAGCATAAGAACATCTAGTATTACAAAACCATGGCCTCATTCTGTAGGATGTTTTATAAACTTGGCAATCACACTACAAATTAGTAACTAAAATTTAAGCAAAACAAAGCAAAAATAATTTACAAAACTTAAAGCACGTTCCTAAGCAATTTTGACTAGGAAGAAGAGCTTAATTCCTTATGGAGGCTGGAGCTCTAAATTTTTGTTGCAGTTTTGGTGCCCCAAGACCATTCAGTTCCATCCTTAAAATGGGATGGTGCATTCATGAAAATCATGTTTTCAGGGACTCAGAAATGGCAATGCAAAATGATGAAATGATAGCTTAAGTGCAAAACCAGACTATGGAACAATATGGAGCACATACTCCTAAAATTTTTTTTTAAAGGAAATGAACCAAATTGCCAACAGATACTCTGTGAGGCAAAATTGTAAGTGATTTAAATTTGCTTCTTTCTATTTTGTGTTATTTTCAAATTTGGGGCCATAAATATGAAGTTATACAATAAAGAAACAATAAATATCTTTTAAGAAAAACATTAAAAATTATAATCAAGTCCTTGAATGCATTGGCTCTGCCTGGGATGCCAGGTGCCATGGCTTGGGTGGGGATCAGCTGCCCCATTACCCCAACCATCGAGCCCAGAACCTGCTCAGGTGTGTCTTGTCAGGTGTCATTCAGGTGCAACCTGCTTACCCATCAAGGGCCTACCTTCTGCTGATTGGTTACTCATAACTTCATTAGTCTGTGACTTGGGAGACTCCTTCCTTCTTAGTAATTCAGACAAAATTAGCATTTCTCTTCTTCCAAACTTGTATCTGGACTGAAACCAAATTAACCCGTGAAGATTTGCAAACAAAAACCCTTTGTTTGAAAACTACCCTGGGTGAAGAGGGTAGAGTCAGGGTCTCACTATGTTGCCCAGGCTGGTGTTGAATTCCTGGGCTCATATGATCCCACCCCAGCCTCCTGAGTAGCTGAGATTGCAGACATGAGCAATCGCACACAGCATGATGCTTCAACAGCTCCCAAGGATGTTTCATTGGAGAATCCTGCCTTCTCTCTCTGCCTCCCCCTCCACCCACAATAATGTGAATGGTGCTGGAGTAGAAAGACCTTGGGTGCAGACCTGGCACAGTGGTTCATGCCTGTAATCCCAGCTCTCTTTGGGAGGCCAAGGCCAGCGGATTGCTTGAGGTCAGAAGTTCAATACCAGCCTGACCAACATGGTGAAACCCCATCTTTACTAAAAATACAAAAAAAAAAAAAAAAGCCAGATATGCTGGCAGGTGCCTGTAATCCCAGTTATTCAGGAGGTTGAGGCAAGAGATTCGCTTGAACCCAGGAGCTGGAGGTTGCAGTGAGCCACGATCATGCCATGCCACTGCACTCCAGCCCAGGTGACAGAGTGAGACTGCCTCAGGAAAAAAAAGAAAGAAAGAAAGAAAGAAAGGCCCTGGGTGCCGAGTGCAGAAATGACATCACATTCTCTATCCTGTCAACTAAATTAAGTGATAAGCAGCAGAGAGGAGAGCCTTCCACAGTTAAAAAGAGCTTGAGAACAAGAGTACCTGAAGTTCAAAGATCCATGCGGCTGAAACCAGAAGAGTGTAGGGCACAATGAAGCTGGGGGGATGTGGGTGTCTCACCAGACAGGGTTTTGGGGGCTGTGCAAATGATATGGTCCTTTGACTTAGGGGCAATGAGAACCTACTGAAGCATTTTAAGCAAAAGGTCAATGATAGACAGTGTTAGAAAAATGAACATAGCTACAGCAGGGATAGCAAATACAGAGGGGTGATATAGAGAGATATAGAGGGGATGAGACTGGAAGTAGGTCCACCAGCCAGGGCTCCTGATGGAGAAGTGACGGTGGCATGAAAGAAAAGTGAACAGACCTCGAAGATAAAGGTCATGCAGTGCATCTCAACGAGGGGTGATTTAACCCTCCAAATTCTAGAGAACTTTTTGGTTGTCACAACCAGAGAGAAACGCTACCGGCACTTTGTGGGTAGAGGCCAGGGGAGCTGTTCAGCACCCCCACAATGCATGGACCATCCCCACCAATTATCAGGACCCAAACAACAATAGTGTTGCTCACGGGAATTCCTGGGGGGGGGAGAAAACTGGCTGCCAGGACACGGCATGTCCCATTTCCCGGCATGTGTAGACGATCAATGACAATGCCAGTCACTGCCAGAGAAGACAAGGTGTGCAAGGAAAGCCTGTAGGGTATGAGTGTCTCTGCTTTCACTGTCAGAGTAGCAAGTCTGGGGAAAAATGGTGAAATTGGAAGACATTGATGAGTTGTTTTAATAAAGGCACAAAGTCTACATTATGAAAAAAGCAAGCCAGAACTCCTCACACAGGACTTTCCTACCCAGAGCTTATGGCTCAGTGCTGTCTATTACAAGTGCACTCTGGAGGGAGGGGCACTGGGGACCTGCAGAGGGCTGGACTCAGCTGGTCCCCGCCAAGGCAGTGGGTGGACCTGGTGTTCCAGGAGCACCTGCGGAAAGCCCTATAGAGCTGTTTGCATAGTGAACTAAGGGCTCTTAGGGAAGACTGGGGGGACAGGGGCATCCCCTTAGTCCAGGGCCCAGAGGGGAAGTGCTGTTTGGAGCACAGTCTGTCCCTCAGCGTATCCAGAGCTCTGCCCCTGGGACTTGGCCTGCATCCTGAGGAGAAGCGAATGCAATGGCACAATCTTGGCTCACTGCAACTTCTTCCTCCTGGGATCAAGCAATTCTCCTGCCTCAGCCTCCAGAGTAGTTGAGATTACAGGCATGTGCCACCACACCCGGCTAATTTTTGTATTTTTAGTAGAAATGGGGTTTCACCATGTTGGCCAGGCTGGTGTTGAACTCCTGACCTCAGGTGATCTGCCCACCTTAGCCTCCCAAAGTGCTGGGATTACAGGTGTGAGCCACTGTGCCTAGCCACTGCCTTCGAAACAGGGAAACACAGAGTTCTATAGACACAAAGGGGTGGGAATACAGTCCAGGTCTTCTGTTCACATGGACCTGAGAGACAGCAAGTGGAAAGTCAGTGATTCAATTGCTTGGTGGGTTAATGCTCTTTCCCCTTGAGGGGACATTGCTAGATCCCTTTTAGGACTCAGGAAAATAAGAAATACTGCCTGATGTCTACTCATTCCTTTCCAATTCTATTTCAATGTTAAAATTTTCTTTTGCTAGCATTTAATCTCTATAGAGCGTCAGCTACTTAATGCAACAATGTTTCATTTCTGCTGGTCAGCTCTGAAGACGTGGGGGTTCCCAAAGCAACCTATTGACATGAAATTTTGTAGTCCTTCCTCCCAAATTACCAGGAAGCCAGGGCTCATGTGTTTGGGTGTTAGAGCTGACAACTGGTCTTGTGGGCGTCCATCTCTTCCTCCACTCCCTCTCATGAAATTAAGTCCCTGCTGCTCCACAGCGCCCTGCTAACAGCTCACAGGTTGTCCCACCTCTCTGGGCCTGCCTGGGCATCTTAGCAGCATCTGCTTCCAGCCCGTCACACTCTAGACTCATGACAGCTGTCTGCTGACTAGATGGTATTTGGATAAATGGTAGGAAGGCAGAGCGATGTCTGTTCTGGGGTGTGTGCCAGGCACAGGGGGCAGGACAGTGGTGACTCACTCTGCCCCTCCTCAGCCAAAACCACGAGCCCACGTCCCGTGCAACGTCCTCATGCACGATGTTCCGCAAAGCCACTTCGTCATTCTCAGCACGCTCAGAGCATGCACTCTGGCTTTCGGCAGCATATAACAGTTGCTTGAAAACCCAAGATTCGGCTGGGCACAGTGGCTCAAGCCTGTAATTCCATCACTTTGGAAGGATGGGGCAGGTGGATCACCTGAGGTCAGGAGTTCAAGACCAGTCTCGCCAACATGGTGAAACCCTGTCTCTACACAAATACAAATTAGCTGGTCGTGATGGCGGGTGACTATAATCCTAGCTACCTGGGAGGCTGAGGCGGGAGAATCATTTGAACCTGTGAGGCAGAGGTTGCAGTGAGCCAAGATTGCACCACTGAACTACAGCCTGGGTGACAGAGCAAGACTCCATTTCAAACAAACCAAGAATGAATGAAGCGTTTGGGATATTATGTGATAGAAGCTGAGGCTTGCTGCACTGTGCTGCGTGCTATCCCACTGTTGGTATCTTAATTTAAAGGGAGGGACGCAAGTTTAGAGAACAAAAGCTAATTTAGATGAGGTCTGACTCTAGGACCTGAGACTCGGCCTCTCTCTGTGACTCTAATCCCCAAATTGCTTTCCACTGTCAGGAGCCCCACACTCTCACTAGCTTCTTCAGTCAATGCTTCTTATACCAAAACTCAGGTGACTGGAGAAGGGAGGAGGCATACAGGCTTCTCTAAGTGCATGACCTGTCTGTGGGCTGAGATGCAGCTTCCAGCCTCTGTGGCTGCCTTTTCTTTTATCCATATTCTCATATCTCCCATTCCAGTACTGTCTCTTACCAACCTAATTGAGTGACATGAAAGGGCACAGCTTCAACTGTGACTCCGGGGAACCAGGGACAAAAGGGGAAGGAGGTTGGGGACCTGACATCTGTCTTTGGTGTTTCCCACTCCCTGGTGCTGCCTTGTCACTGTGGATTCATTTGCCGTCCTGAGGTCACTGCAGTCCTGATCTGTTCCAAAGTGTGCTTAACTAGGGGTAGCACTTCCCACGTTGGGCATGAATAGCAGGAAGGAGGTTCAGCCAGCCTCTCAGAATAACCTTCTTCCAGTCGGGAGTCATACAGGTGTGGGCACGAGGATTCACCAATTCTTGAAGGGTTAGGTCCTCTGCTGGGGGTGTGAAGGAAGGCACTCCTAGCAAGGGAGGTGGCCAGGGAGGACAGAGTCCTGTGAGAAGCTGCTTCTCCAGCTGTATTTCTGGGGTTGTGGTTAAAGCTGGTTAAAGCTCAGAGAGTCAGAGCCTTACCAAAGAGGCTGATGGCCACTCCAACAGGACACCCAGGGTGACATCCCAGGCAGGCACTGACCTCAGAGCTGCTCACCAGATGTGTTGGTCAGGTCCCCAGTCAACCAGGCAATTCTGAATTGATCCTCTCTTGGGAAAATATTGGCACTAGCTAAACCCACAGAAGAGGGTGTGTGTGTGTGTGTGTGTGTGTGTGACACACATACATGCACAATAAAAAATTGTAATAAAAAAGCACCTGGGCACCCACTGCCAGGATAAAAAGTAGCGGTTACCAGAACAACAGGCTCCTTGGTGCCTATCTCCAGTATCTTTCTCCTTTCTCTGACTTTGAGGTTAAACGTCTGTGTGCCATTATATTGCTTAGGAATCGATTGACATAGATGATAGATAGATAGATAGACAGACAGATAGATAGATGGGCAGATAGATAGATAGCAGATAGATTCCTAAACAACATTACTGAGTTTAGGAAAACTGAGTAATAAGCACAAATCTAGCTGTATAAAAAAAGACCATGTCACCACTAGAAAATGAAGATTCCCAGTAGAATAAGCAGAGCAATCTCTGGGTCTCAGTCAGCCTTCAGCTTTCCTTAGAGTTTACAAGGCCCCTTCAAGGGGATCCAGAAGCAAGATCTTGAATGAATTCTGAGAGCTAGGGACCACTCCAGGGAGGACATCAGGCAGGATGGTAGAGCAGCCAGGCTGTGGACCACCAGCAGAAATGTGGTCAGAGGGTGTGAACTGGCCAGTATTTTCTGGTTGATCTCCTGTTGCAGGAAGGAGGTGATGTCTAATATTTTTTTAAGGGTAATACAAGGCCCCGCAACCAGGATATTGAGAAAAGAGAAGGAGCTTCATCAACACACAGGCAAGGCAGCTGTGTTGGCCCAGGCACTCTGTCTTTGGGTAGAAAGACTCAAACAATAAGGGCAGCTGTGACCTGGGGCTAGTGTCCCAAATGGATCTGTCTCAAGAGTTGCATGAGGGCTGGGTGCAGTGGCTCACACCCATAGTCCTAGCTACTCGGGAGGCCGAAGTGAAAGACTTGCCTAAGCTCAGGAGTTTGAGGCTGCAGTGAGCCATGATTGTACCACTGAACTCCAGCCTGGGCAACAGAGTAATATCCCATCTCAAATAACAAATAAATAAATAAATCAAAAAAATTTTTAAAGAGTCACAAAATGTGCTGTCTTCCATCAGTGTATGTGGATGGTCCTGAATTCATCCCCAGTTCCAGAGGTTTCTACAGATGCCTGTTCCTGTGCCTTTCAGATCAGATTGTTTCTCAGCTTTTTCCTGCCAGGTGAGAGTCAGTTTTCTAAGGTTTACTCAGGTCAGTCATTGCTGTACCCATCTGTTTTCTGCTTTCAAATTCTTCAAATGTTGCCACTGTCATCTCCTCTCCTGCCCTGCCTCTCTGGGTCAGTCTCTCTCTCTCTCATTACTTTAGTAAAGTTTAACTGGCTGTTGTTCTGGAGAGAACAAATTAAGACACCTTCCACACTCTTTGATTATTCTTTTCAACTGTGGTTGCTGAATCAGGTGTTAAGGAGTCTGTTTCAGTCTATTCTCATGCTGCTATAAAGAACTGCCTAAGACTGTGTAATTTATAAAGAAAGGAGGCTTAATTGCTTTACAGTTTGGCATGGCTAGGGAGGCCTCAGGAAACAGTCATGGCAGAAGGGGAAGCAGGCATGCCTTACATGGTGGCAGGCAAGAGAGATCGTGTGAAGGAGAAACTGTCAAACAGGTATTTAACCATCAGGTATCACAAGAACTTATTCACTATCATGAGAACAGCACAGGGAAACCCGCCTCCATGATCCAATCACCTCCTTCCCTGGACATGTGGGGAGGATTACAATTTGAGATGAGATTTGGGAGGGGACACAGAGCCAAACCACATCAGAGCCCTTTTAGCTGAAAGTCTTCCACAGGGGGTCCACACACCCATGTGGCACGAGAATAGTTTGTTTCCAGTGGGGACCAGTCCCAAGTAGTCTACAGAGTCATTTTTCAGCCTTTCAGTTTCTAAATGACTGTCCCTTGAAAATGTTCTTGTGATAGATGCGATGTTCCCCTTTTTCACTTCCCTCCCCACAGTCACCCTTCACCCACTTCATAGAAAACGTCTCTTCTCTTCTTATAGGGACACTGGGTCATATTGAATGGGGCTCATTCTAATGACCTCATTTAACTTACTTATCTCTGCAAAGACCCCCTGACCTACTTCCAGGACTCTTAACAAAAGGACCTTTCAATGTTGGTATTGACTGAAAAACAAACAAAAAAACAGTGCTAATGACTGGATAACAAATTATTTTACAAGCTATGCAGTAATTTCTAAATGTTTGCTTTAAAAAAAAATCAGTCACTTTGGGAGGCTGAGGTGGGCAGATCACCTGAGGTTGGGAGTTCAAGACCAGCCTGACCAACATGGAGAAACCCTGTTTCTAATAAAAATACAAAATTAGCCGGGTATCATGGTGCATGCCTGTAGTCCCAGCTTCTCAGGAGGCTGAGGCAGGAGAATCACTTGAACCTGGGAGGTGGAGATTGTGATGAGCCAAGATCTAGCCATTGCCCTCTAGTCAGGGCAACAAGAGTGAAACTCCATCTCAAATAAATAAATAAATAATTTTAAAATCAGTTCACCAATCATCAAAAATATTTTTTTGATAAAAGAGTATTACATGTTTTTGGAGATAACTCAGAAAGATTTCAAAGAATTGAGTGATACTGATTTATTTAAAAAAAACACAAAAAAATTCTTATATTTCCAACTGTTTGTTTATGTGTAAAGGGCAAAATTCTCAGGGCTGATAGCTATAGAAGAGAAAAATAAGCATAGCTTTTATGCTGAATTTCAACTCATTCTAGCAGTAGAATATTTATGTGTAGACACATTAACTACTTGAAAAATAAAGCAGCTCTATCCACCTACTTAAGAGATACATTTTTGATAACACTTCCTCTTTAGGTGTAATACTTGTCCATCAAAATGCAAACTCTGTTTGCATTTTTGATCAACTATGTGCTGCTAGTGTGATGGTAATGTGATCCAGAGGAAATTTTTAGCACCTACATTTTTTTTTTTTTTTTTGAGATGGAGTTTCGCTCTTGTTGCCCAGGCTGGAGTGCAATGGTGCAATCTCAGCTCACCACAACCTCCGCCTCCTGGGTTCAGACAATTCTCCTGCCTCAGCCTCCCGAGTAGCTGGGATTACAGGCACGCGCCACCATGCCCAGCTAATTTTTTTTGTATCTTTAGTAGAGACGGGGTTTCACCATGTTGACCAGGATGGTCTCGATCTCTTAACCTCGTGATCCACCCGCTTCAGCCTCCCAAAGTGCTGGGATTACAGGCTTAGCACCTACATTCTTATGGTCGCAGGATATTGGCATATTTAAGTTCCTGCCCATGAGCACATTTGTTTCTGATCCAGAGATGTATAATCAATAAAATACTTTCAAGCATAAAATGCTTTACATCAGATGAAATCCTGTGGGAATGGAAATTCGAGTTCAAAGTGAGAAGGAGGGAAATTTCCAACTGCTTAGGAAGAGCTTGTTGGTGGTGGCTCTGTTTTAATGGATTCTAGTACATGTCAAATTGCTATGATGTTTAGAGTCCACTGGACAATTTCAAAGAGTGATCTTACTATTTTGTTTCTAAGTGTTGGTGCAATTGACCCGGAACACCTCAAGAATTGGGAAGCTGACGCCAGTGTAGTTGAAAATTCATGTCTAACTTTTGACTCCCCATAAACCTTTTTTTATAACACAGAACAAAATCTTCTATGAACATGCACATGAAAATCCTCAACAAAATACTAGCAAGCTCAATCCAACAGCACATTATTGTATGTCAGAGCTAAGTCAGATTTTTTCCAGGAATGCAAGGTGTAGCAATGTAAGAAAATTAATCAATGTAGTATACATAGAAACAGAATCAACGTGAAACTCACCTCTCACAGTTCTGGAGGGCAGCAGTCTCAAATCACGGCACTGGCGGAGCCAAGGGTTTTAAAAATCATTTGATCATCTCAGTTGATACAGAACAACCACTTGACAAAATCCATTTTTCTTTAATGATAATTAAAAAAAAAAACACTTGGCCAGGTGCAGTGGCTCATGCCTGTAATCCCAGTATTTTGGGAAGCTGAGGCGGACAGATCACCTGAGGTCAGGAGTTTGAGACTAGCCCGTCCAACATGGTGAAACCCCATCTCTACTAAAATTACAAAACAGTAGCCCAGGCGTGGTGGCAGGCGCTTGTAGTCCCAGCTACTAGGGAAGCTGAGGCAGGAGAATCGCTTGAACTGGGAAGTGGAGCTTGCAGTAAGCCGAGATCTAGTCACTGCACTCCAGCCTGGGTGACAAGAGTGAAACTCCGTCTAAAACAAACAAACAAAACATTCAGCAAAATAGGAATGTCAAGGATCTTCCTCATCATGATAAAGGACTATAGGTGAAACCCACAGCTTATGTCCTACTCGATAGTGAAAGACTGGAATCTTTCCCACTAAATTCTAAAAGAAGACCAGGATGCCTGTTTCACTGTGTCTCTTCAAGATTTGCTGTGAGTCCTAGCCACAGGAATTAGTTAAGAAAATGAAATAAAAGGGACACAAATTGAAAATGAATAAGTAAAACTTGTTTGCAGATGAAATGATTCTAATAAATGAACACGCACACCACACACACACACACATACACACACACAAACACACACAAATGATTTGAACTAAAAGGAATTTAGAGAAGGTACAGAGTATAAGAGCAGCATGCAAAACTCAGACATGTGAGCCTTAAATGTAAACACACATTTCATCAGAGTGGCAGGGAGCAATTACATGCAGACACACACAGGAGAAGGCAATGACAAGACAGAGTGAAGAGAGATGTGGCCACAAGCCAAGGAATGCCAGTAGCTGCCAAAAGTTTACAGGCAAGGAAAGATCATCCAATTGAGCAGGGGTCCCCAGTCCCCAGGCTATGGACCAGAAGAAGCCTGCTAGGAACCAGGCCACAAAGCAGGAGGTGAGTGGCGGAAGAGTGAGCAAAGCTTCATCTATATTTACAGCTGCTCCTCATTACTGCCTGAGCTCTACCTTTTGTCAGATCAGCAGTGGCAATAGATTCTCATTGGAGCACAAACCCTATTGTGAACTGCTCATGTGAGGGATCTAGGCTGCATGCTCCTTGTTAGAATCTAATGCCTAATGATCTGTCACTGTCTCCCATCACCCCCAGATGGAACTGTCCAGTTGCAGGAAAACAAGCTCAGGGTTCTCGTTGATTCTACATTATGGTGAATTGTAGAATTACTTCATTATATATTACAAGGTAATAAGGTGCACAATAAATGTAATGAGCTTGAATTATCCTGAAACTATCCCCGCTACCTGGTCAGAGGAAAAATTGTCTTCCATGAAACTGGTCCCTGATGCCAAAAAGATTGGGGACCTAGAGGGTGTGGCCCTGCTGACATCTTGATTTGGACTGCTGCCCTCCAGAACTGTGAGAGGTGAGTTTTTGCTTTGATAAACCACCTAGTTTGTGGTGATTTGTTATAGCAGCCTTAGGAAGCTGATACAATGATCCTTACCCCACTTTATTGATCTTCCCGTGCCTTCTACATGAATTTCATATTCTCTAAGGACTTCCCCCCTCCCTTCCTCCCTCCTTCCTTTCTTTTCTTTTCTTTTCTTTTCTTTTCTTTTCTTTTTTCTTTTCTTTTCTTTTCTTTTCTTTCTTTCTTTCTTTCTTTCTTTCTTTCTTTCTTTCTTTCTTTCTTTCTTTCTCTTTCTCTCTCTCTCTCTCTCTCTCTTTCTTTCTTCTTTTTTTTGTCTTTTTGACAAGATCTCACTCTGTTGCCCAGGCTGGAGTGCAGAGGCATAATCTTGGCTCACTGCAACCTCCACCTCCTGGGTTCAAGTGATTCTCCTGCTTCAACCTCCTGAGTAGCTGGGACAACAGGTGCATACCACCATGCCTGGCTAATTTTTGTATTTTTCGCAGAGATGGGGTTTTGCCATGTTGGGCAGGCTGGTCTCGAGCTCCTGATGTCAGGTGATCTTCCTGCCTCAGCCTCCCAAAGTGCTGGGATTACAGGTGTGAGCCACCACACCTCACTCTATGGTGTGAGTTTATGAATAGTTAATATACTGTACTGCAAAAGAAAATAAGATGATCAGCTCACCAAGGAAAGCAGGAGAGCTGCAGTCATTTTCTCTAACGCTCTGCCGTTCATGTAGCCATGCAGTTATCTGTACATTCATGACCACTGGTGACTAGAAGATGCCAAAAACCTCTAGGCACAGTTTTGCCTTTGAACCAATTGAGTCTCCTCATAGAGAGTCATGACATGGAGTTCAGGTTGATACATTATTTCTGCTTCATTCCATAAGCTAGGGCAGGGGGTAGACAACGAAAGTGATGGTGATGGTTTATCACTTAGTACAGGTAAGAGAATTGGAGGAAGAGGAGGAGGAAAACCTCTTCTGGGTGGAGGTGGCACTGGTAGAGACTGGCAGGTGGTGGGGATGGTCCTCCACCTGCCTTTGGATGCGGTGGAGGAGGTCCTAGAATGTATGACCAACACATGGGTCTATGTGCCTGGGTCTGACAGTACCGGAATTCTGTTCTAAGATCTTTGAATGTTTCTTTCTTTTCTTGCAGATTGTTTGAGCCTATGGTAAGGTTCTGAATGCTTCATTTTTCTGGCAGATGTGTGAAATCAGAGTCTGATCTTTGTCCGCACTGGAGTTGAAGTCTGGCTCCACACAACTGTAAATCACACTTTGATTTTCTTACAATACTGTGACCTATGTCCCTCAGAAGACCCTGGGCCTTGTCAGTGGTCTCCTTTGGGTCCCTTCATAGATTGCCAAAACATGCCAGCGGGAAGTCCCAACCCACTACCTCCCATAAATGTAACTGCTAGTAGCGTCCTGTTGGCTGAAAGCCTTATGGATAACATAAACATTTCATTAACACACAAATAAACCAGTATCTACATGTAATGTGTGCATTCATGACATGCTTAGCTTCAAAAAATTTTTTAGTATTTTTAGATTATGTGGTTCATCTGTGAGTTTTTCAAATTGTTGCAAATCTCCAAAAAAAAAAAAAATAAATAAAATTCTAATATATACACAGAAGAAAAACCATGTATAAGTAGATTCACATAGTTCAAACGTGTTGTTCAAGGGTCAACTGTATTTCAAATCCACTGGAAATTTCACTCTTTGTAACTATGTAAACATATGAGAAAAAATTAATAACTTTAAAATGTGCCAGTTTACAAAATTCATTTGCTGCTGGGGGCCACCACCGTGGCAGGCCCACTGGAGTAGGAGTTTGGTCAGGGGCCAGTGGCTGAGAAACCTGTCAGGGACAGACGTGGCCCACCAGCTGTTGATGCTTTGGGACCTGAGTCCCATCTCACTCCTCTCTTCAGTTCTAGTGCATCACCCATCACTATTGTCTAGTCAGGCCCTGGTGACTGCTTGGGCTCCAACACACCTGAGATGCAGAGTCCAGCAATTCTGCAGGAACCTCAGGGCCCGCCCCACCGCCACTGCCCCTTCCTCCAGACTGCCACTCTCGGGGGCCCCACAGAGCACTTTCCCCACGTCCCTCGTCTGACTGCTTTCACAGCAGGTCTCACGGTGTCAGGACAGGGAGAGCTTTCATTTCCTGAACATTTTCCACCCGGAGAGTGAGTTTAACCCTTCATTTCTACCCCCATTCGCCCCGGCCAAGACCTCCCCACCTCTTCGCTTTCTTCTCTTGTCCCAAGTGTACTGTATTAGTTCCCAAGAGCTGCCACAGCAAAGTACCCCAAAGTGGGTGGCTTAAAGTAACACATTGATAGTCTCACAGTGATGGAGTTCACCAGTCCCAACAGAGGTGTGGGCAGGGCCACGCTGTCTCTGAAGCCTCTGCAGAGGATCCTTCCAGGCCTCTTCCAGCTTCTCATGTTCACTGGCCATCCTTGGCATTCATTGCTCTGTGATGGTGTCACTCCAATCTCTTTCTCCATGGTCATTCTCCCATGTCTCTTCATGTAATCTCCCCTCCGTATGTGTCTCTGTGTCTCTTCTCCTCTTCTTCAGGGACGTCAATCATATTGGATTAGATCCTACCCTAAGAAACTCAACTTAACCACATCTGCCAAGAACCTATTTCCAAATAAAAGCACATTCACAGGTACTGGAGCTTAAGACCTTCAACGAATCTTTTGGGGGAACCCATTTCAACCCATAACAGAGATGGAGGGTGTGTTAGAGAATTTCCCCTGCTTTTCACTTTGAAGGGTTATATTGCCAGTTAATATTTGGCATTAGAGAACCATGGATTTAGACCCTAAATCTACCCTAATTTGGAGCAAGTTAATCTCACTGAGTTAGTTTGCTAATCTATAAAATAGGTATAGTATAAAATACTAAATTCTAAAGGTGTTTTGAATTCTATATGAGCTAGTGTGTGCCATGTGGTACTCGGTAAGTGATATCTACATAAATAAAATTTCCTGGGATAATAAAGACACATGCACACGTGTGTTTATTGTGGGACTGTTCACAATAGCAAAGACTGAGAACCAACCGAAATGCCCATCAATGATAGACTGGATAAAGAAAATGTGGCACATATACACCACGGGATACTATGCACCCATAAAAAAGGATGAGTTCATGTCCTTTGCAGGGACATGAATGAAACTGGAAACCATCATTCTCAGCAAACTGACACAAGAACAGAAAATCAAACACCGCATGTTCTCACTCATAAGTGAGTGTTGAACACTGAAAGCACATGAACACAAGGAGGGGAATATCACAAAACAGGGCCTAGGGGCTGGGGGGCTGGAGGAGGAATAGCAGGGGGTGGGGGGATTGGGGAGGGATAGCATTAGGAGAATTACCTAATGGGGATGATGAGGTGATGGATGCAGCAAACCTCCACCATGGCACGTGTATACCTATGTAACAAACCTGCATGATCTGCACGTGTACCCCGAACTTAAAGTATAATAAACAAATAAACAATACATTTTTTAAAAAAGAAAATTTCCTGGGATGCAGGCACTCCTAAACCTCACTTCCCTCCTTGCTCCAAAAACTCCACATCAAGCTCCCTTGTTTTGTTGTTTGCTTTACTTCTATTTTAATGTATCTTCGGTGAATAAATTCACATTAATCAAAAGCCTTGGCTCATGAAACAGCATTATTAATCCATGATACCTTTTAGTTTCTTCATTTGCATGTATGCTTTAAATAAACACATATGAACTAGAGCGTCAGTTGTGAATGTCATCTAACAACAGGCTTCACCCATCGCCCACCCTCCCACAAGTTTCATCCAGAACATCATACTGATCACACTTTTTCTTTGGGGTCCTAGATAACATGTGAGTCCTGTGGCTGGCCTTGTAGTTCACCTCCCTTCTACAAGGCCTGCTCCTAAACACCCTTTTGAGTGGGCCACAGACTCTGTGACTGATCCACTGGCACCATTGCTAAGAACCAACAGCAATTCCTAATCAGAGCCCCAGTCTTATTTCTTCTGAGAGTTTAGAATTTGTCTCCCGGGGCTCTGAGTAATCAGTGCAGGGCATGTGAACTGACAGACCATTAACAAGCTGTGCCTGGGTGGTCACATTTTTGCTGTGCACAAGTGGGGAAGAAGGATCTACTCTTTGCGGAGAATGAGAAACAAAGAAGATAGGTACACAGCAAAATCAGGAAAGAGGGAGCAGGTGGCTCCCAGACAGAGCTGGAGAGAATGGCCTCTTGGTCCCTGATTGCTTCCTAAATCTTGATTCTACGCTGTCCCACGGCTGGGTCATCTGTCCTTCCACTGAGTTCTGGAGGTGCTGGTGGTGTTTTCTGAAGCTGCCCTGAGTGGGCTGTTCTACCTGAAAACCAAATGGTTAGAGAATGCAACCACACTTGCATGGCACAAAGCCATGTCTATATCTCATATTCAAGCATTGGTTTACCAGTGAATCTATGGCTTTTCTGAATCTTGTATCTCTATGCTTCTTATGTCTCTGGGCTAAAATGACAGAGACAGAGGCAGTGTGGAGTAGAAGAGCTGGCCATCTGACCTGTCCCCTGCCATTCATGAGCTCTTTCTGTTCTAAGACTCTACCTACTTTTTCTTTTTTTGATATTATTCCCAAAATAGAAGTAGTGACCTTGGACTCCTTGCCACTAAAATAAGAGAAGTACTATTAAATTCACCCAGAAGGGTTTTGTGCAGCAAAGACAAGTATATGCCAACCCCAGGCTAAGCAATCACATGGCTACACCACTAGTGACCAGAGCTGCAGCAGAAGACCCAAATGCTCATTTCTCTTCTTGTACATCTGACTTGAGACCTTCTGACTACAACTAGCAAGACTAGCTACATAATTTTCAGGGTCCAGTGGAAAGCAAAAAGGCAAGGTCCCTTGTTCAAAAAGTATTAAGAATTTTAGGAAGGTAACAGCAGAATATTAAACAAAATGCGGGGCCCTTCTATGCTTAGGGTAAGCATAGAAGGCTGCACTGGTGCCACACCGGTGCACTGGTCGGGCTGTACTGGTGCCACACTGGTGAAGCTGTGAAGCCGGTCATGACCACCAGAAGTGAGGTGCATGGTTCTCTGAATCTTATATCTCTGTGCATCCTATGTCTCTGGGCTAATCTTAGTCACCTGCAAAGAAAGTCTTTTCTGAGCCTTGCAATATAGTTTCTGTACCACCTGGGATCTCTCATTTGTGTTGAATAAATGAATTGCCTGTGGCATGAGCCAATGGCTGATATGGGAATGCAAGATAATTGCTTTGCCAAACACCAACATGAAGAAAGGGATGGTAAAGTCAGCTATTAATATTATGGGGATTCAAGGCAGCCTCAGTAAATAGGCCAAGTCTAGAATTGGCTGCTACTTGGTCTTGAAAACAGACAAGCAAAATTGATACTCTAAAATGCATCAAAGACAAAGGAAGACTGGTCCTAAGGGTTGGACTTAAATGCCATCAGCCCAGGGGAAGTGATTCCAAGTCAAGGAATAACAGGAGGTATAAAACTGTTCCACTGCCATTGTGCTCCTTGGACTCTGCCTCTGACTGATTCAGAACAACAGCTTTTTTTTTTTTTTAGACAGTCTCGCTCTTGGCTCTTGTTGCCCAGGCTGGAGTGCAATGGGGTGAACTTGGCTCACTGCAACCTCTGGCTCCTGGGTTCATGTGATTCTCCTGCCTCTGTCTCCTGCCCGGTCTCCTGAGTAGCTGGGATTACAGGCGTGCACCACCAATGCCTGGCTAATTTTCGTGTTTTTAGTAGAGACTGGGTTTCACCATGTTGGTCAGGTTGGTCTTGAACTCCTGGCCTCATGATCCACCAGCCTCGGCCTCCTAAAGTGCTGGGATTAGAGGTATGAGCAACCGCAACTGGCCCAGACCAATGTGAAAACATCTCTGGGTTTACTCCAAAGCTCCTGGGTCAGAAATATTATTGACAGAGCCCTGGAATCTGTATTTTTAACAAGGCTTCCAGGTGATTCTTGCTCACAATAAAGTGTAAGACCCACTGGCATCAGGAAACTGTAAATCCCCAACCTTATGTTTTCAGGAGACTATTTCTCCCCAACATGTTTGAAATATTATTCACGCTGCAAAGATGAGAATGCAATTGCCCCAGTGGGCACAAAGAAAAAGACCATTGGACAGCACTTGAGGAGAGGAGGCTTAAGGGAGCTGGATACAGACTGAAACAACTCTCGGGAGTGTCTCAGCTGCCTCCTGGCTTCCCAGAATCTTTTTCCTGATGGCCCAGGCATGACTTGGAATACTTCTCTACTTTGCTATGAAAGTTAGAGAAACACTTGTTGCCACCAAAAGAACATTTATTGGAAGCAGGAGGTCATGTCCAGCCACCTGCTAACCACGCTGACTTACTTCCTCTGACCCTAAGGTATTATCCAACCCAGAGGCTTGTGTGAATCAGAGACTTTCTGAGGTCTGTGGCTAACATCTGAACATAGTCAGAGCCATGGGATCAAGTACAGAGAACACTGAGCAAGACCTTAGAAGACCTAGGCTCAGTTAAGCAAGGACACTGAGCAAGACCTTAGAAGACCTAGGCTCAGTTAAGTGAGAACACTGAGCAAGACCTTAGAAGACTTAGGCTCAGTTAAGCAAGAACACTGAGCAAGAACTTAGAAGACCTAGGCTTAGTTAAGCGAGAACACTGAGCAAGACCTTAGAAGACCTAGGCTCAGTTAAGCTCCATGTCCAGTTAGCTCTTAGATTTTGAGGAGTTCCTTGACATACCTGAGCTTCTTATCTATTACTTTGGAAATTTTGAAATGGGGTGCTAAACCTAGCACCAAGAGATTTCATGAGAATTAAATGAGAAAGTGTGAGTGAAAATACTTTGGAACATTTATATCAACAAAATGTCAGTCCTGGTCCCATGATTGTGACCATGCACGATGGGCCTTTTCGGTTGTATTCTTGAGTATATCTTTCATATTTCAAGAGGTGGTATTCCTGGATAAAAAGTGGTATTCCCAAAAGCAGAATTTTGGGGTTGACAGAATGTGAACATTTTTCCAGGCCCATGATGCCTCTTGTCAAATTACCTCTACAAAAGTTGTTCAAATTTGACTCCAACTAGCTTTTATGTGAGGACTAGTTCCTGCTACACTGGTCAAGGTTGAGCATTACCTTTGATTTTGGTGTTTGCAACTCTGGTCTTGTTGTTAAAGTAGGATTTGTTAAATCTCTAGTGATAGCATTAAAAATACATCTATTTATAATGCATTTGCATCTCTCAACAAATGTGAGCTGCGGCCTCCCTGTTGTTTCTTTTTGCTAACTTTCTACCAGCATAGCCAATATTTTTCTGAGTTTGACACTTTCCTTATCATTCTTTATGACATCTATTGACACATTAAAAAAACTTCTAATTTCATGGTAGCCAAAAGATTTTAAGCCTTGGATATGAAATGGCTAATATTTATAATATAAATACATTCTACATCACACTTACAAGAGGAATTTTTCTTCGCTTTCTCCAGCCCCCTCACATACTTTATGTTTTATTTTTTGAGATGGAGTCTTGCTCTGTTGTCCAAGCTGCAGTACAGTGGCACAGTCAAGCTCACCACAACCTCAAACTCCTGGGCTTAAGTGATCCATCCACCTCAGCCTCCCAAAATGTTGAGATTACACGTGTGAGCTACTGTACCCAGCCCCCACACTGAAAAGTGTGCTTTGGAAGAGTTCATTTTGCAAAGACAATGCAGACTTTTCAAAGTTTAAAATAACAGTCATAGGTTGAATTACCTGGCTTCAGATTCTTACATGGAAGTAATTTAAACAAGTTTCTCGTAGATGTTAGTTTATAGATTTTTTTTCTTGTTAACTTCATTTTGATAAATGTTATTTTCTATCCCATGAAGGTTTTTAAATTTTAAGAGATATTTTCATTTAACCTCTCTGCTTATTATTCCCACATTTTTCTTCTTAATTTTTGTATACTCATGGTTTATCTTTTTATAATGTTTTCACATTGCTTATTCTTGTTTCTTCAGAAAGAAATATTGGTAATGTTTTAGGTGTTGAGGATACCCAGGGGAAAATAGGATGGGATTCCTTCCTTTATGTTGCAGAGGCAGTCTAGTGCCATTTATTCAGTTATTTCTCAAAAAGAGATCCATTTGTCAAGTGTTTTCTCAAATTTATTAATATTTACATTGGCCTTAATTATTTTCTTTCTACTATTTACTATTTTCCCATATTTCTTTTCTTTTCTTTTCTTTTCTTTTCTTTTCTTTTCTTTCTTTCTTTCTTTTTTTTTTTTTTTGAGACAGGGTCTCGCTCTGTTGCCCAGGCTGGAGTGCTGTGATGCTATTCTGGCTCACTGAAGCCTTGATTTCCCAGGCTCAGGTGATTCCCCCAACCTCAGCCTCTCGGGTAGCTGGGATTACAGGCATGCACCACCACACCCAGCTAATTTTTTTTTTTTTTGGTATTTTTAGTAAAGACAGGGTTTTGCCATGTTGCCCAGGCTGGTCTTGAATTCTTGGACTCAAGTAATCCACCTACCTCCGTCTCCCCAAGTGCTGGGGTTAGGCGTAAGCCAGAGCGTTCAACTGTTTTCTTGAATTTTTCCCTAATACATTTTCCTGAATGTTTAGTGTCTTTACCTTTTTCTCAGTTAATAATACAAGAGTTTAAGGCCATGGATTTGATTCTAAAAGCAATATTAATTTCAAGCTAACCTAGTTTTAAAGTTTTTATTTGCAACATTCTCATTTTTAAAAATTATACATTTAACTTTTTCTCATTCTAAAAATCTTAATTACTATATTTGTAAATTCTTGCACTGCTTTTCTGCCTAGAAAGTTTCTCTTAACTGAAGATAAAGACAATACACAATTTAAAATTTATATTTATTTGTTTACTTATTTTGAGATGGTGTCTGTTGCCCAGGCTGGAGTACAGTGGTACAATCTCAGTTCACTGCAACCTCTGCCCCCTGGGTTCAAGCAATTTGCCTTCCTCAGCCTCCCTAGTAGCTGGGATTACAGATGCTCACCACCATGCCAGGCTAATTTTTGCATTTTTAGTAGAGATAGGGTTTCACTATGTTGGCCAGGCTGGTCTCGATCTCCTGATCTCGTGATCTGCCTACCTCAGCCTCCCAAAGTGCTGGGATTACAGGAATGAGCCACTGCACCCAGCCTAGTTTTTATTTTTTAAACTCTAAAATTAGAGTTACTCTAATTTAGCTACTTTAAATAGACTTTTTCTGCCAACTTTTCAAATTTTAAAATAATAGTTATAGGTTGAACTACCTGGTCTTAGCTTCTTAGGTGGAAGTTATGTGTTACTCTAATTTAGTTACTCTAATTAAAATTTAGTTTAGACTACATTGAATGAGGTTTTTTGTTTTGTTTTGTTTTGATACAGAGTCTCACTCTGTCACCCAGGCTGGAGTGCAGTGGTGTGATCTCAGCTCACTGCAACCTCTGCCTCCTGGGTTCAAGTGATTCTCCTGCCTCAGCCTCCTGAGTAGCTGAGATTACAGGTGCCTCCCACCACACCTGGCTACTTTCTGTATTTTTAGTAGAGATGGGGTTTCACCATGTTGGTTAGGCTGGTCTCAAACTCCTGACCTCATGATCCGCCTACCTCAGCCTCCCAAAGTGCTGAGATTGCAGATGTGAGCCACCACGCCCAGTCCTCAAGTGCGATTTTTTTATGTAGCATATCATGCTTTCAATACTATTTACTAAATGAATCTTCTTTTCTCATCATTTTATGATATCACCGCTTTCGGGTTCTCATATATTTTTGGTCCATGAGTGAACAGTGTCCATTATTTAGATGTGTTTATTTTTTTAATTACTCTGAGTTTATAATATTTCTTAAGGGCTTTGTTACTACTTAACTTTAATAGAAATTGTTAGCTCTTCCACTCATTTTTTCCGATTATCTCAACACAGAACAAAATCTAATAGAAAGTCACTGGACTTTAATTGAAACTGTAGTTAACTGGACATAAAAATAACATTTACAACCCTGATGAGTTTTGCTACTCAGGAATATTACAGGTTTCTCCAAGTCTTTTCAGTTATTTGTCTTAGGTACCTTTTATCATTTTCTTGTTTGTTGGTTCCTCAAATAAGTTCTCATATTTTTGGCTAAGTTTATCCCCAATCATATATTGACATATGTTTGTACACATATATGTAATACACAGATTGCATATACATACGCACATATGTGCACACATGTATATATACAGTGGGCCTTTATCCTAATAAGTATTTCCATTAATAAGAAGGTTAACAATTTGTTCACATTTGTTTGGTTGTATATCATAAACTACTGAGTTTTGTTTTCAGTTATAATTCTAATTTTAGTTGATGATCTTGGGATTTCTAAGTAGACAATTATATAATCCCCTGACAATTAGCATTTGTCTCCTTTTTGAACTATTTCTCTCACATGTCCTATTGCATTGGCTACAAATTCTAGAATGATGTTAAAGAGGAGTAGTAATGAGGTTTATAGCCTTATCTTTCATGAATCTTCCTGGAGCATTTTGTCTTTGAGTATGACACTAATCGTTGCTTTAAGATTAGGTATCCTTTAGAGAAAGTAGCCTTTCTGTCATACAGTAAATTATTATTCCATATTTAGGGAATGTCAGTTCTCGAATTCCTGCTGTGTGCTAGCATTATAAAGTTAGAGAAGAGAACATGGGCTCTGCAAAATGAAGTTATTTGCCTAGTTTCAAGCTAGAATTAATACTCTCATCTCCTAGAAAAATGAGATCTGTGCTTTTCTTTTTTCCTTTAAATTAAAATTAAACCTGCGATAATTCTGCCTTCAGTAAAGCTGTCTTAATTTTATTTACTAAATTTGTAAATAAATATGTAATGATCCCTATTTATCAACTTTTATTGACCAGGATTCTGAGTTTTCCAAATCACTGCCTATATAAAGGAAAAAAATAGAAAGTAGTAGGAGAACACAGGAGAACACAAGGCGTTCCTGTTTACTCCCAGTGTGGCCTTCTCCTCTGGCCTCCTTGGACTCCCCCAAGGCTCCTCTGCTTGTGGCTGGAAGGGTCTTGTTTCCCCAGTTCTGAGGAGTGACCGCCCTCCTTCCTGGGGTTCAATGGCACCTGTATTACCACATCTGGTTTCCTGAGCTTCAGTGCAGTAGAATTTGCAGATCACAATGTTAATTTTCTCCTTCAATGAGATTTGCCATTAATTGAAAGGGAAGCTTTTCCCGCCGTGTAATACAATTTCTTTTTGTAATTTGCAGTTGGCAAATATAAATCTGGAGGATACACAATAGCACTTGTCTTAATTACGTGTCCTCTGGAGAGGCTATTACTTGTCAGTGGCATTCATGAATTTTTTTAACTTCTAGTGTTTTATTACGTGCAATAGCTGCTTGCAGAGTTTTGGACAGCCATCTACCATCCTGCTGCACTGACAGGGGTGTTTGTGTACTTTCCCACCTTCTCCCTTCTAGAGGCCATAGGTCATAAAAGCCAGAGGGGACCTTTGGAGTCAAATAACACAGCGTGTCCCAGAATCTGTTCAGGACACACTAAGTTTTAAAGATGATCTTTGACAAAGGCGTCCAGTGATCAAGCCCACGGATTTCCAATTAATAAAGAGAAATCCTGCACAAACGATTTGTGTTTCACTTCGCCTAACCCAGAGTTTTCCAAACATTTTATCACATAATGTCTCGCCTTGCCCAACAATAACAGGTCTGCAAAACAGTTTTAAAAACACGCTGCCCTTACCTACATCTCACAGAAAAGTCCCACCATTTCCCTTTTGAGTAGTGAATTAAAAATTACATCAAAGCATCCTGTTGATTCCTTAGTTATTTATGATTGTGACCAAGTTTACGGTGTAGTCCATATGCAAATATGACCCCATAATAGCTACATAGATGTGTCTCTTTCCTTAGTGTGAGCTCAGCCAGTCTCTGCTTTTGCTGTTTTTCTCAACCATGAATCTTTCCAGGGAGCCTTGAATCCTCATGCTTACTGACATCTGGCTGTATGCACCCCACCTGACTCGAGACGAGCCTTTGGCCAGCTGGCAGCTGTGATTGTGGAGATTGTTCTGGCGAGGAGAGGAGGATTTCCACCTGGATGAGCTGCAGGCTCATGGGGGTTCTTAACGCACACTGACTCTGAGGCTGACATCGCAGTCATGGACCTGTTTGGGTCAATTTCATATCTTCCCCTTCCCAAGCCCAAGGCTGAATGCTTGACCTCAGTTAGCTGGGCTGTCAAAGTGCTTAGAGGTACTTTTCCAGCAAGCATGAAAGGGTTGAGCATCTCTTTATCCTCCTTTGTTGCATCACTTATTCACCAGGGCAATTGTTTCCCAGAAAGCAACAGTGGGTTGGGGTCTAGAGCAACTTACTCAGCCCACATGGAGTTAGCAGCTGCCTGTGGCTGGTGACAGCGGTCCCTCAGGACCTTGAGTATCTCTAACTGTATCAGGTAATCTGGTTCAGTGGCCCTGGCAGCTGCTTTCCAGGGTGCTCAGGTTGAATGCAAATTTCTACAGAGCTCCTGACTGAATTTCTGGGGTGTGTCCTGGGAATTGCCTTCTAAACAAGCCCCCAGGTGATTGTTTTGCCCATGGAAGTGTGAGGCGGTTTGTTTCCAGAGGTGCAGACCACTTTTTTCTTCCCCAAGTCTCTGAATGCAACTGTCAGAAAATATCTCTTAATAGAAGACCAGTTGCTGTGTTTTTCTTTCCTCCCTTCTTCCCTTCCCCAGCCCCCACTTGTTCATGAGCAATCACTGTTTACTTGCCATCTTGTCTTGATGATTTAGGAATCTGGTCACCTCCACTTCTGCTCCCAGGAAAAACCCTTCAGCTTTGAAGTACTGGGAGCAAACAAAACCAAGAAACGACTTAAAAGAAACTGCGTCAGCAAGGCAAGCAAGCCCTCCTTTACCCATTAACAACCGCCCTGAGTCCTCCAGACAAGGCCCCAGACAGCAACCGCCAAACAAAGAGCACCAGGCTCTTTCAGAGGCCTCCGGTAAAAGTCTGACAACCAGAGACACCAACCGAAAGAAAGTCTGACAACTGGAGTCTTGGCTCCTCTGGCTGAGTTCACGGGGCAGGCTAATTCCCAATGTTCAGAGACGCTATGATACCAGGGCTGCCGGGCAACACAACTGGGAGTTATTTGGGGGTGGTATAAGGAGCAAAATTAATCAAACAGCATCGATTCAAATCCCAGCTTCCTAAGAGAAAACGTAGGAAGGATCATCTCATTCATTCATAAATTATACATACAAAAGGCTCTACAGAAAAACAAACTCCTTTATGCATAAACTTCATTGAAGATCTTGGCTCTCCATCCTTTTCTAAAAAAGTGTGAGTGTAAATTGACTTGGAAATGCATAGGAATAATGGCTATTTGTTGAGCACCTGCAACATGCCATATATAATCTCTATGTACTGTGTATATAATAGTTCATATTTATTAACACTTATTATAGGGCAGGCATTATGTAAAAGAGTTTACAAGATTTAGCCTGTCTAATCCTTTCAACAACCAGAGAAGATACTAGTATAAAAGGATGCCCATTTTATAGTTGAGAAGATTGAGGCTTAGAGTGTTTTAAGGTCATGGATTTACAAGCTTCTGAGTCAGAAATAAAAACCAAGCCTGTCTTAGTATAGGTTTCATTCGCTTAGTCTCTGCACTCTACCATTTACTGTAACTTACCTAGCCATACTTATTTTCTTTTTTTTTTTTAATTTTTATTGCATTTTAGGTTTTGGGGTACATGTGCAGAACATCCAAGATAGTTGCATAGGTACACACGTGGCAGTGTGTTTCGCTGCCTTCTGCCCCTTCACCCATATTTGGCATTTCTCTCCATGCCATCCCTCCCCC
>CM052653.1:6638589-6659353 GCA_028533165.1 Leontopithecus rosalia | reverse complement strand
TAATGACCAGTGATGATGAGCATTTTTTCATATGTTTGTTGGCCTCTTGTATGTCTTCTTTTGTAAAGTGTCTGTTCATTTCCTTTTCCCATTTTTGGATGGGCTTGTTTGCTTTTTTCCTGTAGATCTGTTTGAGTTCTTAGCAAATTCTTGTCGAACTGTGAAGACTACCTGGACTAGAAGAGATCCTGACTGCTTCAGGCAAATAGAACCCGTGTCCAAAGAGCAGCAGAATGGGACACTGAATTTGCCATCAGCGAAAGGCCATGCAGCCCCAGGGAGGAAAGCATCCTTAGAGCCATTGATTTTTTTTCTCACACGAGGTTGCCTCCTTGGACCTGGAGGGTATCAGGATTCCTATTGCAAAGGGAGGTAAAACCTTAAAGTAGCTGGTGAGGTGGATCATGCCTGCCATCCCAGCACTTTGGGAGGCTGAGGTGGGTGGATCGCCTGAGGTCAGGAGTTAGAGACCAACCTGGCCAACATGGTGAAACCCTGTCTCTACTTAAAAAAAAAAAAATGCAAAAATTAGCTGGGTGTGATGGCAGGCACCTGAAATCTCAGCTACTTGGGAAGCTGAGGCAGGAGAATTGCTTGAACCCAGGAGGCGGAGTTTGCAGTAAGACGAGATCACACCACTGTGCTCCAGCCTGGGCAACAGAACGAGACTGTCTCAAAAAAAAGCAAAACAAAACAAAACAAAAAACCTTAAAGCATTACAATCAGAGCATTGGAACCAGAGCGACTCCATCTTGAATAGGGACTGGGTAAAATAAGGCTGAGACCAGCGGGGCTGCATTCCAAGTCACAGGGTGACTTAGGAGTCACAGGGTCACTAAGTCACGGGGTGAGATAAGAAGTCAGCACAAACAAGATGCGGGTCATAAATACCCTACTGATAAAACAGGTCGCAGTAAAGAAGCCAGCCCAAACCCACCTAAACTGAGATGGCATCGAGAGTGACCTCTAGTTGATCTCATTGCTCATTATACACAAATTATAATACATTAGCATGTTAAGAGACACTCCACCAGCGGCATGACAGTTTACAAATGCCATGGCAGCTTCAAGAAGTTACCGTATATGGTCTGAAAAGGGGGGGAATCCTCAGTTTTGGGAATTGCCCACGTCTTTCCCTGAAGGCTCATGAATAATCCACTCCTGGCTTAGCATACAATCAAGAAATAACCATCAAAACCACCGACCAGCCACCAGCAGCCTGTGCTGCTGCTCTGCCTGTGGAGTAGCCATTGTTTTATTCCTTTACTTTCCCTATAAACTTGCTTTCACCATATAAATTCACCTCAAATTCTTTCTTGCATGAGATCCCAGAGCCCTCCCTTGGGGTCTGGATCGGGATCCTTCTTTCTGGTAACATTACTGAAACTGAACTGGACAAGCATTATACAATACTACTTTGTGTTTCATTGCTTTTAATTTACTACATGAATCCCATTTCTATGTGCAATTTTAAATATACGGTTTTGTTTTCTAAGCGGCCTTTATGTTGTTATATGAGTCCTTTAGCGAGCCTGTAGATTATTCACCAAAACAGTTCCAGTTACAAATTTTTGTTGTTGTTGTCTTAGCCTGGGACTATAGTGCACTTGCACCCATATCCATGGGGGATTTGTTTCAGGACCCTCCTCCTCCCCATCCAGGACCCCAAAATCTGCAGATGCTCAAGTGCCTGGTATAAAATAATGCCGCATTTGCAAATAATCTACACACATTCTCCTGTATACTCTAAATCATCTCTAGATTACCTACAACACCCAATACCATGTAAATGCTTTGTAAATAGCAGTTTGCTGTATTGTTTGGGGAATCATGACAAGAAAAAATTCTGTCCATTTTCAGAATGAATGCAACCATTTATTATTATTTTTTCAATTTTTGACCTCCTGTTGGTTAAATCCACAGATGCAGAAGCTACAGACACAAAGAGTCAACCATATTTTACTTATTATTATAAAATACAGAAATGTACAAATCAGAAAAAGATCGTCTCCTAATTTTATTCCTGCGTTAATCACCATTAATAATCAATGTATGTCATGCTAAAACCATTTCTGTGCATATGAAATATTTTGTTTGTCAAAATAATCTAGGCAAGGAACGTTAGAACTGGTTTCAGTTAAGTAAAAATAATATGCACATTTGGAAAAAAACAGCACCACGGCAAGTTGGATCATGCCAAATATTCTCATCTGCAATTTACCTTCTTTTAATGATGACATAGTGTTTCACCGAATGGCTATTTCATAAATGAGCTAATTAATTCCCCACTGATCTAACTTCGCGTTGTTTCCAATTTTTTTGTTTGCTATTGAAAGTAATGAGTTTCTCAAACCAATACCTTTGCATATTTATGCTATTCTGTAGGCTAACTTCTGAGGAGTAGAGTTGTTGGAATAAATAATATGGGCATCTTTCAAATTCAATAGCTTTAAATGTTTGGTTTAAACACTGAAATGCCTTTTAATGTGTCACTATCCCAGCATGCCCCACCAACTCCCTGATAACTCTTACGTCTCCATCTCCTGCCAATCCTTTTTAGTCTTTATCACAGAGGGGAAAAGAACTGAACGTTAACATTGATTATCTCCTCAGGTGTGGTTATGTTTCTGTCTTATTTACATCTCCATAATTTTCTTTAATTTCCAACATTTCCACTATGATTATGAATTATTTTGGAGTTTACTAGAATGAAGCTTAAGTGCTAAGGTTACTTTCAGAGGTGAAAGAAATTGCTTTGGATTAGAGATTAGAAAAGATTTAGTAAACACTGTAATGCAGGGAAACGCTGGTTGCAAGTAGATGGTAGAGTTTCCGCACAGGCAGGAAGTAGAAGACAACAGCCGAGACCCAGAGAACGAGGCCATGCTGATAATGACAGTGCGCAGAGATTTAGAGATTTCCGCCCAGGGAAGACTGGTCGGCTGGGCTTTAGGAACACAAACCCTGCAGGATTGTGTAGAAGAAACAGGGCTGGAGAGAGATCAGCCCTAAAACAATTTCAGGATTCCAGGCAAGAGGTAATAAAGGTATAAACTAACATAACGTAGGGAGCTAGAGAGAGAGAGGAGGCAATTTCACCCAAAACTGTGGGGAGAGAGATGTGTGAGCTTCGTGGGACAGCATTTTCCCTACAGAAGCAAGTAGAGCTGCAGGGTCTCCCTGCAGACGCAGCTCTACTAGATGGAAGCAGGTTTTTCTAGCTCAGCTATTTGCGAAAAGTAAATCTGAGCTTGGAAGGCCTGGAAGCATTGTGCAATTTCTCATTTGAAAGAGGTCATGCTCAGCCTAACAAAAAGAAGGTAATTTCAACCACAATGAGTGCCTTTTCCCTCTGGAACATTGGGTTTCTCCAAAACATCAAAAAAATGCATGTGTGTTAACAGTTTCATTTCTAGATCAATATTTTTCAAGGAAGAAAAGAAATGACAATTTAGAGAAAAGCAAAACAGAAGTTGTTGAAACTCTCACCACTGACCCTCACGTTTAATCACCGGAAATGTGGTACCCAGGAGACGGAGCACGCCTTAAGTTCTCATTCATTTTTCAGGGGCTGAATGCATTCCCTGTTCATTTCTCAAAAGAGCCATATGAAGTAGCCCTGTGAAGTGCTTCATCAGAAGGGACAGCATTTTTAAAAAATTATTTTTATGAGACAGGGTCTCACTCTCTTGCCCAGGCTGGAGTGCAGTGGCATTATAATGGCTTAAGCGATCCTTCCACCTCAGCCTTCTGAGTAGCTGGGATTGCACGCATGCACCACTGTGCATGGCTAACTTCTGTATTTTTTGCAGATACGGTGTTTCATCATGTTGCCCGGGCTGGTCTCAAACTCTTGTGCTCAAGCCATCTTCGCCCCGTCGGCCTCCCAGAGTGCTGGGATTACAGACGTGAGCCACTGCACCTGGCCAGAGACAGCATTTTCAAGGTGAGTCTCTGGAAACAGGACAGCCCCCTAAATCAGTCCCTTTTAACCACAGGAGTTTGTTTCTCGCACACATCACGGGTTGGCAGAAGGTTGGCTATGGCTCTGCTTCGTGCATTTCCCACAAGCAGATTCCACCGGGGCAGCTGATTTGCAGGGTGTGATGTCCTCACGTCAAAGGAGAAAGCGAGAAAGCAAAACCAAAACAAACGCAAAAATCTGACAATTGCCCTTAATAGTTCAGCTGGGAACTGGCTCCCTGTATGACTTGTGCTCACATTTCAGTGGCCAAAGCAAGTCACCTTCCCAAGCCCTAAGCCTATTCTCAGCAGGATGGTTTGTGAACTCCACCCACAGAAGGCACTACAGTTGGGCTCATGGTGTGCTGCACAGGCGTCTTACAGGGGACGGGGGCCAGAAGCTGAGAACAATAATGCATTCTGTGGCCAGCCTTGAGGGGCTGGCAATTGAGGCACCAATTCTTCCACTCTGCCTATTACACTTCCTCTCAACGCCCTACCCAGATCCTGGCCTCTCTGATTGGAGCTCTGATTCCAGAACTATGCCGGTGTTTCTCACCTCTGGCTGGATTTCTGTTCCACCTTATAAAGGGCCACTTAGGAGCATCAGGCTTCCACCCCTACAACATCACCTCTGGATGTGCCTCCAAGACCAGAATGACACACTGGTACAAAAACACAACCTCAGATCCAGTTTAAGCTCAATACCCTTTTTCGATACATTAAATTAGTTGGTTAACTTTCCACTTTCAAGGACCTATGGCCAGATTAGTCTCTCCTTCTAAGATCCTCACCCTTCCCAGCTTCTTCTAATTCTTTGTTGCCCCACTGCGAGGTGCCAATGTGCTTTTCAGCCAGTAGAAGAGGCAGGAAAGATCTCTGTCAGTAAGGGCACCTCTGAGTCACTGCATGAAGGGGCCTGTGCCGGGGAGGCCCCCCTCCCTCCTCCCTGCTGGGCCATCAGAGGCCGGAGCTCATTTCCAATTCTGCCCTGTTTGTGCTTGCTCCTTTTCCATGCAGTATTTTCAAGAGCCCATTTTTATGAGCTGCAACAGTGAGGTCTATGCAAACAAACTTTCTGAGTAATAACTGTTCTAAGTAATTTGCTCCAGAACAAACAGTGCTTTGCAGCTGCCATAATCAGCTCCTCACATCTGAGCCAGGTTTGTAGACTACTTGAAATGGATGCATGAGCAGGCTGGGGTGCTATTGAAGGACCTGGAAGTTTCTTTCTTTCTTTCTTTCTTTCTTTTTTTTTTTTTGAGACAGAGTCTCGCTCTGTCACCAGGTGCCAGGCTGGAGTGCAGTGGCACGCTCTCGGCTCACTGCAACCTCTGCTTTCTGGGTTCAAGCAATTCTCTTGCCTCAGCCTCCCAGGTAGCTGGGAATGCAGGCAGATGCCACCACGCCCAGCTAATTTTTTTTTGTATTTTTAGTAGAGACTGGGTTTCACCATGCTGGCCAGGATGGTCTCGATCTCTTGACCTTGTGATCTGCCCACCTTGGCCTCCCAAAGTGCTGGGATGACAGACTTGAGCCTGGCCAGGACCTGGAAGTTTCATTCATTGACTTGACAACCAACAGGTAACCAGAGAGCATAAAACAACCAACAAACAAAAACAAATAGGATTACATACAACAAGGAAGGCAACTTAGACAACCCCAAATCTGAGAAAACAGAGGAAGAAAGAGCCCATGGCCTCAGTATCTTGGGTATCATTATTTTTAAATTTTGCTCCAATCCCTTTTCCTGTAAAATCTAAGAATCACTATTACATAAACTTTGGTATCCAGCTTTTTTTTTTTTTTTGCTTAACATCAATAGATTTTCTTTATCATGGTTACTTTTCATGGCTCAGTAATTTTCCACTTACCAAAAGGATTGTACGCATGGTCCGTAATTTGCTTAGCTAACTCCCTTACTGCCAAGCACTTAGGTGATTTTTAGTTTATATTTTTGCCATGATAAACAATACTTTTATGAACATATCCATACTTTCAAATTTGTACATAATATGAGCTTGTGACTATTTGACTTTTTTTATTTTTTTAGGCATTAAAGCTGGAGTCACAATAGCAGGGGTGGAAAATCGTGCCACATATTTATTAAAAACCTAAGAAAAAATGATGCTGATTTTCTTGTATCTCCTGGAATCTGTAGAAAAGGCTACCCCTTTAAGAGCTTATGACATGGCTTTGCAGCTGACAATGGGTATGCTATGAGAATAAGAGTTGGGTGAGTGTTGTGAGGAGAAAACACATCTTCCCCTTCTACCCACCTTAGGTTCACTGGCTGGGTCCCCTGTAAACAAATGCAGATTAATAAGAGCAAAGCCAGCCAGGGGTGGTGGCTCATGCCTACAATCCCAGCACTTTGGGAGGCCAAGGTGAGCTGATTACATGAGGTCAGGAGTTCGAGACCAGTCTGGCCAACATGGTGAAACCTGTTTCTATTAAAAATACAAAAATTAGCTGAGCATAGTGACTTAGGCCTGTAGTCTCGGCTACTTGGGAGGTTGAGACATGGGAATCGCTTGAACCCGGGAGGTGCAGGTGCCAAGATTGTGCCACTGCACCCAGCCTGGATGTCAGGGTGAGACTGTGTCTCAAAAAAAAGAGAGAGAGAGCAAAGCCAACAAATGTATTTAATAAGTCTTATATGACACAGGGCCCTCATAAGGACATGAAGACAAGAAGAAACCGTTAAATCTGAGTGATTTTATGCTAGGTTTGGTAAAAGATGAGAAAGCTGTGGAAGAATGTGATAGATTAAAGGGCATGAGTAAACTGAGGAAAATTTAGCAAGCCCTGTGCGTTTAGTTCCTCTCTATGCCCCTGTGTCTTCAGAAGAAGGGCCCCTCTCACATGAGGGTCTTTTGGCCTGCTTCAGGGGAAGCAGAGAGCTTTTCCTGCACCTGCCACTCCTCATTTCATTTTATTTATTTTTTTGTAAGAGACAGGGTCTTACTCTGTTGCCCAGGCTGGAATGCAGTGATTCAGTCATGGCGCACTGCAGCCTCAGACTCCTGGGCTCAAGTGATCCCCCTGCATTATCCTCCCAAGCAGCTTAGACCACAGGTACATGCCACTATGCCCAGCTCATTTTTTTTTTTTTTAATTTTTAGTAGAGACAAGGTTTTGCTATATTGCCCAGTCTGGTCCCAAATTCCTGGCTTCAAGGGACCCTCCCATCTTGGCCTCCCAAAGTGCTGGGATTATAGGCATAAGCCGTCTCACCAGGCCTACATTTCTTTGACTTAGAATATTCAAGGTGCTAACACGCTGTACTTTGAGGTAGTGTGTCCTTCTTACTTCTTGTACTCAGGCTTATTTGTAGAATAAATGGATCCTCCCAGGAAAGACCCATGCAGGAAATTCCTCCTTGGGCATCAATATCTGAACAATATGGCCCTCTCCTGAAGCGTATATTATGTTCTATTTTACGAATATTATGAATCCTGTGAACCAGTGGTGTGGATGTGTAGCATGCTTTTAGCTAGTATTTAGGATTATTTGTTATACATTTTTCTGCTGATCATACCTTTAGTTTATTTCCAGTTGCTATTTAGAATGATGTTGAAAAGGAATTCTTGGTAATGTGAAAAACAAAACCAAACCAGAGTTTGATAATGTGTGCTCCATACAAAATGACGTTTCAGGAAGACAGAGAAGAAGAGGCTGGAGATGTCTGCTCACGTCTGTAATCCCAGCACTTTGGGAGGCTGAAGGGCGGAGTGGATCACCTGAGGTCAGGAGTTCGAGACCAGCCTGGCCAACATGGTGAAACCCCGTCTCTACTAAAAATACAAAAATTAGCCAGGCGTGGTGGCCGGCACCTCTAATCCCAGCTACTACTTGGGAGGCTGAGGCAGGAGAATTGCTTGAACCCTGGGGATGGAAGTTGCAGTGAGCTGAAATCACAGCACTGCACTCCAGCCTGGGCAACAGTGTGGCACTCTGTATCTAAAAATTTAAAAAGACAGAAAATAAATATAAATACATCTGAATTAGACGTGGGCACTGGGGACCAGGAGGGATTATGGATTCTATTTTTCAAGCTAGCTTTTGTGAATTTTTAAAAACAAAAACATGCATTACTTTTATAAGATTAACAGGAAAAGCCATTAGCTTTGGAAACCAAAAAACAAAAGCAAGTTAAGATCCCTCCGTGCTGTGCACATGGGGCCAGCACCATTTACCTGTAATGGGATTAGGAAATTGGAAACAGGAACATCAGCAGTTGCACGATTTAATAATTTGCTGATTACTGCCATGCATTAGACTTGAACTATTTTGTCTACAAAGCATGAGCATGCCTTTGTGTAGTGAATGTAGCCACATTAAACATTTATATGGTGTCTGTATTCCCAGGGCTGGTTTGTTTCCATTTTTGCATGTCGGGAGCTGATGCAGCTGCTCTCCATCTCCTCAGGTGAGGCTTCTGCAGGTGGGGAGGCAAGACAGCCTCATTTGTGGGATGCCAGAAGCTGCAGAGAGCTTCTAGGTAGAAAAGTTTGCCTTGTTTTTTTTTTCCCCTTCTCTTCCCTCTGCCCAGGGCATTTGCTGGGTGTCACGCTCGTGTTTCATTTTGATTGATGATAATGGCATTTTCAAACTGCAGTTTCTCAGGCTTATTTAAAAACCATACTTGGAGATTGTGATAGCAATGTTTCCAATTAGCACAACAGTTTCCGCCCAAGTTTTCAATGCGTGGTTAATTCATGAAAAATGAACTCAAAGGATTTAAGAAACCATTTCTCTCCCCAAACAGTTGTGCATTGGAAACACGATCAAAATGTAAATCTCTAAGCATATCCTTCATGAAAATTAGCTCCATGAAATTCAACTTCCTTTTTTTCTTTGAGACAGGATCTCACTTTGTCACCCAGGTTGGAGTGCTGTAGTGCAATCATGGCTCACTGCAGCCTCAAACTCCTGGCCTCAAACAATCCTCTTGCCTCAGCCTCCCAAAATGCTGGAGTTATAGGCATGAGCCACCACACTCAGCCATAGTCCCTTACTTATGCCTCCTCCTTAGGCTCGCCAGATAACTATAGGGCATCCAGTTAAATTTAAATTTCAAGTAAACAACAAATAATTTTTTTAAGCATAATTGTGTCCCACATACTGTCTATTTTCTCCCCCAAATGATGAACCTTCACCTCTGGTTAGAACTGGCCATGTCCAGAGAGGAAGGTTTGATCAGCATCAGCACCTTATTGCCATGGTGGTGTAGATGAGATCAGATTTGGCAGTTCAGTCAAAATAGCTCATTTAATGGTTTTCTTTAAGGACAAGGTGATTTTTACAATGTCAAAACCAAAATTAAAAAAAATCAGTTGGCTTTTGCTAGTTGGATCTTTAAATTCATTGCTGTTTTGTTTTTGATTCATGAGTCATGATGTACCCCAGCTATGAAATAGTGAAGGTGCTTTGCCCTGTGGGCAGAAGAGTCGGTTTTTATAAAGCAGCTTGAGCAGGAACAAGGAAACAGCATAGGACAAACCAGAGATGGGGTGGCATCAGGTCACCTCAGGCTGCCTTCCTCGCAAGGATTAAAGCAGAGGGACTTTCTTTCCACGTAGCTTGCAACTGGGTCTCTCTTCTGATTTCTCAGACAATGTCGTTTCAGTGGAACTTAAGCATGAGTGACTCCATTTTGGAACAACTCTGTGAGGCTGCTCGGAAGTCCCCGGAGAGAGGCCTGAGCTGCACCCCACAGTGTGTTTCGTCCCTGGCATGCTCCCAACTCTAGCGTGGGTGGAGAGAGGTCATGAAGAGTTGTTTACTTTACCTCCTACAAAAGTTCCTAAAGCGGGAGCCTGGTAGGTGAGCAGGGGAAGGAACAGAAAGGGAGGGGGAGAGGAGAAAGGAGCCGCAGCTCGTGATCCCACCCCTAAAACCCTCTGTTAGTCAAGTTCCTAGCGTCACAAAACGTTTGGTGTGAGTTGATATTTTATGTAACTGGTGAGGTGCCTAGGCTTTTTTATCGTTGTGTCTGAGGGATGGAACAGAGGCAGCTTACACAGACTCAGAGGCATTTACGACAGAAGAGACCATAAGGAGGAGCCCCCTGTGGACTTGCAGGAATGGTGGAAGACTGACAATGTCCCCCTGACATCTGGGTTACAGTTTTAGAGTAGACAGAGCTTTGCAGCTGGCAACCAATTGCCTCTGTTCAATTCTTGTATCTACCACCTACCAGCTGTGCGATCTTTGAGAGATGACCTCTCTGACCCCCAGATTTCACCTCTTTAAAAAGAGAATATTAACACCCACATCCAGGGTCTCCTTGAGACTTAAATGAGACATGGAGGTGATGCACCCAGTAAGTAGTAGGAATCTCCAAAAAGTTAGTCTTTTTCTCTTAAATCCACTGCTTCGAGGCAATGAATACACTAGAAAAAAGTTTGCAGAGCTGAATGACAATACATAAACAACACGGTGAAAAACGCTTTTCCTACACCTTTCAGATTACAGAGGAGGGGCGGGAAAGATGACATCACAGGAGCAGAGTTAGTTGCACCCACAAAAGATGCAGTTTTCTGTCCCCTGGAGCCCCCCCTTGCTGCACATGGGCACACACACATGCACACGCTCACAAGTGGGTCATCCATCCTCCAGTGCCAACTTTTATTATAGTTCCGTCATTTGAAATTACTCAGAGCAAGTCTTTTCTCTATTTTTGTGCATAATTGAATAATCCAGATACTTAGCAAAGGCCTTGATGTATCTTTATCCTTCCTTGAACCCTTAAAAAAAATACAAAAATGTGTAACTTTCACCAAAACTTATCCAGAAGTGCCAATGTGCTTGCTATTAGGACTTCCTTTCAGTTGAGCTCACTGCTGTATCTAAATGCGTGTTAGCCACAGACCCCGCACAGACAGACCCACAAACAAAAACCAAATGTACGCCATGGGCATCAGGGCTGCTCTCCAGGGTCTGATTCAACGACAGTCTTAATCGGAGTGCAGAATAGCCGGGGTAAATCTGAGCTCTCGCCTTGGCGAGGGAGGAGCTGCTTTCAGAGCAGGCCTGATGGGTGAGGCTGGAGAGGCCTGCTGCCTATCTGATAGAGCTTATCAGGGATTTCCCATGAGAGCTGTCTGCAGTCCTTGATGCTGAGAGATAGAAAAGATAAGTTTAGTGAGAACTCAGAGTGCTTGCACACAAGTAAAACTGTGCTCTCCTGAGAGAAGGGCAGAGAGGGCCGTGCAGATGGCTGCAGGCGTGTGCAGATGACTGTGGCTTTGTCCTCCCCCCGGGGAATGAGGAAGAGAATGGTTCCCTTGTCCTCTGCACTTTCTAAGCCATCCTGCAGGAACTTATAAGGAACACCTTTGCCATCGCCTCAAGGGAGTGAGGAGTGAACTGGAAATCTCAGGTCTGGTGTTACAAAATGATTTTTGCAGTGGGATAGGACATTTTACCAATTCTAAGAGCAACATTCCAGTCTTTTTTCAGATAGGGCCACTCCACTAGCATAGATTTAACCCAGAAATTAGGAACACAGAGGACTGATTGTATCCCTAGTGGCTCTGACCAGAAAGAGTTATCCACTTGGCTCATTAAAACAAGCAACAAATGGCTAATTGTCCTCACAATGTGCCAAGTGCTGGCTCAGTTACTTGTGCCTATGAACTCAGGAATACGAAGAGGGGCTGGCAAGAATAGAAGAGGAACTAAAATTCTGCCGTACATAGATGGGTCCATCATTTTATTTTTTATTCTCCTCCTCAGTGTGGGGAGTGCATCTGGGGAGGTTCAAAAGAGAGGGATGACCCTGTGTTATTCTCTATGCTTCAAGAACTAGATTCATGGTGAAACACAATGAATAGACTCATACTGGATCTGTGATCAGTTTCAACAGAATATACATCATCATGAAGTCCCCGGAAGGGGAGAACAAGGAAGGAATGCTCTCCCCACGTTTCTGGAAGTTCCCTGAGGCCCTGCCCAGCTTCTCTTTAGCGGTACGTTAGACCCAGGGACAGCAGCACAGCCCATGCTGGGGAGGACTCAGCCTGAGCAGAAGGCAGCGAGGGTAGCCTGGGTCCATACTTTCTGTCCTGGTCCATTCATACTGTTATAACAACATACCCCAGACCTGATAGTTTGTAAACAGCAAGAATTTATTTCTTATATTTCTGGAGCCTGGGAAGTCTAAGATCACAGCACCAGCAGATTGGGTGTCTGCTGGGAGGTCTCTGCATCATAGACGGGGTCTTCTACATGTCCTCTCCTGGCAAACAGATGCACCCAAGCCATTTTATAAGGCCATGAGTCCCATTTCTGAAGGCGGAACCCTCCTGACCTAATCACCTCCTAAAGGCTCCACCTCTTAATGCTGTTGCACTGGGGATTCAGGTTCAACATGAACCCTGGAGGGACCCCAACCTTCAAACCGTAGCACTTTCCTTCTGAAACTGTTGATAGGATGAAGCTCTGGCCTTCTTCCTGATACCTCTCTTCTTCTCTTTATTCTTCTGCATTTGCATCTAGCTTGATTTTCTATGTTTCCCAAATTTTCTGAAGATCCCATTGTATCAGTACATTTCTGATGTTGAAACGCCAAGAGCCCGTTCCCCTCTTGTGCAGTCAGGATGCGGTGTGTCTGCGCTGAGGACAATGGGCAGACTCAAGTCCTCTGTCCTTTTCAGACAACCCTGAGCGCAAACAAGGAAAATGAAAAGGATGTTAATAAAAATAAACAGTAAGCAAGAGATCATAAAAACTTTAGGAAGAAAATAAGAAAGAAAGAGATGCAGGGAAGGAGAGAGAGGGTGTCTGGGAGGTCAGGCAATATGAAAAGTTTTCAGCAGGCAAAGATGACCCTTATTTATTAGGCTGGTGCAAAAGTAATTGTAGCTTTTAATGGCAAAGACGCAAATACTTTTGCACCAACCTAATACTAGAAGACTCACTCTCTGCTTCTCTCTCTTTCTCTCTCTTTTTTCTTTTTTTAAGAGGAGCCTTGTTGTGTTGCCCAGGCTGGAGTTCAGTAGCATGATCTTGGCTCACTGCAACCTCCATCTCCTGGGTTCGAACGATTCTCCTGCCTCAGCCTCCCAAATAGCTGGAACTATAGACGTGCACCACCACGACCAACTAATTTCTTGTATTGTTTAATAGAGATGGGGTTTTACCATGTTGGCCAGGCTGGTCTCAAACTCCTGACCTCAGGCAATCTGCCTTCCTCGCCTCCCAAAGTTCTGGGATTACAAGTGTGAGCCACCATGCCCAGCCATTTCCTTCTCTTGTCCTGCACTGAGCATCTCTCACCTTCCAGCAGATCTGATGGATGAATTTATTCCAATGTATAATGATTGATGAAGGTTGAAATGTTAGTCATCCCTAAAATATTCACATTATAAAAATGGATACTTGAAAAATGTCCTGAATGTCCCCCCAAAGCCATCCAAAGTAGCAGGCATTTTAGACAATCCAGTTCTTGCTGGTGTCCCAACTTCATTAACTCACAAATGAAGAAAATAACAATATAAATGTTGAATTTGTGCATATGTGTTATTGCTGAATTTTTAAGTCATACCATTCTTTACATTCAGGAGATGCATCGAGCAAAATGCATCATGAAGAATGATTTAATTTGGATGCCTTTGTAAAACTCCACGGGCAAATTGTTGCCACCCACAGTCGTTGGCAGAATCTTTCTTGATCTGTTATTGCTCAGATTTTTCAAATTTCCATCGGCAACTGAGAAGCCCGTTAGGATCGTCAGGACATTTTTCCCTTTTATCAGAGTACTCCTGAAGGATTCTTGAACTCAATGGGGGAGAGGGGCATTAACAGTTTAGCCTTGGAGTGCCAGTGGGGTTTTCTGCTCTGAAAAGGAAATGGCAGCGTCATGGGAAAATGGGCAGTGTGTCAGGAAGCAGCATGTCTTTCAGATGCGGCATGCCTGGGTTTTAGGATGATTATTTAATGTATTTGAATTTGTGTGTTTTGTGGATGCTGATGCTAAAATCCACAAGCGCAGAAACCGCAACCCTTCCTAAGTTTTCTTCCAAGCAATGCCGGACAGCGCGCGCACTGCCGAGAATGATTACTGAGCTCAGGCTGTGACCTTTTCAGGAGGACCCTCAGTGGGACGCTGCTTGCGAACGCAGCCCTCCCAGGCCACCAACAAGGGTGGCCAGCTAATGAAACCAGCTTTACACCTTCTCTCCTCAGGGTAGAAGAGAAACTCCTGGGTAAGTTGTGATGGTGCAGGATGAGCACGCATTCCTTCCCAGGATTGTTTCCAGGGCTGCTCATCTGCTCCCGCCCGCCACGCCAGAACTTCACATTTCATTTTAATTCCACCCATGAGGTCAGCATTCCTAAGTAACAGCTCTTTGGGACATGTGAAAGTGAGAAATCACCCATATTTTCTTGGGAGGAAAACCAGAAACCAAACAGCCACTAACCAGTGGCGCACGCTGGGACATCTGAGACGTCTGCCTTTTTTTTTTTTTTTGCTGAATGCAGTACCTCTCGTCTTGCCCGGCACAACACCATCTGCTGCAATGTGCCCAGAACCTAAAAAGAGCATGTCTTGGCAGAGGAGGGTGTATTTAAAGGCCGCCGACAGCAGACCAGTTTCTCATTTTAAACAAATACACAGAAAAAGTCCTTCTATCTGATGCATTCAGGAGAGTTGTCCATGGAGAGACCAAAAGCTAGTTAAGAAATTACAAATATATAAAGTATTTCACTTTAACAAGAGACACAAATACAATTGGCTGGAGATAAAACCCCTCCTTTGATGAGAGAACCACGTTCTGTTCTTTGAGTGAGGTCTCCTGGCTGGAATTCTGCACCAATCTTCTTGCAACGTCACCTCTTCATTTCCTCATCTCATCTTTTCAGATAAGAGTTCTTTCATGTGGAGAAAGGACTTAGAAATACGCAACGCAATGTGTGAGTAGCATCTTCCTTTCTTTTTCTTCCTAAGGTATAAAGTACAACTCTTTACCGTAATAAAGATAGTAATGCTTTGGGTTTTGGGGTCTTTTTTGGTTTGCTTTTTTAAATTTTACTTTAAGTTCTAGGACACATGTGCAGAACCTGCAGGTTTGTTACATAGGTATACATGTGCCATGGTGGTTTGCTGCACCTGTCAACTCGCCATCTAGGTTTTAAGCCCTGCATGCATTAGGATTTGTTCTAATGCTCTCGCTCCCCTGGTTCCCCATATCCCTACAGGTCCTGGTGTGTGATGTTCTCCTCCCTGTGTCCATGTGTTCTCATCATTCAACTCCCACTTACGAGTTGGTTTTCTGTTCCTGTGTTATTTTGCTGAGAATGATGGCTTCCAGCTTCATTCATGTACCTGCAAAGAACATGAACTCATTCTTTTTTATGGCTGCATAGTATTCCATGGTGTGTATGTACCACATTTTCTTTATCTAGTCTGTCATTGATGGGCATTAGGGTTGGTTCCAAGTCTTTGTTCTTGTAAATAGTGCTGCAATAAACATAGGTGTGCATGTGTCTTTATAGTAGAGTGAGTTATAATCCTTTGGGTATATACTCAGATTGTTGGGTTATTTTTTGTTTGTTTGTTTCTTTGAGATAGGGTCTTGCTCTGTCACCCAGGAGGCTGGAGTGGAGTGCAGTAGCAAGATCAAAGCTCATAGCAGTCTCGATCTCCCAGGCTCAATTGATCCTCCCACCTCAGCCTCCTGAACAGCTGGGACTAAGGTGCACACCAACACGCCCAGTTGGTTTTGGTACTTTTTGTAGAGTCAGGATTTTGCCATGTTGCCCAGGCTAGGCTTGAACTCCTGGGCTCAAGCGATTTGCCCAACATGGCCTCCCAAAGTGCTGTGATTACAGGCGTGAGCCACTGTGCCTGGCCCAAATCTTTCTAGATGTTTAGTCTCCACCCCACTCCCCAATGTCTTGACCACAACTTTTTTTTCAATAAAGCATTTTATTTATTTATGTATTTTTAATTATACTTTATGTTCTGGGGTGGATGTGCAGAATGTGCAGGTTTGTTACATGGGTATACACGTGCCATGATGGTTTCTGCATCCCACACCCCGTCATCTTCATTAGGTATTCCTCCTAAAGCTGTCCCTCCCCAATCCCCCCACACCCTGCTATCCCTCCCCAGCTCTCCCACCACCTGACAGGCCCCAGTGTGTGAGGCTCCTCTCCCTGTGTCCATGTGTTCTCATCGTTCAGCACCCGCTTGTGAGTGAGAACATGCGGGGTTTGGTTTTTTGTTTTTGCGGCCACAACTTTTTAAAAACACTTTCAAGAGACTCAGTCTTTCCAGAGCATTCATCTTCATTTCGTATAAACAGTAGCTCTCTTTCCTTTCACACATACCTTTTGTAGAGTCATGTAGTATTTGTCTAAATGACATCATTATAACAACCAATGTAACTGGTACAAACAGGCTTGGTGTGGAGGCCAAAGCAACTGCATCTTGGATGCTAATCTACCATGTACTTCTCATTAACCCCAGCTCCAGGAAGGCCTCTGAGATTTCTGTGTTATCCACTGTTTCTTGCATAAGAGCACGTACTTATGGTAAGTCCTACCCGTAAGCAGTTGTCCTACACATTCCTCTCCCTACAGTAAATAAGCGCTGGGTGTGGGAGATAGTGGTGCAAGGATATCCGCTGTCTCATCTTGTAGCCACCTGGGACATCATGGCTTCTGTTTGTTAAGTCCCTATAAAATGTTTCTATCTAAGAAACTGGATTTGTCAGCCTCTTTCTTTGGCCTCTCAGCTTCCTTGGGCTTTGGGTTAGGTTTGCGTAGACCTGCTCACCATCACTTGGGAACTCCTGGTCTCGAGCAATCCTTCGGTCTTAGGAGGATTTATCAGAGAGCAACTCACTGTTCTCAAAATATGAGGCCAGGCATGGTGGCTCATGCCTGTAATCTCAGCACTTTGGGAAGTCGAGGTGGGTAGATCAAATGAGGTCAGGAATCTGAGAACAGCCTGGTCAACATGGTGAAACCCCATCTCTACTAAAAATACAAAAAAAATGAGCTGGGCATGGTGGTGGGTGCCTGTAATCCCAGCTACTCAGGAGGCCAAGGCAGGAGAATTGCTTGAACCCAGGAGGTGGAGGTTGTAGTGAGCCGAGATCACACCATTGCCCTCCAGCCTGGGCAACAAGAGCAAAACTCTGTCTTAAAAAAAAAAAAAGAAAAAAATATACATATATATATTATATGGACATGCTGAGTCTGTTTTGCAGAAGACATGCAGAATGTTGGTCAATCCAGTGATGGTAGTTAAGGGAAGGTTAGTTAAGAGAGCGTTGATGTACAGCAAGAACTTAGAAATACACAAAGCAGGGCCAGACGTGGTGGCTCAAGCCTGTAATCCCAGCACTTTGGGAGGCCGAGGCGGGTGGATCACGAGGTCAAGAGATCGAGACCATCCTGGTCAACATGGTGAAACCCCATCTCTACTAAAAATACAAAAAATTAGCTGGGCATGGTGGCGCGTGCCTGTAATCCCAGCTACTCAGAAGGCTGAGGCAGGAGAATTGCCTGAACCCAGGAGGCAGAGGTTGCCGTGAGCCGAGATCGCGCCATTGCACTCCAGCCTGGGTAACAAGAGCAAAACTCTGTCTAAAAAAAAAAAAGAAATACACAAAGCAATATGTGGGTAAAATATTTTTAGATTTTTTACAATCTTCACTCCATCCTGCAATGTCTTGGCCACACCTTCCACGCTGGAAAGCCTGAACTGCTTGGGTTCAAATCTCAGTTTGCCACCAACAAATTGAGTTCGAGCAAGTTATTCAGGTCTGGTGTTTCCTTATTTATCACAGGGGAGAGTAACAGCTTTTAACTCATATGACTGGGTCTGATTAAAGGTACAGTCAAACAAATATAAGACTCTCCTTTCTTCTCACCACCTATATTTATAGGATATGGATACTTCCCCCAAGAATCAGAGGTGAGTATGATACTATCAATACTTCCCTGTTACTATCCCTGGGCTTCACTGGCTGAACTAGGACCTTGCCCTCTCCCAGCACAGTCTCCTCTGGTTATCGCTGGGCAGGTCCCATGGGTGTCTTAGAGCATCTTGGGACAATCCCTGCTTCCCTTTGTTCCTTTTCTCTCTCAGAAAAACCAAAACATTCGAATCTGGATCTTTGAAATGTCAGAACAGCACCTCATTCTGAACAAATCCGTGCTGAAGGTTCATCCCAAATGCTGATATATCTCTATTTTTCTCCCTTTCAAAAAGAAAATGAAAACGTCATATAAAATTTTGGAACCAGATTTTTCTTGTTTAAAAGTATATGATGGCTCTGACTGCATTAGGTATTATTTTTACCATCATTTTAAATGCTTGCTTAGAATTCTAATGCATGGAAATATAGGGATGAATTAATTATTTTCTCTTTTATTCTTTTACTTTTTTTGGCTATATCAACAGCATTGCTATTATTCAACACTCTGCTGAAAATCCTAGCCAACTCAATCAGTAACATATAATTATGAAGAAGGAGCCAAAATGATCATTAGTCACAGTTTTGAGGCAATGAAAACCAAAAACTACTACAACTGATGAGAACAGCAGGATTGTATTAAATAAGATTTAAATATATATGTAGATGTGTATATATGTGCGTATTTAGGTGTGTGTGCATACACACACACACATATAGTTTTCCTGTGTGACAAAAATTACCAGCTAAAACATAATGTAAAGAGGAATACAATTAAAACTAAGTTATAACTAAAACAAAATCCTTAGGTCACATTAAAAGAACATAAAATTTTGCCAAGGCATATAAAAAGGAGATTTAGATATTGCTATAATGAATGCTTTTATTTTATTTTTCTAGAGACAGGGTCTCACTTTGTCACCCAGATTGAAATGCACTGGTGCGATCATAACTCACTACAGCCTTGAACTCCTGAACCCCCAGGCTCAAGCAATCCTTCCGTCTCAGCCTTTTGAGTAGCTGGGATTACAGGCATGCACCACCACACCCAGCTAGATGGGGTTGCACTATGTTGTCCAGGCTGATTACAAACTCCTGGGATCAATAGATCCTCCCATTTTGGCCTCTCAGAGTGCTTGGATTACAGGCATGAGTCACTGAGTTTAGCCTTACGATTTTAATATGATGACATTCAAACTCTCCCTTTGATTCTCTTTGGAACTTTGAATATAATGTTAAAATTCATCTAGAAAAGTCAATGGGAAGGCTGGACAGGCAGATTCTGAAACCCAAGTCCCCCTGCTACCCCACTGCCATGGAGCTGCACTGTGGAGGAGTGTTCTATTGAAGTAGGTGCAATAACAGCCCAGTGACAGGTAAATAAAAGACAACAGAAATCCCCCAAACAGACTCAAGTATCAATTTAATATTTGATAAAGATGAGTTCAAGAACTAAGGTAACATGGAAGGTAAACATTGATATTTCAGCCACGTGTTCAATTTGACTAGCCTCCATCTTAATTTCTCTAGTGAGACTTTTTTGCTATATTTCACCAAAAGTCTCCTGTGGTATCCACTTAATGTTAGCAGTGTAGCAGGGAGACATGGAGAACTTGGGAGCCTGAGGCCGGGCACCAGGCACCGTGGCTCATGCCTGTTATCCCAACACTGTGAGAGGATGACGCGGGTGGATCACATGAGGTTGGGAGTTTGGGACCAGCCTGGTCAACATGGTGAAACCCCATCTCTACTAAAAATACAAAAATTAGCCAGGTATGGTGGTGGGCACCTGTAATCCCAGCTACTCGGGAGGCTGAGGTAGGAGAATTGCTTGAACCTGGAAGGCAAAGGTTTCAATGAGCTGAGATTGAGCCACTGCACTCCAGCCTGGGTGGCAGAGAGAGACTTGGGCTCTAAAAAAAACAGAAGAACTTGGGAGCCTGAACTGTTTGGGTTTAAATCTCAGTTTGCCACCATCAAGCTAAGTGACTTTGAGCAAGTTATTCAGATCTGGTGTTTCCTTATTTCGCACATGGATGGTAACAGCTTCCTACTTGTACGACTAGGTCTGAACTCATGAATTGTGTAAAATTGTATGTTCCCAAGTATTTAAAACTAATACTTGTGAAATACTTAGAACAGTACCTAGCACTCAATAAATATCTTGTAAGAGTTAATAATTATTTTCCTGTCATGGTTTCTGTTTTACAAAAATACAGACTTTACACAAATACTCAGAGCAAAATCTCAGTACGCCCAGAACCTCTTCTGTAGTGGGGTAGGTAGGCAATCTATACCTGAAATGTGATTGAGTTATTCAGATTCTGGTGTTTCCTTATTTCTGACATGGGATAGTAACAGCTTCGTATTCGTACAACTAGTTCTGAACTCATAAATTGAATGAAATTGCATGTTCACAAGTATTTAAAACTAATGCTTTTCCTGGACCATAACCCTCAATCACATTGCAGGTATAGATTGCCCAGGAGGCAGTTTGAGTTACTTTATTTTAAAATTAGTGCTTGTGTATTTTTTTAAATGCCAATTTCTTCATCAAGTCATCTGTTTTTAAGTGACAATCTTGTGAAAATTGCTAGTGAATGCATAGCAAAATGTTAACGGTAATTATCTCTGATGTGATTATGTGAGATCATTACTGTCTTCCCTTATTTTTCTCCAATTTCCAGATATTCTACATTAGAAATTTTACATTTTAGAGTTAGAAAAAATATGTATTAACACAAAAACAACACACACTTAGGAAGCCTCAACCTATTAGTCTTGGCTGACTAGTAGTCACTGAGGTTAGAGGCACTTTAACAGCTAACTCAGACTAGCTGATGTTTCTTGCTTTCTTATCTTTT
>CM052653.1:6583060-6638489 GCA_028533165.1 Leontopithecus rosalia | reverse complement strand
AGTGCAATGGCGCGATCTCAGCTCACCGCAACCTCCGCCTCCTGGGTTCAAGCAATTCTCCTGCTTCAGCCTCCCGAGTAGCTGGGATTACAGGCACGCACCACCATGCCCAGCTAATTTTTGTATCTTTAGTAGAGACGGGGTTTCACCATTTTGACCAGGATGGTCTCGATCTCATGACCTCGTGATCCACCCGCCTCGGCCTCCCAAAGTGCTTTCTTATCTTTTAACAAAAATTCGTAAGGAATGAACTCACTAGATGCTCAGACTTCAACTGTGAGAGGCAACAATACAACAGAATTCCCTAGGGAAACACCGGCTCCCTGGTACCACATGACTTGGCCTGATCGAGACAAGCCAGTGTGCAGGAATGAAAGAGCTTGGGTTTCAGGGGCGGATAGGTCTGAGCCCAGGCTGAGCTGGTGATGCCTCGGGCTCCCTTAAGGTAGGACTGGGGCAGGGCTCTAAGAATGAGATTTGGAGGCGGGCATATGAAAACCAGCTCAGATGTGCATTTCGGGTTCTTGCTCCCCATGTTCTTGGAGCTGGCCATTGGGACACTCCAGGGAGTCCTCCCCAGAATGGCTGGCCCTTTCCTATTCTCACTGTACAGACCTCTTGGGAATGTTCTCAGTCTAGCTCAGCATGTCCCTCAGTCAAAAGCTTCAGATCCCCCATCTTACGACGTGCTGCATGAATCTTACCTCCGGGAAAGCCTTTCCTCTCTCCAGGAGCCCATTGTGCATGCCATGTTCTGTAGTTATCTCCATCCACACCTCGGCTCCTTAACATTCAGCCAACAAGTATCTCTAGCCACGTGCTTTACATGGTTCTGAACTGTGACCAAGGCAGACACCGAGAACCAATGCTTGTTGGCAAGAATGGAGATTCACCCACCTTGGCCTCTCAAAGTGCTTAGGAGGAAGGGGAGTGGTGGGTATTTTAAAGATATACTGGCTGGAACTGTGGCAACTCTAGGGCAGAGCAGCAGAACACATTGTACAACTTAGGAGGACATGATTTCTGCTTTGGTCTGTGTGAATTGTACTCCCCAGCTCAGTGCAGATCTTCTAAAGAGCCGAGGCCAAGACTGAATTAGACGTCTGTGTTAGTTTGCTAGGGCTGCCCCAACTAAGTGCCACAAACTGGATGATTCAAACAACAGCCGTGTTGAACAACATCTCACGGTTCTGGAGGCCTGAAGCCTTAAGTCAGGTGTTGGCTCTTGCTGAGGGCTGTGACGGAGAATCTGGTCTGTGTCTCTCTCCTGGCTTCTCATAGCCTCAGGAGTTCCTTGGCTTGGAGACGACTCTGCCTGTGTCTTCACACCATCTTCCCTCTGCATGCGTCCACATTTGTGCCCAAGCATTCACCTCCTTATTAGGACACCAGTCATACTGGACTAGGGCTCACCCTAATGACCTCATCTTTATATATTCTTTTTTCATTAGACAGAATCTTACTCTGTTGCCCAGACTGGAGTGCAATGGCACTATCTTGGCTCACTGCAACCTCTGCTTCCTGGGTTCAAACCATTCTTCTGCATCAGCTTGCTGAGTAACTGGGATTACAGGTGCCTGTCACTACGCCCAGCTAATTTTTGTACTTTTAGTAGAGATGGGGTCTCACCATGTTGGCCAGGCTGCTCATGAACTCCTGACCTAAGGTGATCCACCAGCCTTGGCCTCCCAAAGTGCTGGAATTACAGGCTTGAGTCACCATGCCCAGCCTGACCTCATCTTAAGCTGATCACCTGCAAATGCCCTGTATTAGTCCTGCAGTACCAATTTACTATATCAGTTTTCATGCTGCTGATAAAGACATACCCAAGACTGGGTGATTTATAAAGAAAAAGAGGTTTAATGGACTCACAGTTCCATGTGGCTGGGGAGGCCTCACGATCACGGTGGAAGGTGAAAGACACATCTCACATGGCGCCAGAGAAGAGAGAATGAGAGCCAGGTGAAAGGGGTTTTTCCTATAAAAGCATCAGATCTCATGAGACTTATTCACTACCATGAGAACAGTATGGGGGAAACCACCCCCAAGACTCAGTTACCTCCCACCAGCTCCCTCCTACAACATGTGGGAATTATGGCTGCTGCAATTAAAGATGAGATTTGGGTGGGGATGCAGTCAAATCATATAATACCTTCTTTCTTTTTTTTTTTTTTTGAGATGGAGTTTCGCTCTTGTTACCCAGGCTGGAGTGCAATGGCGTGATCTCGGCTCACTACAACCTCCGCCTCCTGGGTTCAGGCAATTCTCCTGCCTCAGCCTCCTGAGTAGGTGGGATTACAGGCACACGTCATCATGCCCAGTTGATTTTTTTTTATTTTTAGTAGAGACGGGGTTTCACCATATTGACCAGGATGGTCTCAATCTCTTGACCTCGTGATCCACCCGCCTCGGCCTCCCAAAGTGCTGGGATTACAGGCTTGAGCCACTGTGCCCGGCCTAATACCTTATTTCTAAATAAGGTGGTGTTCACCAGTACTGGGGGTTAGGACTTTGTATTAGTCAGCTTTTTCTAGAGAAACAGAACTGATAGAGTATAGATAGATAGGTCGATCAATAGATAGATGAGATAAAATAAGGAATTGGTTCACATGATTATGGCAGCTGACAAGTCCCAAAATCTGCGCTCAGCAACTTGGAGACCCAGAGGGGCCAAGGGTGTAGCTCCAGTTTGAATGCCAGAAGGCTCGAGATCCAGGAGGAGCTGATGTTGCAATTCAAGTCTCAAGGCAAGGAAAGAGCCAATGTCCCAGAGCAAGGCAGTCAGAAGAAAAGTGTTTCCACTTACTTGAGGCAAGGTTGGCCTTTTTGTTCTATTCAGGTCTTCAACTGACTGGAAGAGGTTCACCCACACTGGGGAGGGCCATCTGCCTTCCTGGGTCTCCTGATTCAAACACGACTGTCATGCAGGAGCACCCATAATGATGGTTGATGAAATGTTTGTGCATCCTGTGGCCTAGTCAAGTATAAAATTAACCACTATCTTCAACATTATTTAGGGGGACACCATTAAACCCCAAACAATGTGCTGGAGATTGACTGGGTCAACTGCCTGGGGAGGATGAAAAGGGTGGGGCAGGAGAAGGCAGGGAGAGCCTTCTGACTTCTAAGCACTGGTGGTAGAAAAGAAGGAAGGAGGAATGAGTAGGAAGAGCCTGGGGCCACAGTGCAGCTCTGAGAAAACATGCTGGGCAGGCCACGGCAGCCCCAGAACTAAAGTTGGCTGTTCAAGGGCCCTTGCCCCGGGCAGGAGTGGCCAGCTCTCATTCCCCTGCTGTGCTGGGACTGTGGCTGCAGCTAGAGCTGCATGGTCTCAGCAGGTGCGAGGGTGCAGCTGCCAGGGGTTGTCACCCAACTACAGCCCTCATGGTGGGTTCTCTTGGAAAGAGGTCACTTGCCAGGACCTTCAGGGCTCCTGGTTGCTAATCCCTTGTCACTCCCAGACCTGTGGGAGGCAGGCTTCCTGAAGATTCTGAGAGAATCATAATCTTACGTAAGTGGAGATTGCTGACAGGAGGAAAAGAACCCTGTGAGGAAGGTGGGATGCATAACTGGGGACAGTCCCTTCCAGCTCAGGTAATTCATCTTACACGACAAGATCAAGGTGAAGGTTGCCCCTGATACCCTCCCTAGGCTGCCCACTAAACTGATTATGAAGCCAAAGGAAACCAAATAAAAAACTCAAACTCCACACAGCCTGAAAACTAGCAATAATGGGGAAACAGTTGGTAGAATTTGAAAGATGGTGTATTCGTTTTCACTTGCCATCCCAGGTACAAAATATAAACTAAGCTAAACCCTTTGATCATATGTTCACAGCCAATTAAAATGTAGACAGACCCAAGTTGTACAAATGTCAGAGAAAATATCAGAGAGGAAGAATCTACCGTCTAGATGGGAAGCAATGGGATTATGCAGTGAAATCACTCAGAAAAAAATAAGCCACGATTCTCTCGGATTTAAAAGATGGAACATAGCGCTGATGCCAAAACATGTAGACCAATGGAACAGAACAGAGACCTCAGAAATATCACCTCACACCTACAACCATCTGATCTTTGAGAAACCTGACGCAAACAAGCAATGGGGAAAGGATTCCCTATTTAATAAGTGGTGCTGGGAAAACTGGCTAGCTATATGCAGAAAACAGAAACCAGACCCCTTCCTTACATCTTGTATGAAAATTAACTTAAGAAGGATTAAAGACTTAACTGTAAAACCTAAAACCATAAAAACACTAGAAGAAAACCTAGGCAATACCATTAAGGATGTAGGCATGGGCAAAGACTTCACGACTAAAACACCAAAAGCAACTGCAACAAAAACCAAAATTGACAAATGGATCCAATTAAACTAAAGAGCTTCTGCACAGCAAAAGAAACTATCATCAGAGTGAACAGGCAACCTAAAGAAGGGAAAAAATGTTTGCACTTTATCCATCTGACAAAGGTCTAATATCCAGAGTCTATAAGTAACAAACAAATTTACAAGAAAAAAAAAAACCCTATCAAAAAGTAGGTGAAGGCTATGAATAGACATTTCTCAAAAGAAGACATTTATGTGGCCAACAAATATGTGAAAAAAAGCTCATCATCACTGGCCATTAGAGAAATACAAATCAAAACCACAACGAGATAGCCTCTCACACCAGTTAGAAAGTTGATCATTAAGTTGTCTGGAGACAACAGATGCTGGAGAGGATGTGGAGAAACAGGAACGCTTTTACACTGTTGGTGGGAGTGTAAATTAGTTCAACCATTGTGGAAGACAGTGTGGCAATTCCTCAAGGATCTAGAACCATGCATACTATTTGACCCAGCAATCCCATAACTGGGTATATACCCAAAGGATTATAAATCATTCTACTACAAAGACACATGAACACGTTTGTTTATTGCAGCACTATTTACAATAGCAAAGACTTGGAACAGACTCAAATGCCCATCAATGGTAGACTGGATAAAGAAAATGTGGCACATAGACACAATGGAATACTATGCAACTATAAAGAAGGATGAGTTCATGTGTTTGCAGGGACATGGATGAAGCTGGAAGCCATCATTCTCAGCAAAATAACACAGGAACAGAAAACCAGACACCACATGTTTTCACTCATGAGTGGCAGTTGAACAATGAGAACACATGGACACAGGGAGAGGAACATCACACACAGGGGCCTGTTGTGGGGTGGGGGGTAAGGGGAGGGAGACCACTGGAAGAAATACCTAATGCATGCAGGGCTTAAAACCTAGATGATGGGTTGACAGGTGCAGCAAACCACCATGGCACGTGTCTAACTGTGTAACAGACCTGCAGGTTCTGTACATGTGTCCCAGAACTTAAAGAAAAACAAATAAATAAATAAAAAATAAGTAAAACAAAACGAAATGAAAAAAAAATATGGAACAAAAGGCAGGAAAAAAAAAAGATAAACCAAAACCAGACACCAAAAACTCTTAGAAAAATGCTTACCACAAATAAATGGGGACAAAAGATTAATGCTATTCATCTAAACCAAGTACTTCTAGAAAAACATGTTAATTATAGGCTTATTAAATATTACAAACGTGAAAACAATCGAAATACCAATGGGAAGAAAATGATGTATCTACATGTATAAGATGACATGGCTTGTTAGGAACATTTCACGACATGTTAGTTTTCCTAATACAATAGTACTGTGGCTTCAATGTGTCTTCCACGGTTCATGTGTTGAACACTTAATCCTCATTGTAATACTGTTGATAGGTATGAGGCCTTTAGGAGGTGTTTAGCTCATGAGGGCTCTGCTTTTATGAATGGATTAAGGTCTTCATTGTGAGAGTGGGTTTGCTGTGAAAGTGAGCTTGGCCCTCTCTTGCTCTTCTGCCTGCCTCCACGGGATGATGCAGCAAACAGGCCCTCAGCAGATGTGGCCACCTTGACCCTGGACTTCCCAGCTCCAGGGAAGTAAGAAAGAAATCTCTGCTCTCTGTAGCTTACCTCGCCTTAGGTGCTCTGTACTAGCAGCACAAAGCAGACTAAGACCAGTGGCAACCAGAAAAGGGAGGAGAAATTTATGTACAACACACTCAGCTGTGTGTGTGTATGCCCATATGTGTGTGTGTTTTGTGCATGCGTGTTTGTGTGTATGTGGTGTGTTTGCTTGTATGTGGGTGGGTGTGCATGTGTGCACCTGTGTATGTACCCGTGCGTGCATGTGAGTGTGTGTGTATGTGTACCTCAGCAAAGCAAAGCAAAAAGCATCTTGAAAAAAATTATTATACAAGAATGATGACAGTGGTTAACTCTGCTTCATGAGATTACGAAGTTACTTAGTAACTTTACTTTTTATACGTTTTACATTTTCTGCGATGACAATGTACTATTGTTATCATCAGAGAGAAAAGCTTCATGAAAAGATGTTGAAGCTGGAAGATAAAAGTTACAGCTCTCAGAGACACAAGGGCAGATAATGCACAAGAGATAGAGAAAGAACTATTGAAAACCTTCCTCAAACCAAAAAAAAGTAAATCAATACAACTTAGCATGCACGCTTTCCTCCATTGTGTCAGTAAACGTATTCATAAAAGGGATGTCTAATGCTGCTGTGAATGCATCAAAAGTTACTCTCATTAACTGTCGGGGGAAAACAGAACCTTTGAAAAATAATTTGGCAATATGCGTCACGAACCTTAAATATATTAATGACCTTTCACTTCTGGGAACCTACCTAAAGAAAGAATCTGAGAGGGCCGAGCTTGGTGGCTCCTGCCTGTCAACCCAGCACTTAGGGAGGCTGGGGTGGGCAGATCACAAGGTCAAGAGGTGGAGACCATCCTGGCCAACATGGTGAAACCCCGTCTCTACTAAAAATACAAAAATTAGCTGGGTGTGGTGGCGCGTGCCTGTAGTTCCAGCTACTCAGGAAGCTGAGGCAGGAGAAGCTTGAACCTGGGAGGCAGAGGTTGCAGTAAGCCGAGATTGCACCACTGCACTCTATCCAGCTTGGTTACAGAGCCAGACTTTATCTGAAATAAAAGAAAAAGAAAGAAAGAGAGAGAGAAAGAAAGAGAGAGAGAAGGGAAGGAAGGAAGGAAAAAAGGAAGAAAGAAAAAAGAGAAAGAAAGGAAGAAAGAAAGAAAAGAAGGAAGGAAGGAAGAATCTGAGAATCAAATACTGATGTATGCTCCAAAATGCAAATCACATCATTATAGTAGCAGAAACTTAGTAGTCATTTTACTGTTTTGAAATGCCCAATAACTTTCAAAACAGTAAAATGTTTGTTAAAAAACTAAAGTATATTCATTTCCTGAGTATTATGCAGCCAGTAAAGTTATGTTAAAGGTCCGTTTTCATGGCGTGAGATACTCTTTATGTATTCAATTGCATTGTGTGAATTTCTTTCTTTCCTTTTCTTTTTCTTTTTCACCCTTTTGTTCTTCAGTAGTGTATCAGCCGGGACCCAGCCTCTCACGTAGCTTTGGAAGTCTGCTTTGGGTCTAGGTTGTTCTCTCCCTCATTTTCACTTGTGTTGCCCTCCCAAGGAATTTTGCCTCTAAAGAGTGTCTAGAAAACTGGTAGTGGTTACACACAAAAAAAAGTCCCAGACTTCTAATTCAGATTGAAAGGAGGAGCTTCAGTGTTTGCTGTGTGTATTAGTTTCCTATGGACACACTGACAAATTACCATAAGTTTGGTGACTTAACACAGCCAGATACGATGGCTCACACCTGTAATCCCAGCACTTTGGGAGGCTGAGGCAGGAGGATCACTTGAGGCAAGGAGTTCAAGATCAAGCCTGGCAATATAGCAAGATCCTCATCTCTGTAAAAATACAGGCCAGGTGCAGTGACTCATGCCTGTAATTACAGCACGTTGGGAGGCAAAGATGGGTGGATCGCCTGAGGTCAGGCTTTCGAGACCAGCCTGGTCAACATGGCAAAACTCCATCTCTACTAAAAATACAAAAATCAGCCAGACATGGTGGCATGCACCTGTAACCCCAGCTACTCGGGAGGCTGAGGCAGGATAATCGCTAGAACCCGGGAAGCGGAGGCTGCAGTGACCGGAGGTTGCACTGGTGTGCTCCAGTCTGGGCAAGAGAGTAAGACTCTGTCTCAAAAAAAAAAATTAGAGGACCTGGTGGTGCACACTTGTAATCCCAGCTACTTGGGAGGATGAGGCAGAAGGATCACTTAAACTCAGGAAGTCAGGGCTGAAGTGAGCTATGATCACATCACTGCACTCCAGCCTGGAGACGGCACGAGACCCTATCTCAAATTAATAAATAATATAATAAAATAGTTTTAAAAGTTAAAAGTTTTTTTTTAAATATACTTATCCTTCTACAGTGCTATAAGAGGTCAGAATCTAAAATCAGTTTCATTAGGCCAAGATCAATGTGTCAGCAAGACTGCACTTCCTCTGGAGGCTTTAGGAGACAGTAATTTCCTTGTCTTGTCCAGCTTCTAAAGCTGTGCCCCTCACATTCCTTGGCTCATGGCCCCTTCTTCTAGCTTCAGAGCCAGCAGGGTAACATCTTGCTTCAGTGTTCTCTTTCCCCTTCTGTGTCAAATCTCCCTCTTCTTCCCTCTTACAAGGTCACTTATGATTACATTTAGGACCTACCCAGAAAATCTTCCCATAAAAAATTCCTGAACTTAATCGGCAAAGTCTCTTTTGCCATGCAAGGTAACATTCAGAGATTCCAGGAATAGGACTTGTATATCTTGGGGGCCATTTTTCAGTCTACCCCAGTGCTGCACATACAAGGGAACCTGCAGCCTTTTCCTTCTGCTGGTGATCTGCAAGGCCTGCTCAGGAAATGGGCAGCAGCCCTGGGTTCCCGCTGGCATTTTATGGTTCTGGTATAACGCCCTGTTTTAGTCTGTTTTCTGCTGCTGTAACAGAATACTTGAGACTGGGTAATTTATAATGAACAGAACTTTACTGGTTCGTAGTTCTGGAGGTTGGGAAGTCCAAGACCGAGGGGCCAGCATTTGGCAAAGGCCTTCGTTCTGCATCATCCCGTGAAGAAAGGGCAAGAGGAAGAAAGGAATTGTATGAATTTCTGTTTCATTAGTTAAGATGGTCAAATGTTGGCAAATTCATATGGTTTATCTTTATGTACTGCAGGTATCAGTGGTTTGTGATATGCCTGGAAGGAAATGCATTTGAATATTGACAGCATCACTTCTGAGTTGTCTGTTAACATGACAGATGACTAACCTTCCTATGTGTGCTTTTTCCGTCTAATCTAACATTTCTATAATAAACTGTATGATTTAGTAATCAGAGGAAGAAAAACAAGACCAACACCTGCCCTCCTCCCAAAAATCTCCGCTTAAAAGAACTGCTTTTTCCTGCCTTTCCCTGAGGATTTTTCAGATATGCAGAAAAATAGAGAGACTAGTGTACTCATCACCTGTAAGTCTTGGTTTAACATGTTACATATTACCATGTTGACATGTTACCACTTCTACAAATCTTTCATTTCTGCTGAAGTATTTTAAAGTCAGACATCACGATATTTTACACCTAAATAATTTAGCATGCCTCTTGCAAAGATGCAGAAATTTTCTTACATTTCTATTATCTTACCTAACAAAACTAACACTAATGTTTGTACATTTAAAATCTCGAAAAACTATCTTCTTGCATTTCTGGAATTTCTGGTGTGTTGAACCATCACAACATGATTATCACTGCAGTTCCTTTTTTGTTTTCCTTTAATTTTGGAGGTAAAAATTTACAGTGAAATGGAAGATGAGAGGGAGTTTATTTCTGGCATTGCTCAGTGTGAGCCAGCTCTAAAATTCTATCTTAACAGTATGTGGTTCAGAAGACACTGAATATGAAGGTCACATTTCTAATGTCACGCCATGCAGGAACCCAGGCATCCTGCTGCTTGGGGCCTCAACATCTGCATATACATATATTCAGTTCAAATTTTGTGGGCTTAAGGACGGAGGGGGGAGCATGAGTACAGATAGCAGTGGCTTAGCACACAACGAGTGGTAGAGACACGATTTTGTATCCTGTGCTAACATCTTGCCAGTAGGCCACAGTTTCTTTCACAGAATAAAAACATCCAGTGCTTGTTACAAGTAGAAGTAACTTGGAAACACCCTTGTCTTCTCACATAGCTTAACTATGGCCCAGGAGGCATGAGAGGGCTGATGTTGGGTCAGGGTTTCCTATGTGAGCCTTGTGTGTCATCTGTTGATTTTGGGGGTGAAAGGAATGCTCTTTTTTTTTTTTGAGACAGAGTCTCACTGTGTCACCCAGGCTGGAGTACAATGGTGCAATCTCAGCTCATGGCAGCTTCTGCCTCTCAGGTTCAAGTGATTCTCATGCCTCAGCCTCCGAGTAGCTAGGACCACAGCCGTGCACCACCAAGCCTGGCTAATTTTTTTTCTGTGTATATATATATTATAAATATGTGTGTGGGTATATATATATATATGTGTTTGTGTATATATATATATATATATATATATACACACATACATAAAAATACGTATATATACATATGTATATATATATATATACATATATATATATATATATTTAGTAGAGACAGGGGTTTCACCATGTTGGTCAGGCTGGTCTCGAACTCCTGACCTCAGGTGATCCACCCACCTTGGCATCCCAGAGTGCTGGGATTATAGGCGTGAGACACCGAGCCCGGCCTTTGCAGTAGAGGGAATGCTCTTTGTGCTAGCTTGTTTCTCCTTCAGTGGCCCTTCCAACATTCTATCCAGAGGCTTCACCTTTCCAGTTAGGGAGTCATCTGTCAGTGAAAGATAATTGGCTACCATGAGCTGGGAACTGCTCCCCGCTCCTCCTTCATAAAAGCTCCCCAGAAGGACTCTTGAGGAATGAAGAACTGGAACCTGGAAAAGGAAGAACTGTGCCTGGTGTCTTCAGGAGCAGCCTACAACATTGCAGATTGTCCGAGGTCGGCCCCTTTGGCCCTCCCGCAGGTTGGCATCCACCCTCTGGTTTACGTTGATGCTGGCTTTCCTTTGATGGAGCAGTCCCTACAGGTCATGGCTTCCCTGGAATGCTGGTCTCTGCGGTTGAGGTGGGGCACTTCCTCCACTGGAAGTGGAGGGGATCTAATCAGGTGGCAGGAGGTTCAGGAAGTGGCTAGATCCAATGCCAGACACGTGGTAGTGTTTGGGATTCTGAACTCCCCCCAGCCAGGGTAACTGGAGCAGCTGCGTTGTGGAGAGATGGGTTGACATGCATCACAGGGTTCCAGGCCTGTGCAAACCGCCTCTGTGTGCAGAAAGCCTGACTACCCCTGGAGCCTCAAAAGTGCAGAGACACAACCCTGGGCATAAGAATCTGTCTGAAATGTCAGGCCAGGAGGAGGTTGTAGCCTGGTGGGCAGGCTGACCCAGCCTTATGCCAAGCACACAAGGGTCAGATCATGGCCTCCAGACCTGACATCTGAACTGACAGCTGGAGGAGGCAGACCCCTCTGTAGTCCCCGTCCTGCTGCTAGTGAGAATGGCTAAATGTGCTGCACTGAGCCTGCCGTTTTCAGAACGTCTTACTGGCCACAGCTGTGCAGGCAGGGATCGCTTTACCACACCAGGTGCTGGAAACACCCAAGACTGATGTCTCTCCGTGTGATCTCTCCACATCCCGACAGCTCCGTCTTCTGTAATAAGTCAGATACTGACCCCATCAGAATAGGGACAGAATTAAATGCACAGCTCTAGAGCCAGACTGCCTGAGTTCAAGGCCAAACGCCACAACACACTGGCTGTGTGTAAACTGTAGAAAGCTACTGTGTTAGCAATCTGTGGCTGTAGAAGAAAAGACCTCCTTAGTGAAACATTCAAATAAAACAAGAGTTGTTCAGAAGTAACTGGAAATACTATGGAATGCTGCCTCACACACGTTCATTGTTTTAGCATGATTTACTGAAATGGTCTTTAACTGTGAAATAGTTACCTATAAACACATATATACACGTAACTCTTGTAACGTTACTGTGCATTGTTAACACATGCTTTCCCCATGCTCAGAATGCCACTAACAATAGCTAGCGCCATGGGCTGCTTGCACACCCTGCCACAGAGCTCCGGCTCACTGCACGGCTGAACTCCCCAGCAACAAGCCCTCAGCTCATTACAATTGTGGTGATTTGTTCCATCAGCAAATGGCAAAGTCATGCCCTCTCTGATAGCTAGGATCTGCCAGCACACTAGGTTGGGGCTGGGGTAGGTACACGGACTTTCAGTATTTCATTTCCTTCATTGTAACTCATTGGGCAAAACAAATTTATTTTCTGTTACCTGAGGTATAGTTTAATTAGCCCCCTCTCAGGCTGGTCTATTAGCACTTCCATTCCTAGGTGTAAATAGAAAAGTATCCCAAAGGAGAATAAGGAACATATACAAATATATAAGGTGAATATGCACAAATCTGCCCTGAAAGTCTCTCCATTAGTACTTGCTTTTTTTTTTCCTTTTTCAGAGATAGGTTCTCACTCTGTCACCCAGGCTTGAGTGCAGTGGTGCAATCACAGCTCACTGCAGACTTGAACTCCTGGGCTTAAGTGATCCTCCTGCCTCAGCCTCCCAAGTAGCTGGAACTACAGGCACACGTCACTATGCCCAGCTATTTTTTTTTTTACAGCTGAGGTCTTGCTGTGTGGCCCAGGCTGGTCTCAAACTCACAGGTGTGAGCCATTGCACTTGGCTCGGTACTCACTTTTTGAAAAAAAACACTGCTGCGGAGAGCAGAGTTTACTCAAAAGAGGGTTTAAGTGGCATAGCACTGTGAAGGAGAACATAACCTTCCGAGAATCCCCAACATAATCCCCACTGGCTGACCCCTTGCTCAACGAAAGCCTGCAGCGAGCATTACAGGATGGATGCCTGGTCTCGGGTGGGAGCAGTGAGTGGCAGGCCACGAAGCCCTGGTTGCCCCTGAATCACATGAACTTTGTGAGTGGGCGCAGGGTCAGTGAGAGGATGGCGAGGGCTTGGCAATCTCCAAGGGTCTGTGCTCTCTGCTACCCTCAGGAGATCTGACATGCTGAGGGCTCCAAGCTGGCAGAGACCCATCTTCCCCATCTCAGTCCACTGTGGGATGCAGTGTCAAGCTCACGGTTGGCAGTAGGAGATGCTGGATGACTTACATTTGTTTGGTGAGTGGGGCCCCAGCAGGTGGGAGCAGCACAGGCCTTCCCTGAGTCTTGCTGCGTAAGCACACGCATCCACTGTTGACGTCCTAAAAACTGAGAGGATTTGCCAGTGTTCTCTAAGAATCTGCATCTTACGGATCTGGGTATTTCCCAAGTCAGTTAGAGCACTCACAATGTTTTTCTAAGTAAATGACAAAAGCTACAATTATATCTGTCTCTCCATCTATCTATCTATAGATACTGAGATGGAGTTTTGCTCTTGTTGCCCAGGCTGGAGTGCAATGGCGTGATCTCGACTCACCGCAACCTCCACCTCTCAAGTTCAAGTGATTCTCCCACCTCAGCCTCCAGAGTAGCTGGGATTACAGGCATGCACCACCACACTCAGCTAATTTTTGTATTTTTAGTAGAGACAGGGTTTCTCCATGTTGGCCAGGCTGCTCTCAAACTCCTGACCTCAGGTGTTCCACCTGCCTCGGTCTCCCAAAGTGCTGGAATTACAGGTGTGAGTCACCACACTGAGCTGCAATGCTATTTCTTAATGTTAAACACGGGTCTGGCAAATGGAGTTTATATTCTGAAGCATGAAAATATCTGAGAATTTTAATGGTTTAAAGGAAGAGAGGCACAATATGTTAAATCAGACCATCCCCAAGAAATGTGAGCATGTTGTTGGTTCACCACTCACTTCTGGAGTTTCTGCTTGCTTTCTGGCTGCTCCTTGTGGAATCTGTGGCCAGACCTGTCCTGTCTCATTTCCTAAGTGTTTTCTGACTGGTCTCACTTCCCACCCTCATCTTTCTACTCTGGGTGCTCTTACTCCTGTGGTAGGGGGCTGGCAGCTGCAGCCCAGGGAGAAGTTGCTCAACAGATTCTCTGGGTTGGCAGCTGGGGGAGTGTGGGCTGCCCCACCCACCCATAGACTGCTGGGCCCGGAGGCCAGATCTCTAATCACAGCTTGGCCTCACCATGGGAAGGTCAGAAAAGACCCATCCTCTGTCCTTCAAAGTTCCATCCTCGAGTATAATTACTAATTGCTTTCCCTATAGGGGTGAAAAAATGGAAATCCTGCTCCATGTCATCAGCATCCTTAAACAGTCCTGGGGTATAATTTCCTTCCCTTGGTGCTGCAAGGGTATTGGCAAGGAATTCAGACACCCAACGTCGACAGCAGGGCCAAGGTGAGCCCTGCAGCTCAGCACCAATACGTCGTTTCTAGCGCCACTTCCCATGCAACATATGCGCATCCCGTTAAATTGCACACACGGGGTGCTACAGCAAACCTGGAGATGAGTCCAGTGACCCAAGAGAGAATGCAAGGTTGGCGTTTGGAGAGCTTGCTCACAAAACATCTGAGGCTTGAACACAATGCTGGGTGGGCTGCATCGTCCTGGAAGCGTGGCCACAAATGTGCACCTTGGTCAGAGGAACTCTGGGACACCAGGGGTCAGTGAGGGAAGAAGGTGAATTTGAAAAGCTTGGAGATGGTTGAGAGGCATGTGAACATGAGGGCAGATGGGTGCAGCGGGGTTAGGATCTGCCCCAGATGCTGTGCTCACAAGCCTGGGCCTTCTCATCTCACCCAGGGTGGGAATGATTTGAACAGCGCCCATTGGGGGTTGACTCTAGGGACTGGTAAGACAGTGTGTGGAAAGCCCTGCTTAAGGCAGAGCCGGCACCAGGAACTGCTCAGGAATGAAGCCTCTGTCAGTCCTGATTTCTGTTTGCATCTGACCTGGCCAAGAGGGCCCCTGAGGTTTCAGTTCTTGAGGCTCAAGTTTTTAGGGATCTAGAATGACTGATGCGCTTGGTTAAATGCAGTTTCTGGGGGTCCACCCACTGCCCTTGGCCAGCTAAACTGCAATCTCTGTGGTAAGACAGGAATCTGCATCCCCAAATAACTTCCTAAGAGAATCTGATGAATATTAACACTTGAGAACCACGGGAAGAATGTTGCATTCCTCCTCCATTCAAAGCAAAGATGGAAAAATGAGCAAGCGGTTTTTTTTTTGTTTGTTTTGTTTTTCACATTTCCCGGACACAAAAATGGTGCAGGCATGCTAGTCCCAGCGTCCCCAGATAGTGTTGTGGCAGCAGAGAAAGGCACTGGTCAGAGAGGGAGGCAGCCAGAGCTCTGGAGTTATCATTCGCCTGGGACACATGTGGTCTGCCCTGTATCAGGGCCCCCTACCTGGACAACAGTGGCGGGTCCTTGACTTCATCCCTCTCAGGGTTAAAACCAAACATTCTCTGAGCTGTTTTCCTAAGTCCACCTACAGATAACACTAGTCAGAATTAAAGTAATAAACTCAGGTGGTTGAGTGTTTCCTGAGATTCAGGATAAGGATTTTGCCTACTTTCTCCACTTGATTCTCCCAGTTTTCTTATTCTAGTCTATAGATAGAGAACCCAAAGTTCTAGCCTGCTCCAGGTCACACCAAATAACCATTGAAAACGGTGGTGGGGGAACTAAGTGCCAGTGTTCGTGATCATCAAAGCAGCATTCCTCATAGTTTCCAAAGCACGTGGCCACTCCTGCCATGGATGGTTTTCTGTTCCTGTGTTAGTCTGCTAGGTATAATGGCCTCCAGCTCCATCTACGTTTCTGTAAAGGGAATGATCTCAATCTTTTTTATGGCTGCATAGTGTTCCAGGCTGTGTATGTACCACATTTTCTTGATCCGGTCTATCGTTTTGGGGTATTTAGATTGATTCCATGGCTATTGTGAATAGTGCTGCAATTAATATACACATGTGTGTGCACACATACCCCTGAACTTAAAAGTTGACAGAGAGAGAGAGAGAGGAAGAGAATGGATGAATCAGTGCAGGCCTGTGAGCTATCTCAGGATCTCTCTTGTGAAAAAATAACCTTCCTGTTGGAAAGGAGTCAGGAACGCAGAGTAAAATAGGGGACAGGGATCCAGGTTCTGAAGGAGGCGTGGCTGGGTTCAAATCCCAGGTCTTTTGTTGAATGGCTTAATGATTGTGTGGCCTTATCTATAAAATTGAGGAAGGGGGAGTAACAACAATAAAATTATTTGATTTTGTTAGCTTTCAGGGAGACTGTGTCAGTCCAGTGCCTAACATATTAGAAAACACTCTTACCTCTTGCCTTTCTTTCTGGAGTTAGAGTTAAGAGAAACTGGGCAGAAGAAATGTCATGATGTCATTTCTTAGAACAAGTTCAGAAAAATGGTCTTCTCAATGAAAATGACAAGCATCTGTAGCACTGTCTGGCCCACATCCTCAGGCCTTCAACATTCTCAGAATTTAAGATCACTGTGAGTGATCTGATTGCTGAGTAGAAAATGCAGGTGTTTCAGTGTGATGACAACCGCATGCTCTGCGAAGCAAGGGCATCATTAGGGACTGAGCTGTCCCCAGCATTCTGAGGCAGATACTGGAAACGCTCTGGCTTGACATTCCTTCCTTCCGCTATACGTTTGATAAACATCCGTTTGGAACGTATGTTGAGGGATGGCACATTTTGCATGCGGAACAATTCCAACCCGAAAGCAAACATTTGGGGACCATTTTATTGTTCCAAGAAACACCTCAGTGACTGATTTCATAATGAAGGAACCAAACACTGATAATATTAAAATTAAAACATGAGAAGACTACAGCCAGAGCGGCCTCCTTTTCCTGCCATAGTTAACTGTTTCTCATTTTGTAACTGTGGCATTCATTGTTTTCTTCCCTAATTTGAAATACACAAAGAACTCACAATTTGGCTTCCAACTGCGGAAACAAAATCCAATTGAATACACGAGTATTTATTGGGAAACTTTGCTGTGAATAGATGTTTTTCCACGTTCCCAATATGGCATGGAGTCAAAGATGCTCTTTTAAAGGAGTGACTGTGGAGTAAAAGTGGTGAAACAATCCCAGATTTCCCAAGTGGTCATTGATCAAATTGGTTTTACTCATAATGAAAGACTCACCCGTGGCTGGGTGCAGTGGCTCACATCCGTAGTCCCAGCACTTTGAGAGGCCGAGGTCAGGAATTTGAGACTAGCCTGGCTTACATGGTGAAACCTCATCTCTACTAAAAATACAAAAAATTAGCCGGCCATGGTAGTGGGCACCTGTAATCCCAGCTACTAGGGAGGCTGAAGCAGGAGAATCGCTTGAATCTGGCAGGCGGAGGTTGCAGTGAGCTGAGATTGTACCATTGTACTCCAGCCTGGGCAACAAGAGCAAAACTCCATCTCAAGAAAAAAAAAAAGAAAAGGAAAGGAAAGAAAAGAAAGAAAAGACTCACCCGTTTACTTGTTTCTTCCTTCTTGAGATAAACATCTGAGTGTGATTCGGGCAGGAGTGCCAGGAAGGACAAGGACCAGAGAAACTGCTGGAGGGCTCACCCCAGTCCCTGAGACCTTTATAATATGTTACTCAGAGCACAATCCTGTTACTTCCCAGCACCAATCACCTTGTGGCACTCCAGGGCAATGCCCACACCTCTTTCTGTCTGTCTGTCTGTCTCTCTCTCTCAGTCTCTTTCTCTGTCTCCCTTTCCATCTCCTTCACTATTCAGTTTCCCTGGTGTTTCAAATCCCCAAACTCTCAGAGCTCCTTCCAGCCGTGGGGGTCTTTGCATCTCTCTGAGAAAGTCTATCTTTGCCTTTTCCATCACAGTGGACCTTGGCCAGAGATGTCATCCAAGGTCTTCTTGGCAAGTCCCTAAATGTGGACGCCCATTATGTCCTTCTGCTTGAGCTCCAGAGTGTGAGAGGCCTACTGGAGTCCAGAAAGCCTGAGTTGGCTGGGGGCTGCATTCCTGGAGGTCGACCCCTCTTGCTCACTGCCCAGTGACAGGATCCATGCTGCAGTCTCACATGTGATGCCAGTTAGCTCTGGCTGTCCCTGGCCCAGGGCCGCACATGAGTTTCTCCTTTTCATTCTGGCAGGCTGTCTCCCTGGAGCAGCCTTCTTAGCTGAAGTCTCCCTTCTCCCAGCAGCCATCCCATCACCCTGTCTGCCTGTCTTATAACTTGTCACTGGGTGCATCATGCCATCTTCATGGAGCGGGTGCAGCATAAGGGACAGAGGAGCCGGCTGACTAGGGGGCATCCCGTCTGAGTGCAAAGCCAGCTTGTCCTGCTTGTTCGAGATGCATCTTTAGACAAGCAGGTTCACCCTTCCCTGCCTCCGTTTCCCCACATGCAACATGGGAGTGACAATAGAGGTACCTCATTTGGGGTTATTGTGAGGAATACATGGAATAATACCCAAGAAGCACTGGCCAGAGGATGAACGTCCAAGGAAAGGGATTCAGGAGAATATTCCCCTCTCCCTTCTTTGGGCTAGGACACACACATTTCTCTTTCCTCTCTGTTCAGTTCTTTCTCTTTGTGAAGCAATGTGGGATATGGAATGAGCATAGCTTGGGTCTGATCTCTTCAGTTTACTAATGGGTAACTTAATCCTTTTTGGACTTTAGTTTCCACAACTCTACAATGGAAATAATTGTTCTCTCATAGTTGTTGGGAGGACAGAATGAGGGGACACCGTTTTTGAGTATCTTCCATGGCTTTTACTGATTCTTATGTTAAAACACATGTTCAGTCTGACAAATATCAGTCCTCACCGTGGTGTTAATCATGGTGATACCTTACCATGATTAGCACCATTGCACTCCAGCCTGGGCAACAAGGTCGAACAATCAACGTGCGCTGGGCAGTACAATCAATTCAGTTGCTCCAGGAAAAATAAAGCCTCGCTTCTAAAGTGAAGTTAAGTATAATGCTAGGGTCCTTTAAAGCTCTTAAAAACTCTAAATTCCACTTAACATCACAAAAGCCTGTTGACTTTTCATTGCATTCTACATTTGAACAGGTTTTATATTGAGTTTCACTGGGGTAGGATTTTAAAATCGCATCATTACTAGTGATGTCTCTGTATTGCTCACTACCTTTTTCATTAAAATCGTTTATTATCTGAGGCTATATTAGAAGAGCCTGTGTGGACCTATACTTCTATGGAAAAGGGGCTTTCTGGTTTCCAGATAAGTCGATTAACAAATGAATCTTCCAAAAACTTGCCTGTGTAAGGAACTCAAGTTAAATTTGTTCTCTGAATACCTGTCAATGTTTCTAATCAACTGGCTGGCTTGAGGTGATTTCTCATAAGAAAATAACCGGGGATCAACTCCATCATCACTGTGGTAGACTGCAAGAGATGTCACCCGGATGAGGTCTTTGCTATCAGCCTGCGGATGTCCTTCAGCAGCACCTGTCCCGTAGCAAGACTTCCGTGCGGCTCCAGGGCTCAGCTGCAGGGAGGGCGGGACCCTTCCTCACACTCAGGCTGAACAGCAGTGGAGGCAAAGTAAAATTAAGAGCTTGACTAGAAACAGGGGAATCGCTACACAAAAGAAGGAAGTTTGAACACAATAAAAAATGAAATGAGTTCCACGGAGAGGAAACAGGAGCTCTGCTGTGTTGATACAGAGCCTAGAGAGAAAAAAAACTGCTCTGGATTTTCCCCAACAATAGGAGAAATATGTGCCACTCCAGCCAGCGGCAGGTGAGGCTGGTGCCTGCCATCAGGCTGGGGAATGACCTGAACGCATGGTCAGTCCAAGCAGTGTGAAGCTGACATGCAAGAAGGACAGGCACCTGGCAGGCCAGAACTAAGAGCTCTAAGGTCCAGCTGCACCGAGGACACCTCCATAAAGGAATGTGTGACTCTCATCACAGCCAAACTGACAGTGCTCAGTCCTGGCTTGGCCGGTCCCTATCTCTGTTGCCTGGACAAGGTGCTTTCCTTCAAAGCACTGGTTTCCTCTTTCATAGGTTGGGATACTAGAGGTGCCTGCTTCATACAGAGTGTATGAGGGATGAATGACAAATGAGTATAGCACTTAGTGCTGGATAAATGTCAGCATGGTTATGACGAGGACTCTAATACACCCATTCCATCTAGTAGTCAGCAGAGGGGCGGAGGCAGAAGGAAGAATAAATAAGGCATAACTCAAGGACATTACAGTCTGGCCAAAACAACAGTCCCCTCCCTATGATGAGTGACGGAGGCGTGCGCTCCTAGAGAGACACCTAGAAGGGAGAGAGTAAACATTTCCACAAGGTGGGGTCATTCGACCTGGCAAATGAATTCAGTTTTCGAGTGGAGACACTAGGGGAAGGAGCATATATGAACACTTAACTTATGACCAAAATGGTGTTCTAGAGCACTGGGAAAATGGTGAATTATTCCAAAACAATGGGATATTCATATAAGACAATATATTAAGCTGGGACATGATTGAAAACATAAACTTGGGCTATTTGGATCAAAGAGAATGTGTGGTCACTCCACCTGCAACCACCTACCTATAATTTCCCTTTTAGGCATGGACCTCAAAGAAATCTTGCATAGATGTTAGAGATAGACACAAGCACGTCTGTAGCAGCATTATTCATGATCTCCACCAGCTGGCAACAACACAAATGTCCACCAACCCCTCGATGGATGAATAAAACACAACGTATCCATGCAGTGGAAGAAAGCATGCACAGTCCTTACTGCCAAAGCTCTATAAGAAGTCTTTCTTTATTTTATTGTTGTTGTTTTTTTTGAGATGAAGTCTCGCTCTGTCACCCAGGCTGGAGTGCAGTGGTGTGATCTCGGCTCACTGCAACCTCCAGCTCCCAGGTTCAATCGATTCTCCTGCCTCAGCCTCCCGAGTAGCTGGGATTACAGGCGTTGCCACCACACCCAGCTAATTTTTGTATTTTTAGTAGAGACGGGGTTTCACCATGTTGGTCAGGCTAGTCTTGACCTCCTGACCTCGTGATCCGCCCACCCCAGCCTCCCTAAATGCTGGGATTTTAGTCGTGAGCCACTGCGCCCGGCCAAAGAAGTCTTTTCATCCGGTAACATTAAGTCCTCCAGTGTTGTTCTTCAGGTTTGTTTGGTTATTCTTGGCACTTCCATTTTCATAAAAACCTTACAATCATTCTGCGAATTTCCCAAAAAGTTAAGTGAAAAAATACAAAAAAAAAAATCATCGTGTGTGTCTTCATTTATATAAAAGGCCCCTCAAATCGGAGGAACTAAACTGATAATGTTTAGAGATACAAGTTCAGAGAAACAACCAGAAGGAAGGGTGAGGATGCTGTTTCCTTGAACGTGGGAATGAGAAGGGAGGGGAAGGCAGTCACCGATGCAGGCTGCTGCACCAGCCTTTCTCCCGACGTGAGCGGAGCTTGCGAGTATTCACTCTGCGGTAGTTCACCAAGCCGTACATTGGCTTCGTGTTTTTTTTCCCTCTAAAGGTGCTTTATTTGACAATAATGTTTTTAATCTGTGGTTATAAAATTTAAAAGCTTTGTCCCAAAAGAGACACCATAAAGTGATAAGGTGAAATGTAAGACAGGGAAGATATTTGTAAAACAAAACTGATAAATGATTATTGTGCAGAATAAATAGAATGCCTATGAATCTATTAGCAATATACAGTCAGTCTCAAGGACGAACCACATATATGGTGATCACTCCTTAAGATTATGACGAAGCTGAAAAATGCCTGTCACCTAGCAGTGACCCCATCGCCGTCTAACCTAGCACAACACATCGTGGTGATGCTGGTGTAAACAACCTACCACACTGCCCGTTGTATAAAAGAGAAGCATGTACAGGCCAGGCACGGTGGCTCACACCTGTAATCCCAGCACTTTAGGAGACTGAGGTGAGTGGATCATGAAGTCAAGAGATCGAGACCATCCTGGCCAACATGGTAAAACCCCATTTCTACTAAAAATACAAAAATTAGCTGGGTGTGGTGGTGCGCGCCTGTAATCCTAGCTACTCAGGAGGCTGAGGCAGGAGAATTGCTGGAACCCAAGAGGCAGAGGTTGTAGTGAGCCAAGACCGTGCCATTGTACTCCAGTCTGGTGACAGAGTGAGATTCCGTCTCAAAAAAAAAAAAAAGGTTAGCACATACAATTACGTACAGTACACAGTACTTGGAAGTGGTAGTAAATGACTATGTTACTGCCTTATATATTTACACCACCCTGCTCTTAATTATTATTTCAGAATGTACTTCATCCCGTGTATGTCGTTAATTGTAAAACAGCCTCCGGCGGGTCCTTCAGGAGGTATTCCAGAAGAAGGCAGTCATCACAGGAGGTGATGCATGTAACTGCCCCTGAAGACCTTCCAGTGGGACAGGATGTGGAGGTGGAAGACGGTGTTAGTGATTCCCACCCTGTGTAGGCTGAGGCTAATATGTGTGTTTATGTCTTAGTTTTTTTAAAAAAAAAGTTTAAAAAGTAAAAAAAAAAATTGAAAATTTTAAAGTAGAAAAAAGCATATAGAATAAGGATATAAAGAAAAAATGTTTGGTGTGGCTGTACAAATTATAACTGAAGGGAGATGCCATTTTACTCTTCATAGACTGACAAAATTCAAAGATCTGGTGACAAAGGAAAACAGAGCAGCCTGGAGAAGTGGCCGATCCAGGCAGGTGAGAGAGCCTGGCTATCTTGTGCCAAAGGGCAAGGCGGTTATTAAAGACCACAGTACTGGGCGCCGTGGCTCATGCCTGTAATCCCAGCACTTTGGGAAGCCAAGGTGGACAGATCACTTGAGGTCGGGAGTTCGAGACCAGCCTGCCAACATAGTGAAACCCTGTCTCTACTAAAAATCCAAAAATTAGCAGGGTGTGGTGGTGGGCACCTGTAACCCTAGCTACTCAGGAGGCTGAGGTGGTAGAATCACTTGAACCCGTAAGGCAGAGGTTGCAGTGAGCTGAGATTTCACCATTACACTCCAGCCTGGGTGACAAAGCAAGACTCCATCTTAAAGTAAAGTAAAATAAAATCCACAGTAGAGCCTTCTCAGCCATCAACTTGAAGGGGCTCCCACTTGCCTTCCAAACAACTATCTGTGCTTTAACAAAAAACAGTACCATAACACATAAAAACTCAGCAAACGTTTCAATCCATGACTTTCTCTTGATGCCCAGAAAAACCTAATTTATCCCCATTAAAACCTTAATTGAGGCTGGGTGAGGTGGCTCACACCTGCAATCCCAGCACTTTGGGAGGCCAAGGCAGTCGGATCACGAGGTCAAGAGATGAAGACCATCCTGGCCAACATGGTGAAACCCCATCTCTACTAAAAATACAAAAATTAGCTGAGCATGGTGGCACGTGCCTGTAGTCCCAGCTACTTGGGAGGCTGAGGCAGCAGAATTGCTTGAACCCAGGAGGTGGAAGTTGCAGTGAGCCGAGATGGCGCCACTGCACTCCAGCCTGGCGCCTGGTGACGGAACAAGACTCTGTCTCAAAAAAGAAAAAGAAAAAGAAAAAACATACCTAATTGATCCACATTAGAGGGTGATGTAGTGAATATTACATAATCATTTTTAAGTAAATAAATATATGTGAAATTAATTGGATGGATTAACCTTAGACAGTAGAGAGTAGAATGAGGCAGAAATAACATGGCCGGGGGACCCGAGAGTCACCGGGTCTGCTAAAGGCTTTTGAGCTGGGCACTAAAGGATGGGATCAAATCCCTCCTTTGAGGGCCTGGGTGGGTCCATGGGACCAGGGCAGAGTGTTCAAGTGTCAGAGGCAGGAGAACCTGTGTTGGCCCCAGCAGAGCCCGGTTCTCTAGAGTGCAGTGGACTTACAGATAATTTTAGGGTCACAGCATGAAGAACCCTGGATGGTGGTGTGAGAGGGTGGGGCTTAGTGCGATCCTCAGAGATCCTTCTGCCCTAGGCCTGGAGAAGTAGCTGGCAGGGCAGCAGCCAGAGCTTGTCCCTGCCTCAGCCTTTGATTTGTTCCCATAGGAAGCTCTCAGATGAACAGATCTTCCAAGATTTCAGTCGCTTTTAGATTTCAATTGCTTTAAGATTTCAATCGCTTTCAGATTTCAAGATGGCAGAGTTCAGACTCCTCTGGCATATTTCGTGGTAGAGTAGGAAGTCCGCCCTGCCAGGGCTGGGCTGCTGCTCAGCCACCCAGTCTGCATCCTTGGGCAGGTACTTCCCTTTCTAAGCATCACTTTCCACTGTTGTGAAAATCTGAACAAGTGAGTGAGAAGCACAGGAAAGATGCTGTGAGCCCCCTCCACCCCCAGAGTCCACAGCCCTGCAGGGCTCTCCAGCTGCTCAGCCTGACAATCCTGGTCTCCTGGAACCTGGCCCTTGCTCTCTTTTAAGTTCCCTGATATCCATCATGTTTATCTTCTGCTTTCAAGGCTCCAATTCCAGGGACGTCTTATTCTGACCCGTGGGTTGGGGCTAAGAGGTAAACACATTCCTCACCCGCTTCTCATAGCTCACATTCTTTCTCTGAAGTTCCTGTCCTAGAAAGGATATAATCACTATTGTCAGAGACTTAGCCTGGTGAGCATGCCCAGGAAAACTTGATCTTAAAAACTGACTCTGTATCTCTTTCATCACTCTGGCTGATGAATAAATATCAGGGTTTAACTCACACATTCTCAGATGTGTCTGAGTATTATTAGCCTTCGACTTTCCAGTGAAGACTGATAAGCTTTCTCATAGCTGGCTCAACTCTTATATTTATGTTTTGTGTGTAGCCCATGCTGAATCCAAGAAGAATTAAGAATCTAATGTAAGCTGTGTAAGAAATCCACTCATCTGAAATCGTAGTTAAAACTATTATCTCAAAACACTAAAATGCATTTTAAAAAAGATTACACATTAACTACAGTAAACAGGTAAGATTTCAATCACGCAGCAGAATAAAAGCAAAGAAGAGGTCACTCTTTCCCCTCTTATTTAAATGACTTTCCAGCTGTTCTAAAAGCATGCAAGTGTCTCGTGTGTAGAAACTCTCACTAGGCTCATTCATTCAGTAAGTCATTTTTTTCTAAGGCTTCGTGTTGTATTTCAAACAGGTTTCTCTCCCACTGCCCACCCCCAAGTTAGGCTTCTAAATTGAAGTTCTGGGATTAAAGTGCAAATAATTGTGTGGTAATATATGGGCAGTAAAGTAACTGATTTAAATGTCCAACCTACTTTTTAGAGAAACCTGGACTCCTTGGAGTCCCCAAGAAGTCATCATTGGTTGAGCTTCATTTTCATGGTGGAAAAGGGTTTTTCTCCTGGAGCACAGTTATTAGAAAACACCAGCTATGTTGATGCAAACTTTTATAAGCTGTAACAGAAGCATCTCTTTCTTAAATGAGTGATCGAGACATAATTGAACTACTTTGCATGTGGCTTAGCAAAGCCATTGGCGAGCTGTGTCGGCTCAGCCTTCTGTTTTCCCTCAGAGCCTTAAATGAACTGCTTACAGATGCTTATGCAGAACTGCTTACTGCTTATGGCCCTTCCAGATCTCAGATGCAGAGATTCTCTGAGGTTCCTCCAATGGGACTGATGATGGGAAACTTTCAAATAGGACAGACTTCTGGACCTGACAACAACCTACTGAATTCATGTCTCTCAGGGAGGGCCCAGGAGCTGTGGCTATAGGAAGTTCCCAGGTGCTTCTATTTGGGACTACTGTTGGCAGAGGTGTGGGCCATTAGCCATTCTGCAGTGGACTCCCTGGTTTGATAAATCCTGAACTGATTTTGATTCTAAATGGAGAGAGGGGGCTGGGCGTGGTGGCTTAAGCCTGTAATCCCAGCACTTTGGGAGCCCAAGGCAGGTGGATCACAAGGTCAAGAGATCGAGACCCTCCTGGTTAACATGGTGAAACCCCATCTCTACTAAAAAAAATACAAAAAAATTAGCTGGGCATGGTGGTGCGCGCCTGTAATCCCAGCTACTCAGGAGGCTGAGGCAGGAGAATTGCCTGAACCCAGGAGGCAGAGGTTGTGGTAAGCCGAGATCACGCCATTGCACTCCAGCCTGGGTAGCAAGAGCGAAACTTGGTCTCAAAAAAAATAAAAATAAAAATAAAAAATAAAAATAAATGGAGAGATGGACACAAATAAAGCCAAGAAGAAATCTCTGTTAGCTGAGAAAGTATGCAGTCCTTTCTCAAAACAGAATGAATGGGCTGTGTCAGTAGGAGGTGGAAACTGTAGTCTTCTCAAATTAATTTTCATTTTGATGACCCCTAAACAAATCTAGTGGGAGATTTTCCCATTGTCATCACATTTTTGGGGGAGTAGGTAGATTCAATGCCTCATATCTTCACATTAAGAAGGACAGGCAGAGTCCTGTCCATATAAAAATGATAATAACTCTAAAAGCGTCTGTTCTCTAAGGGGGAGCACATTCCAAGAAATTGTAGGAAGGGAACCAGTTCATGGCCATCTGATGGGAGAGGATCTTGCCCCGGAAGGGAGGCGTACCTTAAACTCCTAGACACTGGCCAGAACGGTCACTGGGTATGAACTCCGTCTAAATTGCTGGCTTCCTGTCGTGTACTTAGATCTAGTGCCAAGTTTGAGGATGACTCCTGCAACTCTCTCTGGCATCATCCATAGATATGCACAGTGCAGAGAGAGAAACATGTGATGGGGCCACAGTGGGTAACACTGACTCATGGGGGCTACCCCAGCTTATCCTCAGGCTGCCAGAGACACACCCAAATCTGCAGGTCCAAAAGTCCATACGTAGAATTAGACAGAGAAGGGTGTAACCTAACCCTTTGGCAGGGTCTTCTGGTTCAGAGAGACAGTGCCAGCAAAGAGGGCAGATGGAAAGTGGTCAGCATCATCTATGGATTAATTAGTGCTGTCCACTGGAGCGCAGTCAAATGGAAGGTTGCCCGAGTATCCCAATGGTACTGTGCAGCTAATGTGATAAATGATTTCGACGGCATGCCAAGCATGCTAACATGGACATAAATGCCAGCGTGTTTTATCCCTGCCCACTTATCCCAGGAAGGATGTAATTTAACGTCAGAATAAAAGAAAAAAGAAACACGATCGAAGAATCACAAAGCTCTAGCTTTACAAAAACGATACATTTGAAGTCAAAATATAATTTAATTTTGCAATGGATTGAAAAATTGTTCCTGCTACCAAGCTGTCCTTTGTTGTGAAATAGTCTTAGGTGTGCAAGAACTCAAATAATCAACCTACGGATAACTTCCTGAATGAACTATTAAAGATGACACAAAGATAAGAATGAGAGATTGGTGGAAATGTTAAAAGACTGACAGTGTGGGTTGAGATGAAATCAACATGTGTAATCACTGTATTTTATTTCAGAATATACTAGAAAAAGTTTTTGTCATAGATTATCTGTATTATTAAGAAAAACAGAACAAAACTTGAAATGAGCAAACAAGACAAATAAAAACAATTTTTAAAAGCAGGCTATAGGCTGGGCATAGCCTGCTTTTAAAAGCTGCCTATAATTTTTTAAAAGCTGCCTCTTTTGGGAGGCCAGGGCAGGCGGATCACCTCAGGTGAGGAGTTTGAGACCAGCCTGGCCAACATGGTAAAACCCTGTCTCTACTAAAAATACAGAAATCGGCTGGGTGTGGCGGCTTGTGCCTCTGGTCCCAGCTACTTGGGAGGCTGAGACATGAGAATCACTTGAACCCAGGAGTCAGAGGTTGCAGTGAGCCGAGATTGTGCCACCACATTCCAGCCTGGGTGACAGACAGAGTGAGACTCCATCTCCAAAAAAAAACAAGAAGCAGGTTATAATCCCAATCATAATAATGGGATGAAGGTGTCCCTTAGTTTCTTATATTCCATAAATAGAAGTTCAATTTACTATCTTGCAGCGTAAATAGAAATATATGGGCTTCAGAATGGCTTTGAAAGGTTTTGTTCCCCTTGATAGAATTTAACAATGTGTAGATTTTCCATTTTACTATAGAGTGTAATGGCAAAGAATATCCAGCATATGTGGTAACTGCAGAGAAAGGGCTCTTAAAACGTAGAGGAACAGGTCAAACGGTGGCGCATGTGAAACACCCAGTAGCACAAGCTCTGACATTCTAAATTAGAAGTGCTATGATTAGGATGTTTTCTAAGCCAGCATAGATTTATGCTTACCCTTCTGATAAGAGCTCTGCCTGGCATTTGGAGCTGCAGCTAGCATGCCATGCTGAAACTGACCTCACCCTTGCCCATGTTATCTGTGTTAATGCCCACAAGAAGTGAAAGATACCACGCTTCTTCTGTAATCTCACCCTCAAATACATCTTTTGATGAGGAAGAAGGCAAGGGCTAATGCACGCAATACAAGTTCTGAACATTTCTGTAAGCAGTGAAATAGTATTTACAGACACCACATCATTTCTTTATTTCACCATTACTTTTGAGCAATGACATTGGGTTCTTGAGAGAAAGACCCTTGCTCCGTTTGAACCAGCATTGTTTATCATAAGACAGCCAGTAAAGAAGCAACCAACCTAACAATAAAAGCATCCCTTGGTGACAGGAGGACAGGAACCATAAAGAGAACTGCAATGAGGTGATGTAATAGAGTGCTACCCTAGCTGGGTGGCGATGGTGACACTCTAACAGATGGCAACTGGCAGAATTCCAAAGGACAAGTGCCAGCCAGGTAGAAATGCAGGGAAGAGCATTTCAGGCAGAGCGAAGAGCTGAGGCAAAGGTAACAGGCAGGGAAAGACCCTGCCGTGGAAGAACTGTGGGAAGTGTGGAGAGTCAGAGACGACACAGTGCGGGGCTGGAGAGGAGAACAGAATCTGCTCAGAGATGGAAGCTGAAGTCAGGCTTACCTTGGTAAGCCAGGGTGGGACTTCAGATTGTGTTTGAGTTCTGTAGGTCCATCAGTAAGGTTTACGCAGAGGACTGACACGATCTCATTCCAATGTTGTAAAAAAAATCATGAAAATGTGGAGACCACACTTAAGTGGGCTCTGGGAGACAGTAACAGAATCCAGGAGGCTGGGTAGAAAGCCACTTCAGTAGGCAAGGTGTGAGGGGCTGTGCCTTACACCAGGATAGTAGTGGTGGAGATAGAAGTAGATGAGTTTGGGCCATGTTTTGGAGGCAAAGATAAGAAGACTTGTTGAAGAACCAGATACAGGGAGTGAGAAAAGGGAAGCAACAAAACCTGGAGAAGGAGCAGGTTTGTGGGGTAGGAATTGTTTTGGCCATGTTGAGCTAGAGAGGGCAGTTGAGCATCCATGGGAGATACCAATTATGCAGTAGATAAAAGGTCAGGATGCGGAGATAAATGACCTGGAGACCGGGCACCATGACTGACGCCTTTAATTCCAGCACTTTGGGAGGCCAAGGCTGGTGGATCACGAGGTCAGGAGTTCGAGACCAGCCTGGACAAGATGGTGAAACCCAGTCTCTACTAAAAATACAAAAATTAGCTGGGCACAGTGGCAGGCACCTGTAATCCCAGCTACTCAGGAGGCTGAGGCAGGAGAATCACTTGAACCTGGGGAGCAGAGGTTGCAGTGAGCTGAGATTGTGCCACTGCACTCCAGCCTGGGTGACAGAGTGAGACTCTGTTTCTAAAACAAACAAACAAACAAACAGAAAGCAACATGGAAGTCATTTGCCAATGGATGCTTTGTTTATATTTTATTTTATTTTTTTTTGAGACAGAGGCTCTCTCTGTTGCCCAGGCTGGAGTGCAATGGCACGATCACTGCTCACTGCAACCTCTGTCTCCCGGGTTCAAGCAATTCTCCTACCCCAGCCTCCCAAGTAGCTGGAATTATAGGCAGGCATCACTACACCCAGCTAATTTTTTTGTGTGTTTTTAGTAGAAACAGGGTTTTCACTTTATTGGCCAGGCTGGTTTCGAACTCCTGACCTTGCGATCCACCTGCCTCGCCCTCCCAAAGTGCTGGAATTACAGGCGTGAACCACTGCACCTGGCTGGATGCTTTTTAAAGACAAGGATTAGGGTGTAGTCAGAGAAGAGAATGAGTCCATGATGGAGAACCACATCAAGGGAACAGTCAGGGGAGAGCCAGGAGGTAGCGCCCAGCACAGAAACCAAGATGGAACAACAGGGAGAAGAGAGAAAAACCAGGAGAGTGTGATGATGAAGACGTGAAGACACGGTGGCATTTCCAAAAGGGAAGGCATCTGTCTGTGCTGTTCTGAGAAGCCGAAGTGATTATGCCAGCAAAATGGACATTCTCACCCTTCATTTGTTTGAGATAAAAACGGGCAAAGTTGACATTCGACTGCATCATTAGGTTGATATCCACTTAGTCTTTGAAGGAATATATACTCGGTTCCTTTATGAATGTTAAAAAGGGATTTAGAAAAACAGGAGAGTGCTCCAAGTTGAAAGAAAAATACTTCATTTAAAAGTTCACTTAAAAAAGTTGGAAAATCCAAATCTTTCCCCCTTATAATTAAAACACAGACACACACACACACACACACACACACACACACACACGCATAGAGATTTTTAAACAGGTTTTTAATACTCGCATATTTATAAGGTACTTCATATGTTGATAACATCTGCATGGTGTGATTTACCTGCATGCAAATTTGGAACGGATGTTATAAGAATCTGACCAGATGCATGAGGGCGTGTCCCTGTGTCTCACGTGTGGCTGTCATCCCTCAGTGTACTGTGGCAGCAGAGGTTGAGACAGCTACTCTGGGGTGATGCCCAGGTGTGGCCCCAGAGCCCTTGGCCCCTGGCCAGCCACTCTGTGCTGTGAGCTGAGTGTAATGTCAAGCGTGAGGCTGGCCTCACCTCTGGAGCTGACGGTTTTACCATGATTTTTCTTTTCTTACCGGTTTGACCTGCTTTTGTTTTTAGTCAACAGATAAGCTCCATGGGGAATGTCTCTAGTTTCTGCATCAAGCATATCATCATTCACATTGCTAAAATCAGATGGAGAGTGACAGCAGTAAGGCTGATGACCCCAGTGGGCTGGCAGCACCATTGCTTCTGCCCCAGCCTGCCCTCCCATCCACCGCCACCCGCCACACAGCATGGGCAGAAAGATGAATCCTGTCAGTAGAACATTTGAGTTCATTTATTTATAGGAGATGTATCCAAATGACAAAATTGCTTCTTTGTAAATGAAATAATATCCTGAGAAAGGGAAAAATGGCATTGTTAAGAGCCAGGGAAATAGAAATGAAGACAATTATAAAGTAAACTTCAGGCATTTCTCTTCTGTGGAAAATGTTAATATCTCCTGCCAGCATTAGAAAATATGTTTGTGACGTTTACAGCATCCACAAAGTAATTAAGCTCCTGGCCATATAAAAATTGCCTACATTGACTTTGCTCTGTCCGTGTGCATTTGGCCGCAGGAAATGAGATTTGAGGCCTAAGCGTGAAGCCAGTCGAGTTATTAAGGGCTACTTAGTGGCACACCTAATTATGCATAGAAAGATGTGTTTCCAGAATTGCATCAAGCAGAGCTAACAGTGACATAATGGCATTAATACAGATAGAAAAGCTTTATGTGTAAGAAGGCCCATCATTATGTTATCTATAAGGACAAAAACAAGAAAACAATAAAAGCAGGAACGAATAAATTACGGCATAGCTGTATATTGGAATATTATGCAGACAGAGGATTTTTGTGAACTATTCTAGGTTATGGGAAAATACTCATTCATAATAATACTTTTTTTTTGAGATGGAGTCTCTCTCTTTTGCCTAGGTTGGAGTTCAGTGGCACAATCTCAGCTCACTGAAACCTCTGCCTCCCGTGTTCAATCGATTCTCCTGACTCAGCCTCCTGAGTCACTGGGATTATAGGCATCCACCACCATGCCCGCCTAAATTTTGTATTTTTAGTAGAGACAGGGTTTCTCCACGTTGACAAGGCTGGTCTTGAACACCTGACCTCAGGTGATCTGCCCACCTCAGCCTCCCAAAGTGCTGGCCAATAATACTTTTTTAAAAAAAGAGCAAGAAACAACTGCATAAATGATGGCAGGAAATATACCAGCAGGCTAACAAATATTACTGCAAAATGGAGGGAATGTGGATGGTGGTTGTTTTTCTTTATTCTTTTCTGTATTTTCTGAAGTGTCAAGAATGAATCTATGTTTTATAAGTCAGATGATGCCATTTTAGGATGGTGATATGATTTGGCTAATCTCATCTTGAACTGTAGTTCCCGTAATCCCCATGTGTTGTAGGAGGGACCTGGTGGGAGGTAATTGAATCATGGGGGCGGGTCTTTCCCATGCTGTTCTCATGGCAGTCAATGAGTCTCATGAGATCTGATGGTTTTGTAAATGGGAGTTCCCCTGCACATGCTCTCTTGCCTGCCACCATGTAAGAGGTGCCTTTGTTTCTCCTTTGCCATCTGCCATGACTGTGAGGCCTCCCCAGCCACGTGGAACTGTGAATCCATTAAACCTGTTTTCTTTATAAATTACCTACTCTCAGGTATGTCTTTATCGGCAGTGTGAGAACAGACTAATACAGATGGCTTCCTGTTTCAGGGGAAAAACATCCCAAGCTTGGAAAGGGATCTGCCTGCTTCTTTCCTCATCTCATTTGGCCCTCCCCTTCCCTACCAGCAATGGACCTCCTTTCCATTTCTCCCCATGTGTGAAGTTCTGTACCAAGAAGGACACACACCTGCTCTTACCTCTGCCTGGACCAGTGTCCCTAAGCTTCTCTGGCCCCCTCCTCATCTTTGGCTGGTGGCTCTCTCTCATCTTTAAATTCCTTGCAGGATCTTTTCTGTACCTCCTCATCTGAAAGAAACCCTGTCCTTTGCCCCATGTATTCCTCTGCAGCAAAACCAGCTTCACCCGTGTGCTCCCTTGGTCCTTGTCTCTTGCTGACTTGTAGGCTCTTTGCTCATTTTTCTCACCATGATGGTAGCAGGTGTCAAACAGCAAGCATTCAATGCACATTTCTCAAACACATTACATGCATGACAAATAAAGCAATATACTTTAAAATAAACTTTATTTTGGAACAGTTTTAGATTTATAGAGAAATTGCAAAGAAAACGCAGAGTTCTCAAACACTCACATCTATTTTGTCTCTATCATTAACATTTTTCATTACTATGATTTATTACAATTAATGAATGAATATTGAAACATTGTTACTCATTAAAGACTACACTGACACTTCCTTAGTTTTCCTGCTGCCTTTTTGTTCCAGGATCCCATCTAGGATCCATTCAATTGTCCTAGCTCCACAGGCTCCTCTGCGCTATGACAGTTACTCTGACTTTTCTTGTTTTGTTTTGTTTTGTTTTTTGAGACATAGTGTCGCTCTGTCACCCAGGCTGGAGTGCAGTGGCATGATCTCAGCTCGCTGGAACCTCTGTCCCCCAGGTTCAAGTGATACTTCTGCCCGAGTACCTGGAACTACAGGTGCATGTCACCGGACCTGGATAATTTTTGTAATTTTAGTAGAGATGGGGTTTCACCATGTTGGCCACGCTCGTCTCAAACTCCTGACCTCAAATGATCCACTCACCTTGGCCTCCCAAAGTGCTGGGATTATAGGCATGAGCGGCCGCACCCAGCCTTTTCTTGTTTTTGATGACCTTGACAGTTTTCAGGAGTGTTGGTTAGGAGATTTATAGGATGTCCCTCAGTTTTGGTTTGTTTGGGGTTTTCCTTACTGTTAGACTGGGGTTAAATTTAATTTTAATATACCATTCAATGTCCTTGAATGGTGCATTAGAATTCTTCATAGAAACAGAACCAACAGGATCTATGTACATCTATATCTATATATCTATAGACAGAGGTGGTGGGGAGAGAGAGAGAAAGAGAGAACTTTATTTTAAGGGATTGGCTCCCTCCATTGTGTGGGCTGTCAAGTCTGAAATCTACAGGGCAGGCTGGCAGGCTGGGGCCTTGGAGAGTGGATGCTGCAGCTCACGTCCAAAGGCAGGGTCTGGTGGCAGAACGGCCTCTTCAGTTCTTCAGGAGGATCTCAGCCTTTTTCTGTTTTTTTCTTTTGTTTTTTATTTTTTGTTTTGAGACGGAGTTTCATTCTTTCACCCAGGCTGGAATGCAATGGCATGATCTCGGCTCACTGCAACCTCCACCTCCTGGGTTAAAGTGATCCTCCTGCCTCAGCCTCCCATGTAGCTGGGATTGTAGACACCCGGCACCACACCTGACTAACTTTTGTATTTTTAGTGGAGGCGAGGGTTTCACCATGTTGGCCAGGCTGATCTCGAACTTCTAACCTCAGGTGATCCACCTGCCTTGGCCTTCCAAAGTGTTGGAATTACGGGTATGAGCCACCACGATGGCCCTCAGTCTTTTTCTCTTAAGACCTTTGGATTGGATGAGGCTCACCCATGTTATGGAGGATCATTGCCTTTACTCAATGTCAGATGATTTAAATGTTAATCATACCTCAAAAGTACCTTCCCAGCAGCTTCCATTTGACCACACATGTGCACACCATAGCCCAGTCACGTGGAGACGTCAATTAACTTCTGCCGAGGGTGGCCGCAGAAGTGTGGTTCAAGACAAGAGACAAGGGAGAGAGTTGGGGTGGTGGGTGGGAAGGAAGGTCTGTCAGTAGCAGCACCGCCCAGTTCAGGAACAGAAAGCTGCTGCCTGGTTGTTAACCTCTGAACTCCATGGCTGCCGGCCCCAAGTGGAACTGCTCCTTACTAACTGCAAACCAAACATGACATCAGCCCCTTACAGTGCAGAGGCTGCGGGAGATAATGTTTGTAGAAATTATTTGATTTCCTGGAGAAAGGTCAGAATCTGAATTGATGGGAATATAACTTCAGAATGTGTAGACTCTTGTCGGATGTGGTGGCTCATACCTGTAATCCCAGCATTTTAGTAGGTTGAGGAGGGTGGATTAATTGACTTCAGGAGTTTGAGACCAGCCTGGGCAACATGGTGAAACCGCCTCTTTACAACAAAAAAACAAAATACAAAATGCAAAATACAAAAAAAAAAACAAAAAAAAACAAAAAAAAAACATAGCTGGGGTGGGTGGTGCATACCTGTAGTCCCAGCTACTTAGAAGGCTGAGGCAGGAGGATCACTTGAACCCAGTAGGTTGAGACTGCAGTGAGCCAAGATGGTGCCCCTGCACTCCAACCTGGGTGACAAAGTGTCACCCTGACTCCTGTCTAAAAAGGAGAATATGTGGACCTTTAGCTGAAGGGGATACACACAAAGGAAGGGTTCAGTGTGAATTATGAGAGCCCTAGGACTCTCTGCAAGTGTTATGTTTTTGGTTTTGTTTTTGAGACAGAGTCTAACTCTGTCGCCTAGGCTAAAGTGGCCCAGTCTCAGCTCACTGCAACCTCTGCCTCCAGGTTCAAGTGATTCTTGCCGAGCCTGGCCTGTTACATGGTTTCTTAAGAAGCTACTCCTCCAGTTCCAACATGGTGGCTCACACCCGTAATTCCAGGACTTTGGGAGGCCAAGGTGGGCAGATCACCTGAGATGAGGAGTTCGAGACCAGCCTGGCCAATATGGCAAAACCCCATCTCTACTAAAAATACAAAAATTAGCCAGGCGTGGTGACACCCACCTGTAATCACAGTTACTGGGAAGGCTGAAGCAATAGAAAAATTGCTGAACCTGGGAGGCAGAGGTTGCAGTGAGCCGAGATCACACCATTGCACTCCATCCTTGGCAACAGAGTGAGACTGTATCTTAAAAAAAAAAAAAGCTACTCCTCCAGCATTTCTTATTTCCTAAGTGGTCCCTGGAGGCTCTCCCCTCTGGGAATGCTCAAGTAGTAATAATTGCCCTGCCTTGCATTAATATTGAGCATTCCGATGGCTTCCATGAGTATGATCCCATTCTCTTCATGTGATCTTCCTAGGACTAGTACATTCAGGTGGTCCTAAATAAGGAAGGTTTAACTGCTAAAAAAAAAAAAATAGAAGTATATCCGCAGAATGAGTTTGATTGCAAATAACAGCAAATATCAGCTTGACACTGCTTGAGCAATAAGGTGTTTGTATTCATTGGGTAGCAGCCCATGCAGAAGTGCAGATAGGGGAGTGCCGAGTCATCTAAATGGAAGTGTGCTCAGGTAGCAAGTGGGGGACATGGGGACATGGACTTGTGTGGCTTTGCATGATAACTGGGTTATGCGGACCAACTTTAAGCCTATATGTCAATCAGTCTATGTGAGGTCGGACTGATTTCTACTGCTTGCAGCCTCTACAGGAGCATTTATACTGGTTTCCTTTTTTTCTTTCTACCTGCAGATATGGGGATCGCCCCTGTGAGAGGCTAACAATTTGGCCTCCGCCATTGTTAGCTTGATTCATTACACATTTTCCCTGGCTGGAGGCTGTCGAGCTATGAGAGAGAGGAAATTAAGAAGAGAATGAAAGAGGAAATTGAGAATGATTAAGCAGGACACTGTTTTCAGCTTTCTTGGCCGATGAGACAACGGCCAGGTGAATGCCGAGGGGTCTCACAAGGCATTGTGTCCCCCTTTCTGGCTCCTGATCTAAACCTGTTTTATGACTTTGTTTACCAGGCATTGTTTCAGCCTGGCGACCTCCCCTGTGGTCCTTGTCTTTCGCAGATGCATGATTTACTACTGAGCTTGTGTCTTCTACTTAATTAAAGATTGTTATCCAAGTTACTGATCGTTCTGACAATACTGATAATCAGCATCACCTATTTCCCCCTTGATCCTTTAAATCAGTATTTGTTCCCTTTGACAGTTCCTCAGAATCATCCCTCAGGAATTTTCTGTTCCTTTTATTGTTTGAGGAATGATCTGCATTGAGGTAATGATGTTAAAGAGAAAACTATATAATGGAACCTACTGCACAAATAAAGTTGCTGTTTGGGCACTGCTGTTTGGGTGCTGCCTAATCAGTCCTCCAGACCCTGTCTCTGTCTGTCTCCTTTTTTCCCCGTGCACACTCTCTTACAGGTTTGGGACCCTCCCCCTGGACGAGATTCCCGGGCTTGTGTTCAGTTCACAACATGCAGACATCTTTAAGATAAACAAGTTGAACACCATTAACCATGGTAACTTGTGTCATGCTGTCTCTGTTCCTGGAGCTCAGATAGAGCCCGGAAAACAAAGATGCACATGATCCTGATATTAAGATATGAACATGCCAACAGCTTGCATGAGTATTTGTGGAATGGATGAGTGAGTCATGATCTATTTCCCCAAGCTTCAGCTGGGTGTGTTTTTCACGTAACCATTACTCATAAAGTGTAAAGGTCAATTATGCTGGGAAGGAAAGAGTTTTGTTATTCATGTTTACAGCACTCAGGTATGCTTCCCTGAGCATCACAGAGCATGGCTTTCCTGAGCTCATTCCTGCAAAGGCCATGCCTATTCACGAATGTTGACTTTGACCAGAGGGTAGAGACTGTATATGTGAATGGTGTGTGTTTGAGAGCTTACTAAGCCCTTGAAATTTGAGCTGAGAAATTCTATAACGTGTGACTTCAAATATGTCCCTGAGTTTGAGTTTACTATAATGCACAAACATATTTCTAAGACTTGTAACTGTTTGTTTACAGAGTTTGATGCATATGTGAGCACTTATTTACTTATTCAAAATTCAGAAGTTCCAAGAAGTATAAAAATGGCTGAACAATTGTAAGGATTTTAGAAACCATAGGAAAAAAAAGCTGACATTATTAGGGAACAAAACAAGTTGACTAGAAGATAAAAATACAGTTTTGTGTTTCTGAAGCTGGCATGCTCCCCAGTGAAAGAAAAGAGGTGTCAGGATGGGAAGAATAACCACAGCCTCATCACACGGGAGCCCGGCTGCTTCCATCGACAGGGGTGCCTGCTCACAGCTGCAGGCACTAAACCCACAGCGTGATGCTGAGACAGGAGGTCAGCATGTCAAATAATTACAACTACGTTATTGTGGAAGGTGGAATAATGGCAGCACCCCTCCCCCACCCTCACAAGATGTCCATGTCCTAATTTCAGGGACCTAAGAATGTATTATATGACATGGTGAAGAAGAATTGAGTTTGCAGATGGAATTAGAGTTATCAATCAGTTGACATCACAAGGGGTTTTAAAGGTGGAAGAAGGCAGAAGAGACAGGCTGGGCATGGTGGCTCACACCTGTAATCTCAGCATTTTGGGAGGCTGAGGTGGAGGACTATTTGAACCCAGCAGTTTGAGACCAGCCTGGGCGACATAGTGAGACTTGGACTCTACAAAAATAAAAAATTACCCAGGCACGGTGGTGCATGTCTGTGGTCCCAGCTACTCAGAAGGCTGAGGTGGGAGGATCACTTGGGCCCAGGAGGTTGAGGTTGCAGTGAGCTATGCCACAACTGTGCCTTCACCCTGGAGTACAGAGCAAGACCCTCTCCTGCCCCCCTGCCCCCGCTAAAAATAGAGACAGTAAGTACAATGAGATGTGACAAGATGCCGACCCTCTGTTAAGGCCACCAGAAATACAAAATACAAAAAACACATACAGCCAACACCTTGATTTTAGCCCATGTCAGACTTCTGAACTTCAGAACAGTAAGATAATGAATTTGGTTTTTTTTTTTTTTGAGACGGAGTTTCACTTTGGTTACCCAGGCTGGAGTGCAATGGCACGATCTTGGCTCACCGCAACCTCCACCTCCTGGGTTCAGGCAATTCTCCTGCCTCAGCATCCTGAGTAGCTGGGATTACAGGCACGCGCCACTATGCCCAGCCAATTTTTGTATTTTTAGTAGAGACAGCGTTTCACCATGTTGACCAGGATGATCTCAATCTCTTGACCTCGTGATCCACCTGCCTCGGCCTCCCAAAGTGCGGGGATTACAGGTGTGAGTCACCTCGCCCGGCCAAATTTGGTTTCTTCTAAGCACCACATTGATGGTAATTTGCTACAATAGCAATAGAAAACAAAAAATTATATTAATAATTTTGAAGATGGCATATTTTCCAGGTCGAATGAATCATCATTTTGAATGAGACTTTGAATCCAGAAGAAAATTTACATAAGGAAAGGACCTAATGAAAACTAAAACATGAAAGTTCTTGGTGGCTGTGAAGGTTTTTCCTAGGACTGAAAATACCCAGGGCTCCCCTCACCTTTGAAGTCAACCTAATTGGAGGGCCATGCCTCGATGCTCTGGGGAGACAGGTGTCCCTATTAGAATCTTCAGGTGCATGCTACACTTCAGGTGTCTGCAGTTACCTTACCCAGGCCTATATGTTCCTTGAGAACAGGGAACATATTTGTCTAATATTCAGGACCAAATGCAACATCCAGTCTCTAACTGTGGCTAAATAGATGTTTTTTGAATAAATATTTCTGGTGTCATTGATGGAATATTCTGACAAGTAGAAAGATCACAGCTGGGAAGAGGGGGGCTGGGTGGAAGCTGGGAAATGATTTTTTGATTTTTTACAGGAACAGAACTTTAGATAAAGCAAGTTTCAAATCACCTTGGCTTTGTTGTGTTTCTTTTCTTTTCTTTTTTTTGGGATGGAGTCTCACTGCAGTGGTGGGATCTCAGCTCACTGCAACCTCCAGCTCCTGGGTTCAAGCAATTCTCTGCCTCAGCCTCCCAAGTAGCTGTGATTACAGGTGCCTGCCACTGCACCCAGCTAATTTTTGTATTTTTAGTAGAGACAGGGTTTCACCATCTTGGCCAGGCTGGTCTTGAACTCCTGACCTCGTGATCCACTTGCCTCGGCCTCCCAAAGTGCTGGGATTACACTCGGCTATTGTGTTTCATCTCTGCAGAACTGGACTTCTGTGCTCAATTCAATGAAAACACTCAGGGGCACATAATGGGATCACGGACTTACTTTCAAAGCATGTTCCCACACATATTAACAATTGCTCAAAATTATAGCATCGGTTTAAAGTTGAATCACCTTGAACTCTCTATTTATAAAAATGGACTTTACGTAAGAGAATGGAAACCATGTGCAGATATTTAGTGTGACACTTCTGTTTATACCATTTCAACAAATAAGAAACGATTGTTCGGGGAGAAATATTCATCCCAAATCTATTTAATATGAGACCCTTCAAAATTAGGAAATGGAACAACATTTGTTTTTGAGACGGAGTCTCGCTTAGTTGCGTTGCTCGGTGCAATGGTGCGATCTTGGGTCACTGCAACCTCCGCCTCCTGGATTCAAGTGATTCTCCAGCCTCAGCCTTCCAAGTAGCTGGGATTACAGGCATGTACCATCATGCCCGGCTAACTTTTGTATTATTGTAGACATGGGGTTGCACCATGTCGGCCAGGCTCGTCTTGAACTCCTGACCTCAAGTGATCCACCTGCCTTGGCCTTCCAAAGTGCTGGGATTACAGATGTGAACAACCACACCCGGCCAGAAATGGAACAACTCTTAATGAGTAACATGAGCTACCAAACAAAAGAACACTATGTGAATTCCAGGGTCCAGGGTCCTAGAAGTGCCTGGAGCTGACCCCCAGCTCTCCAAGTCCGTACACACGTGCCCTGGGTGCTCAGGCCACAGACCCTGGTGCAATGGGAAGAGAGAATTTCCTCTTGCAGGAAAGTGGGCTACAGAGACAAAGGGTGGTGGGTGGTGGGAGAGGCTTCGACATACTCTGGGCCCAAGCCTCACTGGTGATGGTGGGAGGGTATGGGGAAAAGCCATAGGGGATTCTGGGGGAGGTCACAGGGATGGGGGTGACAGCAAGCTAAGTGGTAGCCAGTGGCGAGGTCCCTGTTGGTTGAGTTTTATTGGGAATGAGGCTGGACAGGGAGTGACCCTAAGGCCCAGGTGGTGGTGGCAGAGCTGGGAAGGGAATTTAGGGAACTCACTCCCTTGGCTCCATGCTTGGGGACACAGCACAGGCGAGGCTGGTGGGCGGGTTGACCTGCTGACGGCCCCTTTAGACCCATGTCCCAGCTAGTCCCTGGGACCTGTCCCCTTGGACCTGACTCCTTGGAGTTGAATTTCCCGGGCCCTGCTCTTCGTCTTTCACTGGGCCAGGTTTTAGCATCTTTATCCTCGAGGAATGAGGAGGTTTGGGTGACCTGCTTAGTGCCAGGGCAGGACATACACCACCCGAGTCACGTTCTGCTGGTGTCTTTTAATTAGGCAGGAAAGCTCACTTCACAAGGAGGTTCTGTGTCACCACCGGAGGTGACAGAAATGAAGACATCAAAGCAGCCCTCGGGGGCATGCGGGAAGACGCAGAGGATGGGCCGCCACAGGGCCCTCCCCACCCCCCTCCCAGGTTTTACCCCTGGCCACTCCACCCATTGCCTACAGTTGGAAGGTGGGGTGAGTGTGCCACCCCTCACACTCCGGGACATGGAACTCCACCTACCCACAAAACCCACTTCCTCAGAAGCGTTAGGGCTGCCTCAGTACCCTAACTGCAGGTGTAGGGGGTGAGACTGAGGGAGGGGCAGTCAGGGCTGAAACCAGCAGGGGGGAAGCAAGCCCGCCCAGCTTCGGGTTTCTTGTGAACTGTCAGGACCTGCCTTTGGAAGTGGCCCTGAGGCTGCTGGAAGAAATGAAAACGGTGAAGATGACCAAGGTGAAGTGAGAAAGTATGCATGAATCACAGATCTTCCTTCCCCTGTCTACTTAAAAACAACGTGAAAAAAAGGTCACACACACACTGAGAAGGGAAACGCTTTGTTTTTCTGCACTCTCTGAGCCCATCAGACAATGGGACTGCTGAGCAATTTGTTCTGCCACTCAGCATTGATGGATTTCAGGGCAGAGTAACATGTTGGAAATGAAAGTTTCTCTTCTACTCCCTAAGAGAGGAAGACACAGAATCCAAGAAAGGATCCTTGGCTCAGAAAATCACCTGCCATTGGTGGCTCGGGGCAGGTGGAGCATCAGCATCTAACCCATGGGAAGAACTTCCCCCCTCATCAATAGACCCCTTTGCCCAATCCTCAGAAGAAGTTTCCAGGAGTGTCAACAGATGGGGAAGGGATTGGCCGCTCTCACCCTCCAAACTGTGAGGGTTTCCCTTCCCATTTCTCTAGGAGGCAGTGGCCATGTGGTTGCCCAAAGCAGATTTCAAAAGAGAGGCTTAGAAGAGGCTTCTGAGAGTAGCAACCCTCCCACTCAGGGTGGAACCAAGTTCAGTGAGTGCCTCTCCCCAGACAGCTGAAATTGATGCAGAGGTCTACGCCTTCTTCCTCGGAAGCAGAGCGAGAAAGATTCCTGATTACACTGAGCCTGTGAAACAGCTCCCACTGTTGAAGACCCAAGATGTGTGTGAAGCGCCTCTCAATCACTTAAGACTTGATTGTTTAAAATGAAGCTGGGCGGGTTATTCTCAGGGCAGATGTAAACATTGACTCCATTGTCCACAGGGCTCTCTGGCTTGCACCACGAGCCAGCTGCAGCTGCTTCTGGGTTCCAGGTTGTCTGGCAAATCCTCCTACCCCCACCTCACCCTTCTAGATTTTTCTGAGCTGCCACTTCCTTTCACCCTCCAGGCAAGCAGGACCTGAAAACCCCTCTCAGAAAGGGGTGCATCAAACTCATTTGACGCACACAAATTCTCTGAGGGAGAATCCCTTGACAAGCAGGTTCTGAGGCCCTGGGGCTGGGGCTTGAGAGCCTGGGTCTCTAACACACCCAGGGGTTGCGGATGGCTGGGCCACACCTGGAGTGGCCAAGGTTTTAGAGCATTACTTATGGTGGGTCTCTTTCTAGCTGGGCCGTCCTCTTCATTTCTGATCAGTTTGTCCCCTCCTCGTTTCTCAAAAGCTGCTGACAGTTTGCTGGAAGGGAAGGCTGGAGTCCTCTGCCCCACCTTCCACCCACGCCTTCCCTTCCCCTCCTCCCCACACCCATGTATCTGCTCTCTGGTCTGTTTCCTGTGCATCTTTAGAACACTGCCTTCATTCTTGTTACCTTTTTATTGTTGTTATTTCATGAACTTTAGTTAAGATAACTAATTGCCACAGGAAAAAAACAGCTCAAAATAATTTAATCGACACTTTGAGAGAGGGAGAAAAAAATACACCGTGCAGAGGACCTTGAGGACCGTAGAGAATCATCCAATCAATCATTTCCAGGCATTTCCCTGAGAACGCAAACTTCGACCCACCTCCAGCCCTCCAGGAACTTGCCATTTTTACCATTTTTACCTCCTCGCAGTGCAGAGTCACACCAGGAACAGTCCAAAGAACTCAGTGTGATCCCCCGGAAGCCTCACCCCTCATCTCCATCGCCCTGCTGCTACACCCAGTCTTTTTCTCAGCATAAGTATTTTACATATTTCAGATCAGTGTGTAATTTAAAATCTGCTGCTTGACATTTTTACTTAATATGTTTTTAACTGTCACTAAAAACTCCTGAAAAAACGTTGTAGAGCCGTTTCGATCGTGTGCATGAGTTGTATATACTTGATCGTTTCCTATTGTTGGAGACACAGAATCCAACTGAGGATTTGTTTTGTGGAACTTTTTTTCCTTTTCTTTCTTTCTTTCTTTTTTTTTTTTTGAAACGGAGTCTTGCTCTGTCACAGAGACTAGAGTGCAGTGGTGCAATCTTGGCTCACTGCAACCTCGGCCTCCCAGGTTCAAGGATTCTCCTGCCTCAGCCTCCCGAGTAGTTGGGATTACAGGTGCCTACATGGGAGACTGAGGCAGGAGACTCCTTGAAAACTAACCCTGCTAATTTTTGTATTTTGAGCGGAGATGGGGTTTCACCATGTTGGCCAGGCTGGTCATGAACTCCTAACCTCAGGTGATCTGCCCGCCTCTGCCTCTGCCTCCTAAAGTGCTGGGATTATAGGCGTGAGCCACCAAGCCTGGCCTGTTTTGTGGAACTTTTGAAACCACAGAGATGCATGCTCACATCTCATGGACACGACCCGAGATAGATGAAGTTACCTTTCACATATGGAAGTAGGGGAGACCAAGTTTTCATTTGTCCACTCACTCGCTCAGCAAATTTCATCGCACAGTCCCCATGGGCCAGGTGTTCAGGGTAAGCTCGTTGAGGTTAAATATTCATCAGTCCACCTCAAGCTGGTCAATCGTCTTTGAGCATGGGAGATAAGAGCTAACTTTGCTGTAAGCCACTCAACGCAGAAACCAGCAAGAGCTTCCACATGCAGCCCCGTTCCTGGAGTAACAAATCCAACAGCTGCCACTGCAGACTCTGGCCCGACACAGATGGTCCCCACATTCTTAGATGCAAGGACTAAGAAGGAGTGGGTCAGGGTCTGTTCAGAAATTATTTTCAGGAAGCTGGCCCTCCAAGGCCAAACAGTGGGAGGTGGAGGGGACTGGACTTGAATGGAAAGAAACATCCTCATCCATCCTCATCCTTATGGAAACCAGTGTCCCTGTTCCCTGTCTTCATCTTCAGGTGCCTCCGGTACAAGTCCACGTGGATGCCTGTCTCAAGCTCATCCCAAAGAAATGCGGCACCCTCCTCCCCTGTACTGTGGCACCTGCCAGCTGTAGCCCCCGTGGAGAGACATGTATCTCCCACCGAGTGTATCCACCGCAGCCTCCACTCTATCTGGTTCCTCTCTCCCTTTCTCTTCTAAGTCAGCAGGTGACAGGCTTGCCTTGCTTGTGTCTTCCAAGGAACAGACACTCTAGCATGTCTGCCCCTCAATAAGCCAGCCTGGCCGGGCTGTCTCCTGCTCCCTCAACGGTTTCCCGGAAATACCTGCTGGTAGGTGGGGGGATGGCCTAATTCTTGCCGGAGACTCCTTGGCCTTTGATTCTGGTGAGCTGTGCTAGTCCCCATACAAACACAAAGCCTCTTTTCCCTTTGGGGAGCCTTTTGCAGAGTCTCGCAGCTGGACTGGAGATCCAGGCGGGCCTGCACTTAGCTGTACTCTTGCCTCTAAGGACTGTTCCAATGTGGGGCCATGATTCAGCTTCTTTGAGCCTGAGAGTTTCCTCTGTACACTAGAGATAAGCATGCCTACCTCCCAGGCTGTTTCAGTGATCAGATCTGTAAAGCCCTTAGCACGATGTGTAGGAAGAACTCAGTAAATAATATTAACGCTGTAATTGCTGTTATTCCTCGACAGGCTTCCAGGCCTGCCTGACCTGAGGCCCCTTGGTCTTCCTGTTTTATCTCCCCAGCTACAAGAGAGAAGTGACTTGCTCTCCACCCCTCTATAAAAGGGATAGGCCATGTCCTGCGTTTTGGTACCCAGTGTTCCACTTGGTTTACATCAGAGAAGGAAGGATAATATTAGAAAGTATATATATATGGGCCAGGCACAGTGGCTTATGCCTGTAATCCCAGCACTTTGGGAGGTTGAGGCAGGTGAATCACCTAAGGTCGGGAGTTCTAGACCAGACTGACCAACGTGGAGAATCCCTGTCTCTGCTAAAAATACAAAATTGGCTGGGCATGGCGGCACATGCCTATAATCCCAGCTACTTGGGAGGCTGAGCCAGGAGAGGCGGAGGTTGAACCCAGGAGGCGGAGGTTGTGGTGAGCTGAGATTGTGCCTTTGCACTCCAGAGTTTTTTTTTTGAAACTCTGTCTCAAAAAAAAAAAGGCAGATTAATAGGAGAAAAGGCATCCAAAGTTATTCAACGTGTGTATACACAGGAAACCTCAGAATGAAGACCCCACCCCCAACAAGGTACAGAAGCTTGAATGTACCGTCTTGAGGTTACAGAATGCGTGGAGGCTCAGAGCATGGCCAAAATGCAGTGACGTAGTCAGTCAGGTTTTAGTGGCAAGAGTCAGTCAGGTTTTAGTGGCAAGACAGGTTATGGGAGGCGGGGAAGAGGCGGCTTGGCTAGCAAAGGTGGTCTTGTTATGTAGATGAAACCTCACAGGTAGCAGCTCTCTGAGAGGAGAGATGATCAATGTTTCTTTCAGATCTTTAAAGGTGTCAGAATCTCCTAAATCAATGTTTCCTACATCAGGACTAGGGCAGGACTGGTTGCATTTCTGCAGATTCTCTCAAATCTACAGATGCAAATTTCCCCACAAAAGACAGCTTTGCTGGGCCACCTCAGTCTGCCGGTCCTGTGGCAGCCAGCTCGAAATATGTCAAAAAAGTGTGTTTGGGGTAAAATATTCTGATTTCCTTTAATGTGTATAGTATATACAGAAAACTCCAGAGAATCAACTGAAAGTCGTATAGAATTAATAAGAGATGACCACTTCAATACAAACATGGGAAAGAGAACAGCTTTGCATCGGATCAGCACAGAATGGATGTGGGAGAGGAATACGGTTCTCAATAGCACCAAGTACAGAAGCTTAGAATAGCATCAGTAAGGCACATTGGAAAAAAGGAAAACTAGAAATTGTAACGAGACACAAAGAATGAAACTTGAATAAGTGGAGTAATGCATCACATTCCTGATGTTGCAACAAAATATAGTTTTCTCAGGTTACTTTACCAGTAACAAAATCCAAATAAAATCTCAAACCAACACTTCATCTTGATAAAATCATTCTGTAGTTAGCTTGAAAAAATAAATGACTGCTCAAGAGAAATGGGAATGCTTTTACACTGTTGGTGAGAATAGAAGTTAGTTCAACCATGGTGGAAGACAGTGTGGCGATTCCTCCAGAACTAGAACCAGAAATACCATTTGACCCGGCAATCCCATTACTGGGTATATACCCAAAGGATTATAAAAAAATACTACTATAAAGACACATGCACATGTATGTTTATTGCAGTACTGTTTACAATAGCGAAAACGTAGAATCAACCCAGATGCCCATCAGTGATAGACTGGATAAAGAAAATGTGGAACATATACACCATGGAATACGATGCAGCCATAAAAAAGTGAGATTATGTCCCTTGCAGGAACATGGATGAAGCTGGAAGCCATCATCTTCAGCAAACTAACACATGAACAGAGAATCAAACACCACACATTCTTTCTTATCCGTAAGTGACAGTTGAACAAGGAGAACACATGGACACAGGGAGGAGAACATCACACACTGGGGCCTGTTAGAGGGTGAGGGGCGAGGGGAGGGAGAACATTAGGACAAATGCCTAATGCATGTGGGACTTAAAACTAGATGGCAGGTTGGTAGGTGTAGCAAACCACCATGGCACATGTGTATCTACGTAACAAACCTGCACATTTTGCACGTGTATCCTAGAACTTAAAATACAATGAAAAGAAAATAAATGACTGAAAATGTATGTGTGTATGCATGTATGTATTTCAGACAGGGTCTCACTCTTGCCTAGGCTGGAGTGCAGTGGCTTGAGCATGGCTCACTGCAGCCTCAGCCTCCTGGGCTCAAAAAGTCCTCTCACCTCAGCTTCCCATGTAGCTGGAACCGCAGGTACACACCACCACTCCCAGCTAGCTTTCTAAAGGGTCTCTCTATGTTGCCCAGGCTGGTCTGGAACTCTTGGACTCAAGTGATCCTCCAACCTCAGCCTCCCAAAGTGCCCAGATTACCAGAATGGGCCACCATGCCTGGCAAATAGGTTTTTTTTTTTTTAAACAAAGTAAAAAAATGTTACTAAATTCTAAAACTTAATAAAAAGAAAAGAAAGTTTTCATGTTTCTCACATAGGAAAAGTCAAATCAATAGAACTAAAGACATAAGCCAGACACAGGCCAACCACATGCAATAACTTACCATTTTTTAAAAGAGTCATCACAAATGAATGAATAAAGATTATTCTATAAATGGGGTGTGATAATGAACTGTTTGAGGGATAAAATTAGCTCTTCTTTCATGCCATAGGAAAACTAAGTCCCAAATGCATTTTTAAGACAAGAAAACCACAAACAATCAGGAAAAAATACTTCCGGCACATATTTAAAAACAGTATAGTGGATTATATATCCACAGTGCATAAAATTCATTAGAAAACAAACATGAGGGCACGTTGGTAACAAATCTGAAAGACAAAAATTGAATTTCCCTAATAGAGAACCCATATAGGCTGGATAAGGAAAGGGCAGTAATATGAACTCAATGGGAAAGGGTGTCCACAGCTATGCTGCGAGGCTTCTGAGGGTCAGAAACCACTGATGTAGATGTGAACCAGCCAACTTTGCTGGAAAGAAATCCAGCAATTGCTATCAAGAGCATCCGACAAGCTCATAGCTCTTTGACTCAGTAATCCTGTTCTGGAAATGTACCCCAAGGAAAGCTGAAATGAGAACGGGGTTATGACCCCACCCCGTTGATGGCTGTGTTATTTTTATGTAGAACACATGGCAGCTGCACTAAGTGACCTTCAAGGGAATGTTTAAGTCAAGTATGAGACATCCACTAGAGGGAATAGGTTTTTAAAGCTACTTACATTTTCCTGTAAAAAACTTTTGCTAAAATGTGACGATGGGTATGATACAATTTTAAGCAGAACAGAATGCAGCCCTGTGTAACAATGGGTTTTCACATATGAACAAAGGCACAGGAGGAGGTGGAGGCATGTGACGTTGGTGAATGGCCGGTGCAGGTGTGTGCTGGGCCCGGAGACTATGGTGGAAATGCATGCATCTCCTTCTCCTCCTGTGTATTGCTAATTTCATCTTTTGCCAAAAACAAGTATATACTGCTTTTATCATAATCAGTAAATAATAAAATATAATCAAGTTTGGAAGATGATGGGGACAAGAACTCAAGACAATTGCTTGAGCAAAGAATGGAGTCACAGCTGGAGTCAACTGTGGGGCATGTGAGTCCACGTGTGTGTGAAGGTGTGTACAGATGCACCACAGCACTCAAGATTTTAGGATGATAGAAACCTGAGCACACTCACTGGGAGTGAGCAAGATTCCATTGGGTTGGGAGAAGCTGCAAAAGAGTGCTAGGCTGGGCATGGTGGCTCACACCTATAATCCCAGTACTCTGGGAGGTGGAGGTGGGAGGATCACCTGAGGTTGAGAATTCAAGACCAGCCTGACCAACATGGAAAAACCCTGTCTCTACTAAAAATACAAAAGTAGCTGGGCGTGGTGGCGCATGTCTGTAATCCCAGCTACTTGGGAGGCTGAGGCAGGAGAATCGCTTGAACCCAGGAGTTTGCGGTGAGCCGAGATCGGGCCATTGCACTCCAGCCCGGGCAACAAGAGGGAAACTCCATCTCAAAAAAAGGAAAAGAGGGAAAGGAAGAAAGATGATGCTAAAGAGAGAAAGAAGATACAGGCACACCCTACAGGACGTGAGAAATGGAATCAAGGTTTCCTGCGGAAGTATTGCCAGAGGCGTTGGGACCAGAGCAACTCCATCTTGAATAGGGGCTGAGTGAAATGAGGCTGAGACCTACTGGGCTGCATTCCCAGACCGTTACGTTATTCTAAGTCTCAGGACGAGATAAGATACAGTCATAAATACCTTGCTGCTAAAACAGTTTGCAGTAAAGAAGCCGACTAAAACCCACCAAAACCAAGATGGCGACCAGGGTGATCTCTGGTTGTGATCACTGCTACCAGCTCCACGACAGTTTACAAATGTTATGGAGACGTCAGAAAGTTGCCCTACATAGTCTGAAAAGGGGAGATATGAATGAACCATGCTTGTTTAGTGTATAATCAAGAAATAGTCATAAAAATGGGCAACCAGCAGTCCTTGGGACTCTCTGTCTATGCAGTAGCCATTCTTTTACTCCTTTGTTTTCCTAACAAACTTGCTTTCACTTTACTCTATGGACTCTCCCTCAATTAGTTCTTTCTCGAGATCCAAGAACGCTTTCTTGGGGTATGAATCCAGACCCCTTTCCAGTAAGAGTATCAGCCATGACCCCTGCAGGAGAAAGTGTTTTTTCTCCCAGAGACTAAAAAGAGATACTGATTTTCACAGACCTCCCTGTCGTGATTTCCAAGAGTGTCCTCCGTGAAGGCGCCCCTCTGTCCTATCCTTCACTCTGCCCCATTGACCTTCATAGCATTCAATGCCACCTGACTTTTTATAGCTGTATTCTCTGTTTCCCTCTGCCCTGGCAGCCCCAGAGTACAGAGTCCAAGAGAGGACAGGACAGCTTCATCCATCCATCCCCGGCTGTCATGTCTTCCGCAGCGCTGGGACGTAGGAGCACTCAGTAGGTGCTTGTTGAATAAAAATGCTTGTGTTTTCTTTCCTTTTCCTTCCCCTATTGGATTCAAACCAGAGGATTGCTGGCAAAGACTGGGAGAAACTCATGGTCGTAGTGGGATGACTGGCCACAGCTAACCAGGCAGAAGGCTGAAACCCGCGGATTTACTACGTTAATTTTAGGTGGAGTTGGTGTTTTCCTGGAGTGGGCTGGGGGAGGCCTGCTATTCTTTGCAGGGTCTCTGCACACCAGCGGCTGGAGCCTTTGGAGGATTCTCTGCCCAGATTTCAGAGTTCTGTTATCTCTATCCCCACCAGGGCTGTTTCTACTTCCTGACTCAGTGCCTCCCACCCCTCCCTCTGACACACACCCAGAGTGCAAAAATCCATTTCCCTTGCCCAACTATGGCTTTCCAGGTCTCCGCAGGCTTCGTTCCTTAGTCCTAAAATCCTTTTTGATTCCTTATCAATCTGCCTGTCTCCAGTTACATACCACATACGTGGCTTTAATATGCATTGTGAAAATCCATCTTGAGTGCTTCCAGAATATAAAAATGTGACCAGATCCAATGGAGTCATTTCAGGAGAACTAGGGCAGTGCCGAGAAGCTATTTTTACATTCTGCATTCTGGTGGTTTGGTGACCTGCCTGTCTCCTGTTTTCCTGCCCAATGCCGATGCTGAAGGGCTTGGTTCTTGGGTTTTGGGTCAGTTCATGGTGCCCGGTGGAGCCCAGCATGGCCCCGGTGAGCTTGGTGTGGGGCTTTTTCTCTACAGAGGAGCAAAGGTGGAGAAGCCTCCAGGAGACTGGTAAGCAGGGATGCTGAGAGGAAGCTCCACTCTTGCAGAGCAGAGACCTGGAAGTTGCTGTGGGGCTGCAGGAGGGTGGTGATGGGCTGCAGAATCAGGCTCCTCCCAAGCAGGCGGATCTGGGGAGACCACACCAGAATGCCTGTGGCTCTGCTCCCCCTAAGTCTCTGCTCCTTCTTCCTTCCATAACAGAGCCCTGGATGTTGGCCCTGGTGGGTGTGTTAGATATAGTGAACCCCAAGTTTGTCTTCAAATAATCAGTATGTCAGGATGTTCAGCTCTCTTATTCTTTAATTTTCTATTTAAAAGTTTAATTTCCTTGTAGTTCACATCTGTTCCCCCAGTCGCTGGCTCCGTCCTGACTCATCTGGGTCATCTGCTTCAGTCACCTGCTCCAGTCACCTTCTTTGACCTAGGTTACCCCTGGCTACCTGCTCTGACCTGCCCATAACCGTCCTTCCCTCCAAACCACCCACCCTTCCACTCTAGCTCAGACCCCTGCTCTCTTTAAAATAGCCAATTGGGATTAGTCTAGCTTGTGCAGTCTGACCGTAGCCAATAGGGGAACAATACAGTAGTAGGGGTGACCCCCCTCAGGCATAAGTACCCCTTCCCCTCCTTGTCCAGGTGTGTGGCCACCATTACTCCATCTGCAAACCACACCCTTCTATAGAAGTAAACTCCCTTGCTGAGAGGATTTATCTTCTAGTGCTATTTCTTTTGCAGCATCAAAGTTTTATTTTAATAAGTGCATGCACTTGTGTTCCCCCACAGGAAGCCTCAGGCACTGCACAGTGTAAAGGGGAGCCCTGGAGTCCCTGTCCTGACCGTCCTGAGCCCAGATCCCACACAGACACCCAGTGGGTGGACATCCCACCACAGAGAGGCCACTCTGTGGCCGGGTCCACCTGCTCTCTCCCTCCTTGACTCTTTCTTTGTCAAGCACTTCACTATCTTGAACTGTCAAAATGTTTCTTTGATTATGATCTGTCCTCCATTCAAATGTAAGTTCCACAAGGACAAGCATTTGTTTTTGTTTACTGCTGTGTCCCCAGCTCCTAGAATAAGCTTGGTATATAGTAGGTGCTCAATAAAAGTTTGTGGAGGGAAGAAAAGAAAGAGGGAAGTCAAGAGAGAGAGAAGTGGAAAGGGTGGGGTTTGCTGGTTCCTCCTTGAATGATACCAGCCACCCTGGGAGAAGCTGAAAGCCCCGCATGCTGTCCCTCCATGGTGACAGGGACCATCCACACTGTGACCTCTGACTCAGCTGCCTCCTTCCATGAGCATCAGCCTTGGCTCTGAGCCTTTCCCCAGCCTCTGCTCTCTGGGGGCTCCTGCTGACGATACCCGAGGGAACGCCACCAGCAGAGAGTGTAAGAGGCAGACCAAGTGAGGACCTTCCAGTATGCATAACCACAGGCACCATGGCACTGCTTCTCCCAGGGGAGGAGAGAACAGGGAAAATCAGTGTCTCTTGTATTTGGCTCCCATAAATTCTCCTCATCTGTCTGCATTCATGGGCTGAGAAAGACCTCAAAACGGGCTGCAGTGGTCACCCCAAGAAGGGTTCTTCTCCTTCTGTTTCGGACCCATCTCTTTCATGACTGTAAGCAGCCCTGCTCTTCATCTCCCATGCTGTGGACAGGGATCCCTTATATGCACTGTTTTCTCTGTCCCTAGGATGTGCATGTCCTCTGCCAGCAGGTTCCCATCACCCAGCCCTTGCTCCCTGCACAGGGTGATACTCAGTGAATGTGTGGTAGCTCTTCAAGGGTTGAAGAAGAGAGGGCAGAAGAAAACCCGTCTCCTCAACTTGCTTTTCTGCAGTGGCTTTTCTCAGCTTGAGTGCTTCCCTTCCCAACTGACCATATATTATGCCTTGCTTTGTGCTCCATCCATTCAAAACAAAGCATCCAAATGTTGCTCCCCCTGGGGATTTACTTTAGAACAAAGACAATTTTCATTGGCACTCTTTTCTCCTGCTCCTGGGCTCCTTCCCGCTCTTGTGAACTGGGCCCCCTTCTGAAGTGAGACATGGACACCCTGAATGGAAATGGCTCGATTAATGTGCATGCATGTCCGCACTGGTGCAGGGCACCTGCTTTTCTGGGACAATTGCCATCTGGAATCAGACGACTTCCTCATTGTGTGCCTATTTCTGGACAAAGAGGAGGAGAATTGGACGAGAAGCAGACCTCCTCTCCCACATCCTCCAGTCGCCTGGCAGGCCTGACTAAGACACTCGCTCCAGCTCAGGTGGTTTGCGTGGCTCCAGTGAGTGGGGCAAGTGTGGCGTGTCACCCCAACCTTCTGCGTGTCACCCCAACCTTCTGCGTAACAGCGTTAACAGATCAGACACTCAGGTCTGGTACGACATGTTCTGAAAGGCATCTCTGGGTTCCCCCTCCAGGGCCTTGGGTGCTGCCCTGCCTCCTCTCTTGATGGCTGCCTCCCCCAACCACCACCCTGCCACCACCAGAGCAGCAGAGTCCCCTTCAGTAGCTTTCAGGTGTTGGAAGGAAAGTGGGACGCCTCTTCCTGCAAGTAAGGCTACCTTTGGTCCCTTGGCTCTTGGCCAGCTAGAGGCCCGTCCCTGGATAGCAGCTGTGGGGAGAGACATGGCTCTGGAGATGGAGACAGGAGTCAGATGCTGAGACTTCCACCAGTGTCCGCTAGTGAAGGCTTTAATACTTACAACACTCTTGTTTTCTACAATGAATAGATTATGCTTTTAAAACTTTAAAGTGAAACATACATCAACTGCACAAGAAACAGGAAGCTCAAAATTTAGATTGGACCAAGTCTTTCCACCTAGGGCTGGTCTAGGAATAGAAAAAAGACTGATGTTTTGGTGGGAGAGGAAAGGAAGGTGAGAGGGCTATGCTGGAGAAGTCAGCACCTGCTGGGGCTGGGCAGTCAGCATGGAGAAAGCTTGAGACTGGGGGACGAGCTAGGATAACGCTCTGGGACAGAGCCTGCTTCAAGCACTCAGGTGAGAAAAGGGAGCTGGCTTGTATCATAGACAAACACTGTACGTAGAGAAGCATATTTCCAAGAACAAACATCTGGACACAGAGAGTTTCAATTCTGCTCCCAATCTTGTTGTTTTAGATGCAATAAAATATTTTCACATAAGATACTGGTCTGGAGTGGTTTATTTTAGAAATATCAGGTTCTGTTAAGTTTTTATAATTGTTTTTAGGAGTGATTGTACAAATGGTACAGTGTTTTTGAATAATCCAAGGTCTAAATGCAAACACAATTTAATAAAATTAGAGACAAGGAAAACTATGCATGGGGAGACCATATTACTCTTGACAGGAAATCACTATGTATATGCAATTATATTTATATATTTATCATTGTATCTATCATATAAGTATTTATATATTCATATGATAGATACAAATTTATATATATGATAGATACAAATTATATATATAAATTGGGGAAAGATACCATATAGCTAATCAAATGAAAAGTGATAAATTGGAAAAATATTTTCAGCACATATGTCAGACAAAAATATTCATATGCCTATTGTACAAGATCTCACAAACTGATAAGCAAAACCCATGATCAATTATAAGACAAGGTCAAGGGGAAACAGCTCACACTTCACTTGACTTGGAGATCGTTCAATACCAAGGATTCCATCCTATCCATATGAAGAGTTGGCTTCACGGGAGCACTTTGAATCCTTGTTGGTAACATGGGGAGAGGCCTGGCCCAGGGCACTGGGGACCCCCAGTGGGATGGAAGGGAAGACTCTTGGGAGCACTCAAACAATGGGCAAAGGGGATCTGAAAGAAAGGTTTTCAGCAATGAAGTCACGTAGGGATCAGGCATCTACCAGGAGAATGTGGCTGAGCAGGAAGCAAGTGTACATTCTGGAATGCAATTGAGAAAGTCAAAATCGGTGCTCTTGTTCCCTTGCCTGCAAAAATAATTCCCTTTCCCCCTGTTCTCCTCATTTTCAGAACCTCTGCCATTGCACCTCTGTGCCCACCCAGGTTCTCTTAGACTCTCGCTGTGGGATTATCCTCATTAGCACCTTCCCACCATCTGCATGGACAGGAGGACGCATGTGCAGGGCTGCATGTGCCCAAGATGAAATAGCGGTTAGGGATAAAATTCCCACACCAACGTGTGTTTCTTACATGAGGAGGTGGCCAGGGAACGGTGGCCACAGTCAGCAGGAAGCTTGGGTGACCGTGTGGCACAGTAGGGCGGTAGGACCACCCAAGGCCATAGACGGTGCTTGTCTTTACCAATGCGATGGGCGCCCATTGCTTAGTTGATGGACCAGACAAAGGCGGACACCCTTAAGCCTGCAGCACTGCCTGGCTTGTTCCTCAGCGGAAGTGGCTGTGAGGTGACAACCTGTAGAATCATGGCATTCACCCACGCTCACTATCTCAGCAAGGGCACTGCTGTCTTTCCAGAGTGTAAGTCAGAGGCCCACACTCATCCTCGACATCACCCTCTCCCTATGCCTCAGAGGCAGAGTGACCACAGCATTTATAGTCCCAAATGGACACTTGGGGGTAGAAAAGGAAGATGACTTAGTCCATGGAGGCTACTGTGACAAATGCCACCAACTGGGTGGCTCATGAACCACAGGCATTCCTTCCTTCCTTCCTTCCTTCCTTCCTTCCTTCCTTCCTTCCTTCCTTCCTTCCTTC
>CM052653.1:6314187-6582560 GCA_028533165.1 Leontopithecus rosalia | reverse complement strand
TTCTTTCTTTCTTTTCTTTTTGACAGCATCTTGCTCTGTTGCCCAGGCTGGCGTACAGTGGCATGATTATGGGTCACTGCAGCCTCGAACTCCCAGAATCAAGTGATCCTTCCACCTCTGCCTCGTGAGTAGCTGGAACTGCAAGTGCATGCCACACATCCAGCAATTTTAAAATTTTTGGTGGAGACAGGAATCTCACTATGTTGCCTGGAGGCTGGTCTCAAACTCCTGGTTTCAAGCGATCCTCTCACCTCAGACTCTCACGTTGCTGGGATTACAGGCATAAGCCACCTTGCCCAGCTGACATTTATTTCTCCCAGTTCTGGAATCTAGGAAGTCCTAGATCAAGGTGCCCACAGACTTTGGGTCTGGTGGGGGCTGCTCTTGGTTCACAGACAATCACCTTTTCACAGTAACCTCACATGGCAGAAGGAACAAGAGGTCTATCTCTGGCCTCTTTTCTAAAGACACGAATCCTATTCATGGGGGCTCTGCGCTCATGACTTAATCACCTTCCAAAGGCTCCATCTCCAAACACATCTCCTTGTTGATTAGGTTTCAACATGATGTTGTGGGAACATAAACATCTGGACCCTAGCAGAGTAATAATAAACGGTTACATTGTAGCTAAAGGTAACCATAGACTGTTTCAGCAAATCAAGGTGTAAGGTTGCCCAAATCAGAGCCAAACCATCTCATGGATCTGTGAACTTAGCCTGAGAAAAATCTCTCAAATCTATCCCTTTTCTCCACTGCCACCATCACCACCACCACTTCCATCCCAATAACCATCATTTCTTTCCTGGACTGATGTCTACCCAGGCTTGTACCGGTTTCCAACCAAGTGATGATTTCAGATGCAAATCTGACCATGACCGTCTCTACTTCACCACTTTCAGTACCCTCCGAGACTCCTCTTTACTCTTAGGATACAATTGGAAGAACCTGAAAGGTCTTAATGACTGTTTCCTCCACAAGGATGCCTCCCAGTGAAGACAGAGACCCTGGCTATTTGCTCACCATACTACCTTTAGCATCTGCTGTGTAGCAGTGCTCATTAAGTATCAACTAAATGATCGAATGAGTGAACTGATGAATGAAGCCATCAGGTTTCCTGGGCCTGCCGTCTCTGCTGTGATGGAGAAGACGGCTTAATGTGCATGATGAACCCATGTGTACTGAGTGTACACGTAATAAAAATACCTCTTATCTAAAGCTACAATTTGCATCCACTGATGGCATCCACTGTCATGTGTCTACACTGTCTTTGTTTCACTGAACTTTTGGTAAGAATTTGGCTATTTGTATGGTATCTTCCCGTCTCCCCCTCCCCTCAAATTGGTTATTTAGTCCCATAGCTTTAAGGGATCATTTGAATTCAAACAAAACAATAAACTCCTACTTTTGTTTCATTCTTTGAAAAGCAAATTCTAGATTTCACTGGGAAAAAAATGTATTTATCTTCCAGTTAGCTTTCTAAAAGGAGAGCTGGCAGGAAGTACAGGAGGTGAAAATTACCAACATTCCATTTTTATTTAATTCATGTTACACAGACATAGTACTATTTCAACAGACAGAAACAAATGCTACTATTACGTACGAAGGTTAACAATACAAGGTGTTATTATCAAAAATCTGCGTAACATATCTAGAAGAAATAAAAGCTACTTTCTAACTCCGGACCACCAATTTCAATAATAGCAGCATTTGCTGGGGCGGCTTGATCGTGTGCCCATGTGGTTAAGGAGCACGCGTGTGTTCTTAAACACCAAATGCTTTCACAGTTTTGCGGGAGAGAGGGAATAGAATGCAGCAGAAATGTGTATCTAAGTAATGCACGGTTTTGGCTCCAAGGTAAAATATACTGTCATCAAAACCATTTAAGAATAATAGCTTAAATGCTTTTGATAGGAAATGCTTTGGGCCACGATTCTTGACATATCATGTTCGAATTAGCTATGGAAATAACTACACATGTGCTGGGGTGTTTTCCCCTGTGTGGGTCAAAACCGTTTCTTGTTGAAAACGTACGAGTTACTCTGTACCTCTAGCCATGGCAACAACCCATTAACACCAAAAGATGAGGCAGAGCCAAGCAGATGCCAATGGCTCCGGGTTCCTGCAAATCTGTTCTTGTTGTTTGTCTCCTGTCCAGACGTCATAGCCGTTAGTACCTGCAGGTGCCACCAGATTGAGACAATGAGCCCTGTAAGTGTCATCATCAAAAAGCACAGCAAATGTGGGCTGGAAAAGCAAACTCCATAACTGACAACTACAGCAGGCTGAACAACGACCCCCAGAGACACCAGGTACTAACTCCTGTCCCATCAATATTACCTTATAAGGAAAATAGGGCTTTGCAGGTGTGATTAGGTTAAGCGTTTTGAGATGGGGAGATTATCCCGGATTAGCCTGGTAGTCCCTAAATGTAATCACAAAAGTCCCTTATAAAAGAGATAGAGCCGGGCACCGTGGCTCATGCCTGTAATCCCAGCACTTTGGGAGGCCAAGGTGGGCGGATCACCTGAGGTTGGGAGTTCGAGACCAGCCTGACCAACGTGGAGAAACCACGTCTCTACTAAAAATACGAAATTAGGTGGGCTTGGTGGTGTTTGCCTGTAATCCCAGCTGCTTAGGAGGCTGAGGCAGGAGAATCGCTTGAACCTGGGGGCGGAGGTTGCAGTGAGATGAGATCGGACCATTGCACTCCAGCCTGGGCTACAAAAGCAAAACTCCATCTCAAAATAAATAAATACATAAAATAAAATACAAAATAAAAGAGAGACGGAAGGAGATTCAACACGCAAGAGAGGAGAAGGTGAAGTGACCACACAGGGAGAAATCAGAGTGATGTGATGATCACAAGCCACGGGATGCAGCAGTCCCCAGGACCTGAAGGAGGCGAGAGACGGATGCTCCCCTAGATCTTCAGGAGGAAGTACTGCCCAACCCATGCTTTGATTTGGGCCCAGTGAAACTGATTTTGGATATCTGGCCTCCAAACTGTGAGAGAAGAAATTTCTGTTGCTTTTTAGCCACCCCTCAATTGATGATGATTTGTTACAGCAGCCACAGGGAACAAATACAGCAACTGACCAAGGCAAGACTCTGAGGTTCCAAGCGAGGGAAATAGTCTCAGGCTAACTTTAGCAGGAAAGCAACTCACAGGACATTGATTGGAGGACACAAAGAATAGAGGATGTTCAGAAGGACAGGGCCAGGCATCTGGACAGAAGGTTCCATTGGTGATGTTGTTAGGGAAGCTGCACTAGAATGGGGCAAGCTCCGACAATATGTTCCTGCCTAATAGAGACACTTTCTACATGCAAGCCTGCGAAGACCTTTCCAGACCTTCTAATCCTCACAAGCTTGTCATGGCAGTTAGTGACGGAGAGAATCTTCGGACTCTGAGTCTTACAGCATCAGATCTTTTCCCAATGCAACAACGTGACTCCTTCTAGAAGTGCAAATAAGATATCCTTCACATTGAGCTTTGAGACACAGAAAACAGTGAGCTGAGATTTCATGAAATGTTCTAAAGCCCAGTTCTCTATATTAAGGTGACTTAATACTGTGGAAGAGAACCTTGGGCTTCAGGGGTTTTCGCATTCATGATTCCATTCTTGCCATGGTCTTACACCTTTTTGTAGGATCAGGGCTCTTGTAGGATCTCAAGCATCCTTGAGCATGTTAGGGTAGTGCCTCTGTAGGTAGAGTTTCACGTATAATTCTTTAATTTTGTAAATAATAAATTTATATATTTTTATATTATATTAAATATATGGTATATATTGTATATATGTTATATATATAAAACATATATATATAACATATATTATCTATATATAACATATATATATAACATATATTATCTATATATAACATATATATATATATATATATATATGCCTTGTCTAGTACTGAGCTCTAAATTCTGTTCTAAAATGCTCCCTGATGGGGGTGGCTGCATATAATATATATTATATATGTATATACAATTATATATAAAATATATATAAATTATATAATATATAAATTATATATAATATATAATCATATGTTATATATGTATATATAATTATATATACATATGTTATATACATAATATATATTATATTAAATATATATTAAAATAAATTTGTGATTTGTATGTGCAGTTTGCTTTTTCTACCTCCTCCTTCTGTTAGCAAACACAAATATACTTTATTATAGAAAAAAACTACAGAATTAAAGACTGATATTGACAGTTTACCTTCTGATATATTGCCTTTGTATTACATATCATTACAATGGAAACACACAAGCAAGCTCCCCCAGCTAACACTCCCTGTGCCTGCCCCATGCAAGTCAGCGGCCCGGGGTATATGAATCACCCCCACAAGAGGTTCATGCCACGGCACCACTGCAAACTAAACAAATTCTTTCCACATTAGACTTCGGGTTAAAAAAAGAAGTTGGGTTCTAAAGGAGAGAGATATAATTTTGAAAGGAACACTAGAAAGAAAACAAAAAGGAAGTGAGACCTCAGTCAACCACGTGCTGGATGAACCTGCCAGGCTTCCTTCCTCCATCCTGCTGTGGCTGCCTACCAGTGGGAGCTTTCCACAGAAGGCTGCGGGTCCAGGACTGTGGCAGGACTTACAGACCTCACTGGAGTGTGGCCAAGGACAGAGGTTCTCTGTACTAGGGAGAAGCCTTGTCTAGTATTGAGCTCTAAGTCCTGTACTAAAATGCTCCCTGGCAGAGGGTAGGGCTGGAGAGGGTGTAAAACAAAACATTGTTCTGACACTTGTTAAAATGGTATGTCAGGACAATTGCAATTGGTGTCCACGCCATTACAACAGGGGAGAGAGATCAGGCTCAACTCTAGATAAAAGAGCAAGGAGCCAGATGTGGTGACTCAAACCTGTAATCCCAGCACCTCGGGAGGCCGAGGTGGGTGGATCACCTGAGGTCAGGAGTTCAGGACCAGCCTGGCCAACATGGTGAAACCCTGTCTACAAAAAATACAAATATTAGCCGGGGTGGCGGCGGGTGCCTGTAATGGACCGAGCTACTAGGGAGGCTGAGGCAGGAGAATCACTTGAACACAAAAGGGTGAGGTTGCAGTGAACAGAGATTGGGCCACTGCACTCCCACCGGGGTGACAGAGCAAGACTCCATCTCAAAAACTATATATAAAATTAAATTTTTTTAAGAAAAAAGAGGGACTCCATGTTTGGATCCCCTTCCATGAACACTCTTGTGGAAGCTGCTTTTCTCGTTCCTGGATTTTTCCCTCTGGGGTTCCCTTCCACACTCTCTCATGGAAGCCTGTCTTCCCCTCCCTGTTCCCTTTCACTCAGTGTGGAAGCTGCTTTCCTCTCCTGGATTCCACCTTTCTGGATTCTCTCACTCAGTGTGAGAGTTGGCTGTTTCTCTCTCCTCCTTTTTCTCTAAATAAATCATTTTCTACAAAAAAAAATGAAGGGAGATTTACAGCAGGTTAAGGGGGTTCAGCAGATGAAGGTGCCATCAGGGCAGGGGTTCTTGCTAAACTGACTTGAGGGGATTCTTGTTGAAGGCAGGCCAGGGTGATCTGATATCAGGGGTCTGGGGTTCTCTATAAACTGGCAGCAGAATCCCTGCTGAAACCGAGCTTTGTGGGCCCAGCAAGGACAGGTACAAGGGTCGAGGGCTTGAAGGAGCCTGACTGAAGTTCGGTCAAAAAGGAGAGAGTCTTTGTCCTGGGTTATGTGGGTTTTTTCTTCATGTTTCATTGAAGAGTGTGCCCATCTTCCAGGACTTCCTGTTTCTGTTTAAGTTACCATTTACTGTGGCTTCGAATGTGCTTTACGCAGCCGCAAAGGCAGTGCAAAACACAGTGCTGGCCCAGAATGGCTAATGATCTGGCAGTCTCAGATGACGGGTCGGGGGAGAGGAGGCGAGACGGGCCTTGAGGGTGTGGAGCTGCCCTGAAGCTTCCTCCCTCCACCCAGACTGCTGCTCTTGGCACTAAACCAAAGCCCCTTCATAGCAAAATCTACACTCCTGGGAAGGTGCGCAGTACCTGGCAGCACATGGCCTTGGGGGGCTTCCACGAGGTTTGCCTTTGGTCCCATCTCTGAGAGGCTTTCTGGTTGCCTCGGTCTTGCACACCCCCAGGATCTGAGTCCAGGCCTACCTGGCTCCCTGGCACACCCTGAAAGGCTCCCACCTCCTCCTTCCGCTGAAAGCAGGGAAGGTCAACTCCCTCTTACCTCCTGTCTTGGGAGCCCTTGCTCCATGCCCAGTCCTGCACCGAGGACATGTCATACAGCAGTTTGCTTCACGTTCTTTTAGCTTTCTCTCTGAACCACAGGCAATGCTTTTTAAAAGCAGCGAAAAGTTTAGCGGAGCCCTTTTTTTTTCCGATCAAGGTGATAAAATCTGTAGTAATAAAAATAGCTATTAGAAGTTCAGGAAAATATCATCTTGGAGTAGAAGAATGAGGATGGACTAGTCTGAATAGTGTCCTGCCAAATACCTGTCTACCCAGAACCTCAGAATGTGATCTTCTTTGGAAATAGGCTCTTTATCATTCTCTCAGATGACGTCTTCCTGGATTTGTGGGGGGGTCCTAAATTCAGTGACTTATGTCATTATAAGAAGACCACAGGAAGCCACAGGGATGCACTGAGAGGATACCGTGTGATCATGGAGACAGAGCCGGGAGTGAAGCATCTATGAGCCGAAGACAGCCAAGAATCCTGGCACCACCAGAAGCCAGGAGAGAGTCAGAACATTCTCCCGGAGCTTCTGGAAGGAACCTAGCCTGCTCACACCTTGATTTAGGGCTTCTGGCCTTCACAACTCTGGGAGAAGAGCTTGTGTTGTTTGAGGACGCCCAGTTTGCGGTCATTTGTTAAAGCAGCCCTAGGATACGAATCCACAGCGCGGCCACATGACTGGGCTGGGTCCCAGGGCAGCACTGACTCCTCACTTTACCTTGTGTCACAGCAAAGCCCAAAGCCAGGGAGAGAGGGTCAAACCGCAACGGCTCTCACTTCAGAGCATCATAATCAAAGCCCAAGACAGCGCCATTTACCTAAATCGGACAGCCTACATATCCACTCTGAAACAAGAAACGGCAAGTGTTTTAGCCATGGGAATTATAGGGTAGGGGAGATCCTTCCCCTTAGCTATTCAGTGGTTGAAATTTCTTTTGCAGCAGAAAATGTAAGTGTTGGGTTGAATGTTTAATGTTTGCAACATTAGGATGCCCTAGTCTCCACCCACTGATTTAAAAAATAAAAGAGAGGCCTGGTGCAGTGGCTCACACCTGTAACCCTAACACTTTGGGAGGCTGAGGCAGGCAGATCATGAGGTCAGAAGTTCGAGACCAGCCTGGCCAACATAGTGAAACCCTGTCTCTACTAAAAATACAAAAATTGGCCCGGCGCGGTGGCTCACGCCTGCAATTCCAGCACTTTGGGAGGCCGAGGAGGGTGGATCATGAGGTCAACAGATTGAGACCATCCTGGTCAACATGGTGAAACCCCGTCTCTACTAAAAATACAAAAAATTAGCTGGGCATGGTGGCGCGTGCCTGTAGTCGCAGCTACTCAGGAGGCTGAGGTGGGAGAATTGCCCGAACCCAGGAGGTGGAGGTTGCGGTGAGCCGAGATTGCGCCATTGCACTCCAGCCTGGGTAATAAGAGCAAAATTCCGTCTAAAACAAAAACAAAAACAAAAAAAAACCCACAAAAATTAGCCCAGTGTGGTGGCACACACCTGTAATTCCAGCTACTCGGGAGGCTGAGGCGGGGGCATTGGTTGAACCCAGGCGGCAGAGGTTGTAGTGAGCTGAGACCATGCCATTGCACTCCAGCCTGGGTGACAAAGTGAGACTCTGTCTCAAAAAAAAAAAAAAAAAAAGAGTAACAGAAATCCTTACAGGAACAGCAGCACGATCACTGATTCCTGAGAGCAGCTTCCTGACAGCCCCGCCTTAGCACCCCTGGGCTCAGTCATGGTTCAGCTGTGTCTTTTGATGGGTTGCAAGGAAAAGGACAGTGTCAGAGGACAAGGTGGGTTAACCTCCCACCAACCAAAGCCCTTTGATCAGCTCCCCTCCCATCTCCAACCTGCCCCCAACTGCTAGCAGTTTCTATCCCATCTCTTTGCAAATAAAAACTATCACAATTAGATCTGGGTGTGCCATTTTTCTAGTTGTGTATACAAGAGGGTGGGAATTCAGGGGTTGCAATTCTTTGCAGAAACCTGATAAGCTTTTCTGAAACACCAGCCTTCCAGAAGCGTCTGCTTAGTGCCTGTTAATCCTCTATTGAGAGCTGATAATGAGATGTATTATTTTTCTTTAAATAAATAAAAGGAAAAATTTTTTTTCTTGGCCTCCAGTGTCTAGGCAAGTTATTTTTCGGTCCGTTAAAATGAATCATTGTTTATCATGTTAGTTTTCACATTCCACAAAATAATGAACAATGGCCTTTTCTTTGTTAAAGAAGAGGGGCTTCTCTCCTGGGAAATCGTGGTCAGAAGATAAGCCTTTCTCAGAGTTCCACACACTTCTGTCTTTTCACACATGTGGTATGTTTATTTTCTGACTCAAGCCTCCAAAACAAACGCAGTGGCTGCTGCTGAAATAGATCACATGTTACTACCGTACAAGCTAGACCAAACCACAGTGGTGGCTTTCTTTTTTAATTGCGACCACTTCGGATGGGTCCTGAGTGCTGAGCCAAAGCTCTGTTTTCCTTTCCTTCTACTTTTTTTTTTTTTTTTTTAATCTTTTCAAAATTCCTTTGAGGCAGGTAGGGGTAAACCCTCAACTCACTGAGGAAATGCATGTTGATGAAGAGGATTAATAGAGAAGGGATGGAAAAAGGAGAGGCTCAGGGGTGCTTTTTGTGCTTCATTAAAAGGTCACAAAGCCCTCTGTGTTCTCTCCCTCCAAGGGTCTAAACCTGAATGTCTTTATCTGCTTCATCAAGCGCTGCACGTCCAATCGGGCAGTGAGGGAGCTCTGTGTAGCTCCTGAGCACTTGAAATGGGGCTAGTGGGAATTGAGGGGTTCTGTAAGTAAAAAGGTTTAGCACAAATAAACAAATGGATTAAAAATATCATCAATAACATTTTAAAATTGATGATAGCTTGACGTGCAATATATTTGTGTATTTGCTTGCTGATTTATTCCCTGACTTGCCCGACTGGGACCCCAGACTGCTAGAAAACGTATCTCCCTAAGTACCGCCAGGAATGCTAATCCCATGACATTCCACAGGAAACAAAAGGCGCTGGGGTCAAACTGAGAAAAACTGCAGCAGAGTTCCACTGGGGATTTGAAAAGACCGGAGCCTATAAAAGGCTCCGGAGCCCTGCAATACAGACAGGCATCTAACTTTGTTAATATGTTAATATGGCATTTCAGAAATCCTTGACCACGGGACTCCTGCCCCTTCTGGCTTTTTTAATGCTGGCCTACTACCAATTAACCTCTCAAGAAACTGCCATTCAGGATTTGAATAGCTGCAATGGAAAGGAAAACATGGGGCAAAGCTCTGGGCCCATAGTCCAAAGGGAAGGACTCCTTTTAATCCGATGGGTTACAGCAAGAGCATTTTGGGAACTCTCATCTGGGAACTGCAAAGGTCTTTCTTTCATTTCTTTCTTTTTTTTTTTCTTTTTGAGACAGAGTTTTGCTCTGTGGCCCAGGCTGGAGCACAGGGGCACAATCCTGGCTCACTGCAACCTCCTCCTACAGGGTTCAAGCGGTTCTTTTGCCTCAGCCTCCCGAGTAGCGGGGTTATGGGCACCCAGTACCACACCCAGCTAATTTCTGTGTTTTAGTAGAGATGGGGTTTCACCATGCTGGCCAGGCTGGTCTCAAACTCCTGACCTCAAGCCATCCACTTGCCTCAGCCTCCCAAAGTGCTAGGATTACAGGCGTGAGCCACCGCATCTGGCCTTGCAATGGCCTTTTTATCTTACAAACATGTACTCATGCGTGGAGGACCCAGGAGCAGGGAGAGACACTCCAACCAGGTCCAGTCTCCTTACCTGCACACTCCCTCCTTTTAAATAAAGCAGCTTGAAACCAAGTGCTTTGACAATAAAGAGTGAAGAGGAGAATAGAGTTTTGTGTTGAAGATCGTTTTGTTGGCTCAACATCTTTTTCAACAAACAAGCCATAGGCTGTGTAAGTGGAGATGAACATCCATTCGTCTCATAATTAACCTTCAGCCCGAACCTCTGTGGGCTGGAGCGACAGGGGCTTGAAGGTTGGCTACACTTCCATCTTCAGTGCAGTGGGAGGGAAGCTGACAACGGGGCTGAGGAGGACATGTTGAAGTTGGTGAAGGCACACAGGTGCAGGGCGCCGTGACTGATTTCTGAGTCCAGGATGCTCTGCCAGCGTTTCCCACATCCCCAAAGAAGACCTGAAGGCAGAGTTCTTGCCTTTTCAGTGTCTGGAGAAAAGGGAGGTGAGTCTTGGGGGGGAAGTTGGTGCACTCTTTTGGGTGAAGGAATGGAAACTCATTGTTTGAATTCCTTTCTTTCTTTCTTTCTTTCTCTCTTCCTTCCTTCCTTCCTTCCTTCCTTCCTTCCTTCCTTTCTTTCTTTCTTTCTTTCTTTCTTTCTTTCTTTCTTTCTTTCTTTCTTTCTTTCTTTCTTTCTTTCTTTCTTTCTTTCTTTCTTTCTTTCTTTCTTTCTTTCCTTCCTCTCTCTCTTTCTTTCTTTTTCTCTTTCTTTCTTTCACAGACTCTCACTCTGTTGCCCAGCCTGGAGTGCAGTGGCATGATCTTGGCTCCCTGCAACTTCTGCCTCCCAGGTTCCAGCAATTCTCCTGTCTCAGCCTCCTGAGTAGCTGGGACTACAGGCATGCACCACTACACCTGGCTAATTTTTGTATTTTTAGTAAAGATGGGGATTCACCATATTGGTCAGGCTGGTCTCGAACTCCTGACCTTAGGTGATCCACCTGCCTCAGCCTCCCAAAGTGCTGGGATTACAGGCGTGAGCCACCATGGCTGGCCTTGAATTCCTTTTTCGTAGCCTGATGTTTGCTTGGGTTTTGAGAACAAAAACCAGAAAGACACAACCCACGCCTCCCTGACCAAAACTTGGTTTTCTATTTGTTAAGTACAATTACTGAAAGAGAGAGGATAAAAAGCACATTTTGTAGGATTCATTTTTACCTTTCTAATGCATATGTACGTGTATATTTAAGAGAAAAATTCCATTAGTTGACTTTTATTTGCCCCAGATCTGAATAGCATTGAAAGATAAAAGACCACTGTGATTCTCTTTGACAAACATTCACACATGTGAGCTCACTGTTCCTTCACATCTGATTTATTATGCTAATTGGCTTTGGGCAGCCTCTCACAAACATGTCTATAGAAAGTCCATTGTGTAATTCTGTCTCCTAATTACATAGACTCGTCTTTGGAGTCTGAATAAAATAGGTGAGGAATGGGGCTGACAATGGGGGATGCCATTGTCATTTTCCTCCTGTAAACACAGCGCTCAGGCTCCTGCTGTTGGCTGCAGGATGTGTCAAAGCTTCACCGCCCTACCCAGGAGGCTGACTAGTTTACTTCGGTGGCAGTGTCATCTCCAACCCCATCTTCATGACTTCACAATATCTAAGACTTGGCACCTAATGGCCTTTTCTTTCCTCAGAAAGTGTCTCCACATGGCCATTCTTAGGGGTGATCCAGCAGCACACAGAGCTGCCTCAGCCTCCTGGTCCTAGCTTTTTGCATCTGCATGCCATTTCAGCCACCCGTGTTCATGGCCAAACCGTGGAACTTGTGATGGGTTGAATGGCACTAGCACTGACGTCCTGCTCATTCTCCACAGATAACATCAACCACAGGGGAAGCAGAATCTAATCAGCTCTTAGGAGGTGCAGTCAACAGCAAGAGGGCAGAGCCCTGGTGGTCCCTGTATTGGGTTCCCCTGTTAAGAGCTTGCAGGGAAGGCCAGTTGAAATTCTTGAATCACTTCGTGTTGTTGTCTTGACATTTGCTGTGACCTGCTAATGGCCTGGAGAGCAGGGTCCCTGCCTTGTTTTGGGTTTGCTCATGGCTAATGGAGTTCCTTGCATGGATTTGGGTGTGCTTGGTATCTAGATCATTGCTGGGGCCTGATTCAAAATCCTGGAAGAAAGGTCCTTGGCTGCCGCCACCTCCTGGGCTCTGTCGTTTTCTAGGTAAACACAGCAGGGAGCAGAGTGAAGGTGGGGATCGAGAACCAAATAGCCTGTTACATGATGTTGACTTTTGTGCTGTGCTTTTCAGCTTCCTGGGGACCCAAGGGTCCATTCCAAAGGGATTGATTAAAAAATTTAATCTCAGAATTTATGAATCAAACCCAAAATACAAGGATATGCGGACCCTAAGAAAGCTAGCTCCTCAAATTCTAACTCATAAGAACATTATTTGCACCAGGATGAGGGTGAATTTGTCTCTTGTGATTCATAGCATTTGCCTGACAATTGAACTACCCTTCAGCTAGAGCTCACTCAAAGGTTGAACTACAGATAGAAGCTTGGGGGATGATTATAAAATCACGACATATAGGGCTTTATGTTCCCAAGAGGGCATTTAATCCCCCATAATGGATCAATTGCTCTTATTCTTCTTGAAGAATTTTTCTGCTCCTAGAACCAGGTCTGATCCAACACCTAGAATCAGAATGTTCTCTAGCTTTGGCAAAGCTAGTTGCAAAGTCTTACTACTACTTTTTTTTTGTCTGTAGACTCAATGTCAACTGCTGCTTATTTCAATTCATGAGTTAGCAAGTATCTTTCTGTGTTTGTGTGTGTGTGTGTGTGTGTGTGTGTGTGTGTGAGAGAGAGAGAGAGAGAGAGAGAGAGAGAGGGAGAGAGAGAGAGAGGGAGAGAGAGAGAGGGAGGGAGAGAGAGTAGGCTTTACTGATGCACTTGTAACTGGAACTCTTTCCTCACCTCTTAGACCTCAGCTCTCTGCAGAGTCCCCTTAAGTAACTGACCAAAAATAACCAGCCTTGTTACTCACTACCATGCCTGTGTTTTTTTTTTCTTATCATGAACCATGATGAGCTTGTTTGCCTGCTCCTTTCTACCTCAACCCTCAACTTTCATGAAGGCAGAGATCTGCTTTCATTTATTTTTCTTCTTTTTGAGGCGGAGTCATGCTCTGTCACCCAGGCTGAAGTGCAGTGGTGTGATCTCGGCTCACTGCAACATCCACATCCTGGGTTTCAAGCAATTCTCCCACCTCAGCCTCCCGAGTAGCTGGGAGCACAGGCACCTGCCACCACACCTGGGTAATTTTTTGTGTTTTTAGTAGAGACGGGGGTTTCACCATGTTGGCCGGGCTGGTCTGGAACTCCTGACCTTAGTTGATCCACCCACCTTGGCCTCTCAACGTGCTTTACAGGTGTGAGCCACTGTGTCTGGCCAAGATCTGCTTTCTTTATTCTGTTTAATCCATGTCCAATACAGCCTGGCCTAACCCAAAAGCTATTTATCAAATGCACAAAATGTACATATGAGACAGTTCACAAGAAAAGTGGCTTGGTAGGATTTGGTAAATGAAGAGGCTAGATCTATTAAAGTTCTCACCAAGCAAGGTGGGATGCTCAGAGACAGGATGCTGGGGAAAGGCTGGGAGGGTTTCTTCAGGAACATGAGGAATTCTGTAGATATTGGGCATCTCCACACTCGTGGTGAGTAGCCAGAAAGAAACAACCCCATAGGAGACAGAGGACAAGAACACAGAGAAGATAGCCAGAATTGAGAAAGTGGCCAGTGAAGCCACGTGAGCAGATGCATTTCCGCAGCGGCAGAGGATAAAAAATAACAACCGAGAGCATGGGTGAACACCAAGACAGCCTCAAGAGAAACAGGCAAGAACCAAGCCTTGGAAAAGTGGCACATCAGGACCCGGCTTTGCGCCTGCCTGGCTTTCAGACTACATAGACTTTTGACTCCCCTACTTTACCCTCACCCCAAACCTTTACAAATCACCTAAGAGTTAGAAGGAGCATATAAGGTATTTTGTCTAACACTCTTATTTTGCAAATGAAAAACAATAAGTTAGAACTGGGCCTGGTATTTGGCATCTAACTGTGCCTTCTTAGTCCAGCATTTCCTCCACTTCCCATATGGCTAGAACTTTGAATTAAAACAACCATGTTCTTTTTTTTGATGAAGTCTCACTCTGGTGCTAGGCTGGACTACAAGGGCACGGTCTCGTCTCACTGCAACCTCTGCCTCTCAGGTTCACGAGATTCTCCTGCCTCAGCCTCCTGAGTAGCTGGGACTACAGACATGTGCCACCATGCGCAGCTAATTTTTGTAATTTTAGTAGAGACAGGGTTTCAACATATTGGCTAGGATGGTCTTGATCTGTTGACCTCGTGATGTGCCTGCCTCGGCCTCCCAAAGTGCTGGGATTACAGGCGTGAGCCACCACGCCTGGTCAAAACAACCATGTTCTAAGGATGCCAGACATCCATCTATTGTCTGTAGGATTCGTTACTCTCTGGTTTCCTAGCAATCTCTGGGGAGAGAACATAGTAAAATCAGAATGACGTGCAATTATTTCAATAATGAAACCACATTTTGAGGAGCTCGCTAAACTAAATGAAGATTCTAAGCTGGTCTAGTAACTGTAAGCGGACTTCACGCATGAAAAACGGGTTGTTTTCTGGGTGATTGACACTGAATTCAACTTGGATGGTGAGCTAACATCCAGGAGAGCTGGTTACCTTGGTTTTAATAAAACCCGGAGACTGGACTTCCAGTCCTGTCTACTCAGTAGACTCAACTAAAGTTAATTTTTCCCAGCTACAAATACCTACAAATGTTAGATAAAATATGATGTTTTTTGAAAATACATAGCTGAATTAACAAAGACAGAGACCCTCAGATGCTAGAAATGAAGAGAAAATTAAAAGCCATACCAATATAGTGTGTGTCAAACGGACAGTCATCAGGGCTGGGAGTAGGGAGTTATCTGACCCAGAAACAGAGTTTTAAGTTAGCATCCACATGAACACAGGAGAGGAGGTTTGGGGTAGAGAGTTGGAACGAAGACCTTCACATAAAGCTGACATCTTTGAAACTAAGCACCTTCAAGGAAGAGGAAACAAAACCAACCCATGGATGTGTTGCTACCCAGGGCTCAGAAAAGAAAAAAAGTCTGAATTTAAATTATTTGTGTGGGACAGGAAACTGTAAGTTAAGCTTGCAACATATAAATTGACCCTGGGTTGATAATGCCCCTGTAGCAAATCAAGATATTGAGGTAACAAAATTATCTTTTTTTCTTCTTTTGAGACAGAGTCTTGCTCTGTCGTCAGATGGAGTCTCATTCTGTTGCCAGGCTGGAGTGCAATGGTACAATCTTGACTCGCTGCAACCTCCGCTTCCTGGGTGCAAGCAATTCTCCTGCCTCAGCCTCCCAAGTTGCTGGAACCACAGGACTGCACCACCTGGCTAATTATTGTATTTTTAGTAGAGATGGGTTTTCACCATGTTGGCTGGATGATCTCCATCTCTTGACCTTGTGATCTGCCCAGTTCAGCCTCCCAAAGTGCTGGGATTACAGGTGTGAGCCACCACGCCTGGCCAAAATTATCTTAAAAGATTAAAAAATAAGTATGTTTAAAGTTATGAAAGTGATTTCAAAGAAGAAATAGAAAATGTAAGGAAAAACAACATGTAATGAAAACAGAACAGATTGACAAAAGGAACAGCTAGAAGCATGAGGGATGGTTTGAATTAAGAAAACACTGAATAGATTCAGTTATGCTCTCCATTTTTTTCATTAGATATCATTAATTTATTATAAAAGAGAGATATGCAAGTTATTTATATGATGAAAGATTTCAGAACTTCAGTGGAATGGGGAGCTTCACCTTGATGTCATTTCAATAGCGACTTATTTCAGTTTATATGCTTTCCAGGAATGTCACCATTTCTTATTTATTTATTTATATTTTGAGACAGAGTCTTGCTCTGTTGCTCAGCCTGGAGTACAGTGGTGTAATCTCGGCTCACTGCAACCTCTGCCTCCTGGGTTTCAAGCCATTCTCCTGTCTCAGCCTCCCAGGTAGCTGGGATTATAGGTGCACACTACTATGCTGGGCTAATTTTTGTATATTTAGTAAAGACAGGGTTTCACCATGTTGGCTAGGCTGGCCTCGAACTCCTGACCTCAGGTGACCTGCTTGCCTCAACCTCCCAAAGTGTTGGGATTACAAGCGTGAGCCACTGTGCCCAGCCAGATTGTCACCATCTCTAAATAAGAAATAATCCTTGTCATCTAGAACTATTTTGCTGCCTCCATATTTTGGAAGAAGAACTTTACCTCCAACTCTCACGCTAACTTGTTGGTTGAATCTTTCCACCCTTTCTTTAGAATCTGATCCAAAAGTCATTACTGTTGCTTGCAGTACTTCTCCTTGAGATTTTTCTGGAAACATAATGCCTCCTTTGATTATAGTTATGGCAGCAATCCTTTCAACAAATACTCCATCAAAGAGCAGAAGAAACTTTCTAAATGCTTGTCCTGACACTCCCTCCACTGCAGACTCGTGCTCTGCTCTCTTGCAGTGCCACAAGGAGAGATCCCTCCATTCTGAATTTATAGTGACATCCTCCTTTGTCTTTTTTGTTTGTTTGTTTCATAAAAGATCTCATTAAAAAACAATAACAACAAAAAACAGTGAAATGTTGAATTTTTTTTAAATCTTATTTTACGTTCTGGGATAGACACCTGTGCAGAAGGTGCAGGTTTGCCATGGGCCATTGTGGTTTGCTGCACCCATCAACTCATCCTCTAGGTTTTAAGCCCTACACACATGCATTAGGTATTTGTCCTCATGCTCTCCCACCCCTTGTCCCCCACTCCTTGACAGGCCCCAGGGTGTGATGTTCCCCTTCCTGTGTTCCTATATTCTCCTTGCTCAACTCACACTTACGAGAGTGTTGAACTTTTAACAGGGTTGAATAATGTTCCGTCAAAATTCATGTCTACCTGGGACCTCAGAATGTGGTCTTGGACACAGGATCTTTGCAGATGTAATTGAGCAAAGATGAGGCTATACCAGATTGGGGTGGGTCCCCATCCGATGACTGTGTCCTTATAAGGAGGCCATGGGAAGACACAGAACACAGAAACACAGAAGTACGGAACAGAAAGCCATGTGATGACAGGGGCACAGAGGGGAGCAATACGGCTGCAAGCCAAGAAATGCCAAGGACTGCTGGTATAGGGGTCCAGGGAACTTCCCTTTCACCCTCCGAAGGTGTGATCATTTGCGTCTCTGAAATAAATGTCACAGTACACAGATAAACAGGAGAAAAGGTACACACGTTTATTACATCCACATCGCAAGGGAGCCCCACAAAATATGAGACTCAAAGAAGGGGCAGGTGGTTGAAGCTTAGGTAGCATTTTAAGCTACAGAAGGAAATGGGGCCTTGGGGCTTCTGGGGGGTGGGGTTGGCAACAGGTTATGGAAGGTGGGGAGAAGAAATATTTAGTATATTGTGAATTAAAGGCTGTCTTGTTAGGCAAGTTTTCTCTCAGGTGGCAGCCCCGAGGAAAAAAGGGAACACTCCATTGCAATCTCTGGACTCTGTCTGGGGCTGCTAATACGCTCTTTCCCAGATCTGTCTTTAGGCTGATAAGAAGGCCTCAGAGAAAGCTTCTGCTTGCATCTGCTATTTGCTTTACTGATGTAGATAGATGTAAATTTCTTTTATAAAAGGACAGCTTTTTAGAGCTATTTCTGTCTCTGCAGCTTCTCTGAATAGCTATCTCAATGTATGCCAAAAAAGTATATTTTGAGGTGGCATATTTTGGTCTCCCACAGTGGCAACCACCAAAAGCTCGGATTCTTCCTTAGAGATTCAGAGGCTGTGTGATCCTGCAGACACCTTGATTTTAGACGTTCAGCCTTCAAAACTGAGAGAAGATAACGTTCTTTTGCTTTAAGCCACTCAGTTTGTGGTGCTCTGCTATAGCAGTTCCAGCGAACTAATACAAACATACATTAAAAAAATTCAGAAGGAGGAAACAGAGAGCTTTCAAGCAAGGCAATATTTGAAGAACATATAACTGAGAATTTTTCAGGTTAGACAAAAGACAAGAATCAACAAATTTCAAGTTCAAATGAAAATATAGAAATTACAGTCAAATTTGAATTTTAGATAGACAAAAATAATTTTCAATACAGGTATGTTCTATGCACTATTTGACTCATTCTTACCTAATTCAAATTTAGGGTAAATTGGGCTGCCTGTGATTTGTCTGGTAACCCCACTCAAAGTGGACAATCAGAGAGTCCTGAACAGGACACATGAAAATAAACATATGCCTAAACGCATCACCATGAAACTACTGAGCAGTAATAACAATTAAAAAAAAACCTTTAAAAACCACCACAGAAGCCAAAACAGTGGAGGACAGCAGATTTATTTTAATGATAATAGAAACCAAAGAGAAATGGAATCAGAAGCTCAAAAGGCCAGGGAAGAGCTGTCAAATACATTCAGATAAATTATCATTCAAGAGTAAGGACAAACTAAAATATTTTATTACTAGGCCAGATGCAGTGGCTCAGGCCTGTAATCCCAGCACTTTGGGATGCCAAGGCAGGCAGATTGCTTGAGGTCAAGAGTTCAAGACCAGTCTAGCCAACATGGTGGAACCACATCTCTACTAAAAATACAAAAATTAGCCAGGCATGGCGGTACACACCAGTAGTCCCAACTACTCAGGAGGCTGAGACAGGAAATGCTTGAACCCAAGAAGCAGAGGTTGCAGTGAGCTGGGATCACACCACTGCATTCCAGCCTGGGAGACAGAGAGACTCCATCTCAAAAAGAAAACATTATAACAAAGGCAGAATATTTTCCATTCATAGGCCTTGATTTGAAGGATTGTTGATTGATATACTAGGGAGTAATTGCAAGGAAAGAAATTGCTGGGCATGTGGTTAAGTTTAAATATGGCTGCAAGTGGTCTTATAGATGGCTCCCCAGTGGCATCAGCTCCTTGATATTCATGCCTGTGTACAACCTCTCCTTGAGTGTGGACTTGCTTCTAACATGCATAATGCAGCAGAAGTAATGGGAGGTCACTTCTAAGGTTAGATTATAAAAACACTTTGGCTTCCACCTTGACTGCTTGCTCTCTCTTTCCTCTCTTTCCCTCCTTTCCCCTAGTCCCCACACTCAGATCACCCATGCTGGGGAAAGCAAGCTGCCCTGTTGAGATCAGCCCTGTGGAGAGGCCCACATGACCTGAGGAGGAGCTGTGCCCTCAGTTCAACTGCTCACGAAGAACTGGATTTTGCCAAACCACACAAACAAGCTTGGAATCAGATGCTTCAGCTCCACTTGAGCCTTGAGATGGCTGCAGCCCTGGCTGACAGCTTGACCACAGTCTCCTGAGAGGCTCTAAGCCAGAATCACCCAGATAAGCAGCTCCCAGGTTTCAGATCCACAGAAACTGAGATCATAAATATTAGTTGTTTTAAGCTGCTAAGCTTTGGGGTAATACATTATGCAGCAATAACTAACTAATACAAATATGATTTGTAAACAGTAACAGTAGCAATGACTAATGCTGGATAGTGTAATATGAGAGATACAGCAAGTGATTCGAGTTAATGTGTTCCAAATTTCTTGTATTATTGAGGAAGGTAGAGATACCAGTTTATTTTAAAATTTGTTAAGTCAGGAGGTATACATAAGCTTTGAATAAAATTATTACTTCCAAACCAGTGGAGAGGGGGAAGAAAGAGATAAGGAAAATCAGCAATTCAAGATAAGACAAAAAAGGGAGAAAAATGGAAGCACAGGAAAAGCGTAGTGAAAAGGGAAAACAAGCTGTTAAAAATTAAAAGACATATCTCATATTCTATACATTCTAGAGCATGTCAGTTTCTCCTTTGCACCACTCAGAGGAACTTCTAAAATACAGTCTGCTGGTACATTGTATTCTTTTGAGGAAAGAGCAGGCTGACAGCCGTCAGAACTGACGATGTAATTAAATTTGCTATGGCCAATCTGAAGCTTGGAGCAGCGGAGAAAGACTTGCGGATAAAGTCAAGAACTGGCCGCAATACCCTCCAGCTTTGCGACCTCGGGCAAGCTTCTTAGTTTCTCGTTTGTGAAACGGAGGGTAATTCTTGCCTTAACCTCTCTGATGGATATTTGTGACACTCATAAAAGAACAGATGTGGAAAAGGAGACTATAGTTTAGATATAATTTGTTTGGCCGCACCAGGTGTCATGTTGAATCTGTTCCCTGATGGCATCTCACGGGTGGAAGATGGGGCCTAATGGGAGGTGCTGGGGTCATGGGGCGGATCCCCCACGAATGGCTTGCTGCCTTCTTCTAGGTAATGAGTGAGGCCCCGCTCTGTCAGTTCCCACAAGAGTTCTCCCAAGAGCTGGTTGTTAAAAACAGCTTGGCATCTTCTCCACTCTCTCTTGCTTTCTCCGTGCGGCCCTAGCACATCAGCTCCCCTTCAGTTTCCATCACGATAGGAAGCAGCCTGAAGCCCTCACCAGAAGCAGATGCTGGAACCATGTTTCCCGTACAGCCTGCAGAACCGCAAGCCAAATAAACCTACTTTCTTTATAAACCCAGCCTCAGGTATTCCTCTATAGCAATACAAAAATAGACTGAAACAAGGCACACGGTGAAGTTCCATATGGGCCAGGTGTGGTGGCTCACTCCTGTAATCCCAGCGATTTGCGAGGCCGAGGCAGGATTGCTTGACCCAGGAGTTCAAGATCAGCCTAGGCAACATAGTAAGACCCCATTTCTACTACACATTTTAAAATTAGCTGGGCATGGTGGTGCACACTCTGGCCCCAGCTACTTGGGAGGCTGTGGTGGGAGGATTGCTTGAGCCAAGGAGTGACGTGAGTGACGTGAGCTGCAGTGAGTGATGATTGTGCCACGGCATCCACTCAGGCCTGGGAAACAGAGTGAGATCCTGTCTCTAAAAAAAAAAAAATAAAATAAATAAAAGGATAAGACAAAAACAAGAAAAGTTTCATTAAAAAATCTAAGTTATCTATAATGCAATCTAGTGTTTATTGCTAGGAGCTGAAGAGTAATCTATGATATTTTTCAGTCTCAGTTTTACTTGCAGTTAAACAGCACCCTGGCCATATCAGGCCACCTTAGACCCAGTTTTAAATCAAAGGCCATTTTCGTCTCTTTGTGTCTCAGATTCCCAGAAACTTACAGTATTAGACTGCAGTTTACTAATTCTTGTGTCATTCATTCATCGCTTAATAATCTACCTGCGGAGCGTGCTAAATTCATGGGATAGGGATGAGGAGGTAAGTGTGAGAAGGGGCCACCTCCCTGCACACACACACACACAGCTTCCAGCAGACCCCATCCTGACAGTGAGGAGGGCCAGGCTGGGGACCGGGGGGATTTTCTCCCTCACAAATCCTAGTGTTCTTCCTCCCAAGTCTACATGCTCCAGGCTGTTTAAAAGATCATCAAAGACGCTGGAAACTTGATTTGCTTGTTTATCCACAAGTGTGAGCCTCAGTACATCCTAAATTTTCTTAGACTCTCTTCTTCCCATTAGCTGGCTAAATTCCCCTGAGAATTTATCAAGATGGACTTGTTCGGCAGCTTGTCTCCCCATACAGCCTGAAGCAGCTGGCACCTCGCCTCCACACCCCAGGTCCCGTCATCAATAAATCGAACCTGCCTTCTGGTGAGCACAGTTGGCCAGTGCCTGCCTGTGCGGTGGAACCTTCTCTGTGACTAGATGGGCCTCCCGGAAGGAACTGAAGGATGCAGGGTCACCTCAAAGAATTCAGACATCCAGTTCGGGTAGATGGTCCCAAACTTCACATCCTGTCACCTTGATTCAAAACTTTTTAATGGGAAAAACTGCCTGCAATACCACCAAAATTCATATATAAGAAACTAATGGTCCAGAAACGCTTTAGTTATAAAATACGAAGGAACAAAACACTTAGAACTTCAAAAAAGTTCACTCTTGTAAGAGGGTTAAGTTCCTCTGAAGATTATGAATGACGTCATATATGCAAAGTACATCAAACGGTGCCTGGATCATTGTCAGCACACAAGTATAAGCTTTTGGTATTATCAGCTTGCCACTCGCAAATATTTCCTGTCCTCCTTATGTAACACACACACACACACACACACACACACACACACACAGTCTTGTTTTTCTTTCTACTCAAATTTGCAACTTGTTTATAAGCACCAAATTCTTATACGATTTTTAAGGAAATTCTGTATCTTTTAGAGAACATAAGACTTAAGCTTTTTGTTTCTTTAAAATTCATAGATTTAAACCAGCTTATGGTGTATAACCTTAGTAGTAATTTTAAATTTGTAATAGCAGGGATAGGAGAAATATAGGACCCACCTAGTTCATATAGGAGTGTACGTGTGGGAGTTAATCACCGAAGCTTGGGTTTCTTCATACCAGGATTTCTCTAGAACTTAAAAATCTGATTTCCCTGTTAATCCTTAAAATCAACCCTTAGAGTTAACCCTTAAAATCAACTTGATGCAGAGCAGAAACATAACCACCGTGTTGGAGGAACCAGTGAGAAGTCGCTGTACCTTCTTACTGTGCAGTCCAGGACTGCTTCTGGGAGAGCACCACCTGAATTGCTCACCCACAAAACAACACAGGAAGACACTCAAGGGTCAGGATCATACAAGTTTCCAATCCGCTTGACTGGTATGGCTCTTGGTTTAAACCAGCCCGTTGGCATTATAGTCTTGATCCGTTCTGGGTCCCTAAAAAGATAGCGTTCCTGAACCTCCAGGGAAGAGAGTCATATTCTTGACTCCAGTTGTTTCACAGTGTGGGGCCCAGTCTGGCTACCAGTCGCTTCTCCAGGCAGCACATTGCACACTCTGGAGCAAGACAGCCCCCAAACTCAACCACTCACCTTCATGGGCACGCCGCTGACTGACACACCCACGTTCCCGCCTCATCTCCAAAGTTCTGATGATGGCAACATTTGCACCTTCGCTCAACCTTACCACTTTGGACTTGGATCCTCTTAGGGCCACAGCAGGTGCACATCTTAGCCAGATGGGTGTGGCCTTACAGCAAGACTTGGCCACAGCCCCTGTGGCTGCATCTGTCCTTATGACTGAGCTCTTTCCACAGACCATAGGAACATGTTTCTCTTGCTTCGATCAGCAGCTTCCCCCTGGACAGCCTTCCAGGCTTCCACTGTGACATGCCCCATTATCCCCCTGCTCTAGGGTTCAATAGTTGCCATTTCCAACTGGTCCTTCCAGTGTGCCCTAGAGAGCATTCCCTGGGTCTACTCAATCTTCCAGCTTAAGAATGTTCTGGGGACATCACTCCGGTTGCTCAAGGTTGAGCTGTAAACTTTTGTCAACAGGTCATCTGATAACCCTGAACCCTAGCCCAATGACCTGGAGAAGATGAAAGCCAGCTGCATTGCCCAAGGTGAAGAAGAGACACAGACTAGCAGAAAGACGCACAGTGAATAACACCATTGAGGGAACTGACGCATGGGAAGAGGAGAGATGGTGATGTGAGCCAGATGTGGCCATGGGTTAGTGTTTCCTTTGGCCAGCAGTTCCAATGGCACGTCCTCCTGAAGGCTTTCCAGCATGCTCAAATCTAACAATGCCATCCTCTGAGCTGGCACCTCTCACACCTCTGTCCATTTTCAGAGGCTGCACACATGATGTGGTTTCAGAATTGACTTGTTTTTCTGCCTGTGCCCTGTTCCAGTTCTCAGGCTCAGGGCACTGGGGCCTGTGCCTGGTCCATCCTTCCACTCCAGATACCAAGTACGGTGCTTGGAGCATAGTGAAAGGTCTCTAAATTTGTATTTCAATGAGTGAAATCTGTTCCTAAGGATTGCTTTCCAGTGAGACCTACCTTCAGACTCTCCCAGACCCCATTCCCCATACGAGGCTTTCCTCTGACCACACTGACTTCCTCTTGCTCCTGGAAGGAGTGCAGGCAGGGATGTCAATTCATTATAAGGCTGACTTTTCCCAGCCTCATAAAACCATGGGCTTACAGATGCCACCCTGAGAAGATGCCCTTGGGCTCAACCTGTCTGTGCTCATTTCTAACTTCCTTAGGTTTCCTTGTGTTAGGAAAGGCATTCTGTATTTGGGTTGAATTTCTAAAGTTTACTACTCAAAAGTATTACTTTTCAGGTCCCCAAATGGTCTAGGCAAATACATGTTCACATTAGCCACAGTCTTCTAGGAAAAATTCTCCTAAAGTATTATTAAAAATCTGCTCCTTGGTGAGTAATCACTTGCTTTCGATTTCCCCCTTCTCATAATTGTTTACTGCGCTCCGAATGTTTGCCGACGGCGCAGGTGGGAGCCGTTCTGCAGCACGGGAGGCTCGTTATTCACATGCATTTCCACCGTGCAGTTGAGAACTGATGATATCACAGCAGTGACATTTCTGTGGTTTCTATGAGCAGGCACAGAATGGATGGAAGCGATACACCAAGCTCATCAAACCAGACCCAGGCAGATGCAGCCCTCAGGTCAGAATGGGCAGCTCTCTTCTGCTGGTGTCTGCAAAGCATTCTAAGAGCCTGGCTTGAAAATGCTTAAAAGCACAAGGTGCAAGTTTTCAGAACAAAATTAATCCACCCAGTCTGCACAAATATCTCCAAGATCTTCGCGGAATAATTGACATGTAAATCATGATCATAAAAGTTCAGCCATATCCCTGAAACACAGTCGGAGATGAGGTGCTAACTTCTTGAAGTCATTGCATGAGTTTTCTCTGACTGCTGTAACAAATCACCATGTTACTGGCTTAAGCAACCTGAATCTATTAAAAGTCCAACACAGGTCTCACTAAGCTAGAATTGAGGTGCCAGCAGGCCTGTGTTCCTTCTGGAGAATGCAGAGGAGAAGCTGTTTCCTTATCTTTTCCAGATTCTAGGAGGCACCCACATTCTTTGGCTTAGAGTCCCTCCTCCACCTTCAAAGCCAGTGATGGTGCCTTCCCCTACCTTCCTTCAAGAGTCCCCTCTTCCTCTCCAGCTCTGCTGCCCTCTTCTCCTTGTAGGATTCTTAAACATGGGGTCCATTTGGACAATTCAGGATAATCTCTCCATTTTAAAGTCAATTAGTAACTTTATTTTTAACCACAGTATTAATTCCCCTTTCCGTGTAACGGAACACACTCACAGGTTTTAAGGTCTGTGACAGGGACCCCTTTGTGGGGGCTATTCTTCCGTGGACTGGTGGTGTCCTACTTCTATCTCAACCACTGCCCAGCAGTGCTGGAGCCAGGTGGCAGGTGCCAGTTAGCCTGGAAGGTGGAGAAGGTGTTTGCATCTGAATCTGGCCTCAGCACTTGCCAGTGTGTGCCCTTGGGCAAGTGACTGTTCTTCCCCATGTGTTAGTTTGGATTCCCAGGGTTCGGGGTACAAGGCATTTATTTTGGAAGTGATTCCAGGAAGCATTGTGAGGGTGTGGGGACATTCGTTAGGGCAGAAAGCTAAAGAGGAATAGCCTATAAGTAGACAGCCACTGTGGGCAGTGGGGCTCAGGCCTGCTAGGGACCCTCAGAATTGTCCTGCTGCAGAGCACAGATGCCCTGGATTCCTCAACTCCTCCCCATCAATGACTGTGGGCTGCTCCCCAAATCCTTGTCCTGCCCTGCTGCGGGCTAAGCCTGATCCCAGGGCCAGAGGACATCCTGAGGCAAAAAGTGACACAGAAAACTGTCCCCAATTGGCAGGTGGCTCTGGGCAAGCTGAGTAGACATGGGCGGGGCACTGCTAGCAACCGTCACGTTCTCTGAGCCTCAGTTTCCTCATCTGTAACCAAAGGAGGATAATAATACTATGCACCTACACTGGCGTCATTGTGAGTGTTAACTGGGACAATATAAGCTCATTAATTGGCACAGTGCCTGGTACACACTAGGCACTCAAGAAGGCATGCCACGGTTAGGTTCTTATTCTACCAACTTCCTTGCTTTGCGGCCTCCTGCTCTGTTTTTTCACCTGTGACCTGTCAGAATGCATCCATTCATGCCTCCTACCCCAGGGGAGTCAGGGACAATGAGAGAAACTGGGGCACAGAGTGACACAGCAGACACCATCCCCGCTCATGGCCCTTCTGAGCCTGCTCTGAGAGACAGATGGCAGCCAAACAATTCTACAAGTGACAAGAAGACGCATCTGGGAAGGGGCTGAGAGAGGCGGGTACACGATGTTGGAGGGCATGCCAGGGCAGGAATGGAGGGGAGGGTGGAGGGCTTCTGTTAGCAAGTTGAGAGAGGGACCCCTGAAGACAAAAGGAGAGCACTTTGGGCAGCAGCAGCACGTGCAGAGGACCTGAGGCGGGAAGGAGCCAGGTGAAATCAAGGAACCGCACCAAGGAAGTAGGGGTGTGGTTTGAGCAAGAAGGGCAAGGAGGGGCAGGCACAGGATGGCCCAAGGAGTGGTCAAGGTCCTGGCATCTCAGGTCAAGTTCAGTCTTATCCAAAGAACCAGGAGAAGTACTGATGTTGGACTCATGCTCTGGAAGGTTCCTTCCAGCCTGCTCCAAATTGTAGTGGGTAACCCAACATCTAACTATCTGCCTATCATGCAAGATGGAAGGAAGGGATGCTTTGTTTCATTTTGTGATTAATCTTGGATTATTTTGCCGACTCTTCTAATCATTTTCTTACCTAACTCAAAGCCTTGGAACGATCTGAAATCAATCGGCCAATCAATCATTTTTGTACAAGAATACAAGAAAGTAGACAGCAGAGTTCCCTATTCAATGTTTAGCTTAGCATCTGGTGGGTGTACATTCACAACTTCACCATGGGGTGAAGGGGAGGCTCTGCTGATAGGGGAGGGCAGCCCCATGGGCACAGACTGTCTTCATGCTGTCTTATTTCTGACCCTGTGTCACACTGGGGTGCCTGTGTGTTGTGTTTGGTCAGGTGGGTCTATTAACATATTATCTTTGTTGCAGTTCAATTCAACTCCAAGCAAGTCTGTAACCTTTAACTGAGCAGCCTACTATTGTAGGGTCACAGTGCCTTTCCACAGGGCCTGGGAACTCAGAACAAACCACAGCTTTCCCTTACATCCTGGTGGATTCTCAAGAATGTTCTGGCCAGATAGTAAGGAGAGCTGTTTACTCATTATAATGCCACGTGACCATCAGGTGAACAATCTGGGAAGAGGCCTGCAGGCCAGAAGGAAGGGAAGCTCCTCAGGGGCAAATGTGTGCAGCCAGCATTGCAGTCCGCAGCTCTAAGCTGGACCTCTGAATCCTCTGGGATGCTTTGTGGACGTACCAAGAATGTGCTGGTACTACAGATGAAATGGACCTGACAGAGTTCATTCATTCATGCCTCCCACCCCTGGGGAGTCAGGCACAGTGTGAGAAGCTAGGGCACCGAGTGACACAGCAGATACCATCACCACTTGCGTGGCCCTTCCGAGCCTGCTCTGAGAGACAGACGGCAGCCAAACAATTCTATAGGTGACAAGAAGATGCAGCTGGGAAGGCTCTGAGAGACCGTGGCACATGATGTATACATGTCATGTTAGGAGCTGCTCGTTTGTGCTCCAACACCACATTCGTACGTTAAAGCTTTCATGAATTTCCAACGTCTTGCTAGATGGAGACGGGGATTTTAGGAGGTAATTGGGTTTAGATGAAGTCATGAGAGTGGGGTCCCTATGGTGAAATTAGTATCCTTATAAAAAGAGGAAGAGGTACCAGAGCTGTCCTGCCTGCTCCTCCATGTGAGGACACAGCCAGAAGCCAGGAAGAGAGCCCTCGCCAGGAACCCGATCGGCTGGTGCCTTGATCCTGCACTTTCAGCCTCCAGGACTATGAGCAAAAAATGTCTGTGGTTAAGCCACCCAGTCAATGGCATTTTGTTATCGCAGTCTGAGCTGACTCATACATATGGATACATAAGACTGCCGGGATTCTTCTGATAGATGGGATTATGTTTTACTAGAGAGGCTCATTCTGCTGTGGCTCAACTTCGTAATCTCTCTTCTGTGGCTGCCTGTTATCTCTGTGATGCTGGAGGTAACAGGATCTGCAAGACAGATGCAGAATCAGGCTTGTTAGGGCAGTCGGTGTACCCAGTTCCCTGACGCCAGGGCTGCCTCTCCATCAATGCCTTTAAGGGAATACGGTTTGGGATACAGCCAGGACCAGGCTGCCATGCCATGCCTGTGGATGCTGACCTCGGCCTTCTACGAGTGTCTCCCAGGATGCCTCTCTGAAAAGGAGCAAGGGCTGAGGTTGCCAGTGATGACATGTGCCTTGCAGGGGATGGTGGGGTTCCCTGGGCCTTGCGGGAGTTTCTCAGGATGCCCTTTCCATTCTACACTATTGCTGGTGAAATTCTGTGGTCCTGAGGTGTCCACACGTGGAGCGGCAGACACCGCAGCCATGAAGGGGACCGAGCATGACAGGGCCATCGCTTTCTGAACCAGAGCAGCATCATCCAAAGATTCTAGAGGATGAGGCTCACTGGGAAATCTCTCTAAGTCAGAATGTTTCCTGTCCCCAGGCCCCAATCCAGACCAACTGTAAAAGCCTGATAATGTACATGCTTAGCAAGCATCCAGGAGACACGTAGAAGCAGGCGCGCTTTGGAAACTGACTGGGCATCCCTCCACACCAACTTTTCTACATTTGCAGCTACACATATTTTATAAAACTCCTTTGTTTCCATCCAAAGCAGCCCAGAGGCCACAGGCCTGATTTTCCAGCTGTCACCCACATAAGCCTCTCTAGGCCTTTCTGGAGAAGATACTGGTATGTTCTCCTGGAGTAACTCGTTCTCTGATGTCTGTGCTCCCAGGAGCTTAGGGGACCCCAACTCTGTCTGCAGCCCCTCAGGTCCCCATCCTGCCCTATGACAGAAGGTTCTGCTTCTCACCACCGCCCTTCCCCACTGTCCCGCACCCTACCACCACTCCCTCTGTCCCTGCAGCTTTGCTCCACCACCAACACAGCTATTTGGTGACCTACATTGAAAATAGTGCATGTTCTGGGCACTGGTTATACCAAGAGGATGCATGCCAACTGCGGAATTCCTGCTGCTCCAGGGAAGACAGGCACATAGCAGCAGGCCAGGACTCTGCAGGATGAACAGGCAGGTCCAGGGGCACGTGGGAACTACCCATCCTATTTGGGAAGGAAAGGGATGGGGACGATCCAGAGGCCTGACATAGAATTTGTTTGGGGAACATAGTTCCTAGTAATGTTCAGTGATTCTAAACTTTATTTGATTGCAACCAAATGCATTAAGGGCCTATGCTTTGCCCAGTCATGAGATAAGGATGCAGAGACAAATGAGGTACTATCCTTGAGGGACTTACAGGCTGGAGAAGGAGAGAGACTCGGACAGAGAACATCTCTGTGAGACATGGTCAGGACCCTGATGGGCCTGTGAGCCTGCCCCGGACACCTGAAGGGCTGTGCTGATGTCTGCCTTGACTCTTCCCTGAGAGGGCATTCAGAATCCTGAAACAATTACTGTGCCCAAAGGAGAGGTGGAAGAAACTCATTAAATATGGCGCTCGTTAAATATTAAATATGGCGCTCACCTGAAAGAGTTAGAAATGAACATTTGGGAAGGAATGGATGTCTTTTGATGTAAATTGTTTATTCCTGGCTTCTAAGTATCCTCAGCATTATTAAAACACAGATTCTACAAGTTTTACCCAAAATGAATTAGCTTTAGATGTGAGCTGCTGACAGAGTAATGACAGAGAATAGTTAAAACAGGTTTGTCTGGTCATAAATATTTTACTTGCTAGGCTCAGCAAGCTGCGGGTAGACACTTGCCCTCATAAGTAAGTATCGATTAAATTCTAGTCTGGAATCAGGATGCATAATTGATGGTTTGATGATTTGGGAAATCACACTCTGCAAATGAAAACAGAAGTTACTTGAGTAACATTGAAGGATGTATTTATTTTATACCAAAACTCATGGGGAAGCAGGGTTGTCGTATGAGGCAGCTAGACACAAAGGTTGCATTGGAGAATCTGGCAGAATGGGTCTTCACAACTGCATAGAAACACAGAATTCTTCCCAGGAAACACAGAATTTTAGAGCTGGAAGTTTCCTTGGGCTCATGTAGTCTAGCTTCAAGCTGAGACATGCATCATTCTCTAATACCAAATTTACGATCATCCATTCGTGACCACTTCTATTTTTCAGACTTTTATTTCCGAACGGGATAGGAGACAAACCCTGAACACGCACATCTCAAACTTAGATTTTTTAATTTTTATTTTGATTTTCTATTTCTCCTTTTGAGATGGAGTCTCGCTCTTGTTGCACAGGATGGAGTACAATAGCATGATCTCAGCTCACTACAACTTCCAGCTCCCAGGTTCAAGCTGTTCTCCTGCCTCAACCTCCTGAGTAGCTGGGATTACAGGCGTGTGCCACCAGGCTCAGCTAATTTTGTATTTTTATTAGAGATGAGGTTTCTCTATGTTGGTCAGGCCGGTCTCAAACTCCCGACGTCAGGCGTTCCGCCTGCCTTGGTCTCCCAAAGTGCTGGGATGACAGGTGTGAGCCACGGCAACCGGCCCAAACTTAGACTTTTTGGTCTAGATCTTACACATCCCCTAACTCATCAAATAGCCATGAAGTCTACTGCCGGCACGCCACAGTGACCCTGCTGCAAGAAGTTTCCTGTTGGCGCTCAACAGGGTACAAACTCAGGACATTTCAAGACTAATAACGAAGTTGCAGATCCGGTGAAACATGTTCTGTCTTTCAGCTCTCCTTTCTAGGTTTCACAAGAATCTAGTTTTGAGGAGGAAACCTGGTAGCCCCAGGTTTCCAGCCCCAGCCCTTGGTGTCCACAGAGACTCGGAAGCCAGGGACAAGATACTGTGATGGTCTGAACTTGAGCAAGACTTGTGGGTTGGAGGAAATTAGCCTGGTATGGGTGCATTGACACCCACAGGGAATTAACTAGATGACTAAACAAGGTCCTCTGAGTCTGACCAGGTGCCGCCTGCCTGTGGCCTCCTAGGTCATCTGGGGCCTGTGTCTCAGCCACACGCTAATAATATTTCGGTTCTCTTTATATCAACAGCTTCAGGAGTGCTGAGGGACCCTTCTCGTCAGGCTGCGTTAAACCCGACAGTGCAACTCTACTTTAGCAACCATATGTAGCTGAGCCGTGAAAAGACAGAGACGCTGATTGTGTAGTACAGAGGCCACTGGTCATGGTGGTTTCAAGGACAGAAGTCTGAGGAAGCCACCCTGCTCAGGCATCAAGTTCAAGCTCCCATGGAAACATCCAGCTCTAGAATTCTATGCTTCTGTGCAGTTGCAGAGACCCATTCTGCCAGATTCTCCAGCATGACGTTTGCATCTGACTTACACACAACCATGCTTCCCCTAGTTCGGTACAAAATAAATGTATCCTTCTGCGTTACTCAAGTGATTCTGTTTTCATTTGCAGAGTTTGATTTCTCAAATCGTCAATCCATCCACTGTGTGTTCTGGTTCCAGACTGGTGGTCTCACAGAACAGACAGGGATAATTTGTACCTTTTATGTAAAAAATAACAATAAACACTGTAAGAAAGTGCTCCTTGGACTTAGAACACCACGTGCCTGTGAAAGCTCGGGTAACTCAGGACACAGGCATGGGTAGGGGAGGCCCCTGTTCCTCTGCCAGCCTGGCCACAGAGTCTTGAGTGTAGGGATGAAAGGAGGCTCCGTCTCCCAGGGTGGTCTGAGCCTGTATTCAAGGTTGTAGAATCATCAGAAGCCAGGAGGGCCTTGGTCACCTCCAGACAAACACTGAGTGGACGCTCAGCCTGCTATGAGGGATTGAAAAACAAATTCTCCTGTAGATGGGCCTTCAAGCCACTTGGAAGAACGCAAATGAGCCATTCCAGGGAGAACATCGTGGCACCTGCTCTGTTGTTTAGAGGCCATCTCACCGCTCTCAGGAGATACTGAGGGGCAGATCTAGGGGCAAAGGCAGTGTCATTACCTCCTGGGGAAACCTAAGCACAGGGCCAGCTATGTAATTTGTGGGACCAGGGGCAAAGTAAAAAACATGAGGTCCTTGTTTGAAAGTTATTACGAATTTCTAGAGAGCAACAGAGTGAAACACTCGACTCAGCATTTCAGCCTGCATTTGTTTCCTGGAGCTGCTGTAACCAATTACCACAAAAGGCCACTTCAGACAACAGAAACATATAGTCTCATGGCTCCAGATCCCAGAGATTCAAAATTAAGGGGATGGCAGTATTGGCTTCTTCTGCAGGCTCTGCAGGAGAAACTGTTCCATGCTCTCTCCTAGTGTCTGGCGGCTGCTGGCATCCTTGGTTTCCTTGGCTGGTGGCTGCAACACTCTGATATCTACCTCCTTTTTGTTTTCCTCCTGTTGTCCAGGCTGGAGTGCAGTGGCTCGATCTTGGTTCACTGCAACTTCTGCCTCCTGGGTTCAAGCAATTCTCCTGCCTCAGCCACCCAAGTAGCTGAGATTACAGGTGCCCACCACCAGGCCCAGATAATTCTTGTATTTTTAGTAGAGATGGGGGCAGTAGGCAGTTCCTCCCTGGCAGAGGAACAGGGGCCTCCCCTACCCATTCCTGTGTCCTGAGTTACCCGAGCTTTCACAGGCACGTGGTGTTCTAAGTCCAAGGAGCACTTTCTTACAGTGTTTATTGTTATTTTTTACATAAAAGGTACAAATTATCCCTGTCTGTTCTGGCCATCACCAAGTTGGCCAGATGGTCTCAAACTCCCGACCTCAGGTGATATGTCCACCTTGGCCTCCCGAAGTGCTGGGGTTACGGGTGTGAGCTACTGTGCCCAGCCTCTACCTCCATTTTTATATTGCTTTTCTCTGCATGTGGTTTTGTGTCTCCGATCTCCCTTCCCCGGGTTTTATGAGATCCCAGTCATTGACTTGAGAGCCCATTCTAACTCCAGGATGATCTCATCTCAAGATCCTTAACTTAAGTATGTCTGCAAAGATCCTATTTCTAAATGAGATCACACCCAAAGGTACTGGGAATCAGGACAGAGACATATCTTTTGGGGGGCCACCATTCAATCCACTACACGGCCCTTCTGGGCACAATGATCTGGGCCCCTGCACAGGTGGCATGCCCATGAAGTGGGCACTGCCTAAGTCCCTGGAAACCTCAGCCCTACAGGGGATTAGATCAGAGGCCATGCCATGAGTCCCTTATTTTCAGCCTATGACCTCTTGTAGAATCAATTTCTTCTCTCCAGCCCCAGCCCTTGGCCTTTCCAGGCAGCACGGGTCTAGAAGCTGTCAGGGAAGGTCCATGGTTGCCTGGATCCCAGTGGGTCTGACAAGCTAGGATGACACAGACTCACATCCCACCAAAGGAAGGACCCCATCTCTCTCTGGAGGTTGCTCTTCTTGTAGGACAGAGGGTGCATTGCTGATTCTTCATTTATGACATGTGGGCTCCTTTTGTCTATTACGTTACTAAGCCACCCTGGCCTAGGAAACCCCGGGCTTGAAATTACCCCCAGAATCTGGAGCATGATCTTTCTAAGGTAGTGCTGCCCCCATCCAGAGCCTCTTTGCTCTGGGCTTTCTCTGCCTTCATATCTGGTAACATGGACCTAACCTGAAGCCATAATTGACCTCCACCGCAGAGCCCTTCACCCCCGACCTCTGGGCATCCCTGCCTGATGCACCCATGCCAGGAGAAGCAGCATGAAACTTGCTCCACTTTCAGTGCACCGCCCTCCTTCCCTCCACCGCCCTCCTTCCTTCCAAACTCTGCCTGTCTGCCAGCCTCCATGCATGGCTGCACTCCACAGATACCCTGGCCACTGGCCATCATCCAGAGCATCCCCAGCTGGGACTCACCGGGACCACCATGCTGCTTGTTACTACTGAAATCCATCCACGTCAAGTTGGCCAATAGCCCTTTCCTGATGTCCCTACTCTTACTCGGGGACCTTGGTAGGACCTAGCAAGTGCAGAGGTAACACTGGCCATGTGGAGGCCTCCAGGACCCTGCCCCCGTGGCACTGGTGACCTCTGCTTAGATTGGCTGATGCCTGCAGTGGGCACAGTAATGGCCCTGAGGATGTCTACATGTGTAGTAGGTCATTCTTGCGCTGTGGTAAAGAAATTCTTGAGGCTGGATAATTTATAAAGAAAAGAGTTTAATTGGCTCATTGTTCTGCAGACCACACAGAAACATAGTGCCAGCATCTGCTTGACTTCTTGGGAGGCCCAGGAAGCTTTCAATCATGGTGAAAGGTGAAGGGGGAGCAGGTGTCCAACATGGCAGGAATGGGAGCAAGAGAGAGAGAGGGGCAGAGGTGCCACATGCCTTGAACAACCAGATGTCCTATGAACTCACTCATGACCAAGGAGATGGCCCAGGCCACTCATGAGGGACTCTCCCCCATGACCCAAACACCTCCGGACAGGCTCCACCTCCAACACTGGGGATCACATTTCAACATGAGATTTCGGTGGAGGCAAACATCCAAATTGTATCCATATCCCTATCCCCAGAACTTGTGACTATGTGGGCTTATGTGGCAGTGTCTTACCCTGGAGGTGATCCTGGACTATCTGGGGGTAGGGAGCAATGTAGTCACTAAGAGGTGACTCCAACCCTCCTGACTCTCTCTTATGAAGATCCAGCTGGGCATCAGCTGGATCCGCTTCTCCAACTCTCATGAGAGAGTCAAGAAGGTTTTAGTCGGAGAAGTGGTTGTGACAATGGAAGCAGAAGTTGGATTTGAGGAAGGAGCCAGGAGTTAAGGATGCAGGTGACCCCTCGAGCTGGAAAGGGTATAGGACGAAAGCTCTCCTGGAGGCTCCAGAAGGAACCAGCCCTGCTGCCATCTTGGACTTAGCCCAGTGAGACTGATTTGGGGACATCTGACCTTCAGCATCGTGAGATAATGTTTGTGCTGGCTCAAGCCAATCAGCTTGTGGCAGCTTGTCACAGCAGCAACAGGGAATGGACACATGCCCACGCCATTCCCATTGTTAAACATTTTTAATATTACCCTTGTTCTCATCCATTCATTCCCAGAAAGCCTTCCCATGGGCACCCTGAGCCTGTGGCTGAAGATTATAGCTGGCATTGGCCAAAGCAGCACAAGGGCAAATTAAGAGCCAAGATGCAGTGTCAAATAAACTGGGATTCAAATCCCAGGGGAAGCCACAGACCCTCTCCAAGCCTCAGTGCGTCATCTGTCAAAGCAGATAGCAATTCTTACCTGCACTATGGATTTTCGAGTATCCTCCCCTCTTCTTGTTCTAAGAGGCCCAACTTTCACAGGGCGGACACATGCCCTAGATGGACCACCCTCTGGCCACAGGGATCAGCCCAGAACTGGCCCCTGTAAACAAGCAGGACATTTGAGTCTTTCTCTAGAATTTTTCGAAGTGGGCAATTGAAGAACTCTTGCGATAGGAGTGGAAGCTGTGGGCTTTCTTGCTATATGTAGACCTTTCCACTGCAAATGAGAAAAAAGCCAACATCTAGAAGGAAGCCGAGATGGGGTGTGTGACGATGGTGACCTGCTTCTGTTTTCTAGTCCCCGGGCCCCTCGGGATGCCTCGGTTTCTGTCATTCTCCTCCAATTATCTGAGCAACCCCACCGTACTTCCAATCATTCCATATTTTGAATTTGACCTAGTTTGGTTTTTGTGACTGAGAGACGTGACTCATCTACTGCCTCTCGGGGCTGCTGCGAAAATGAAATGAAATAGAAATACAAAGTATTTAGCACGTTCTTGAACATAATATGGCCTCAATAAATGGTGGCTCTTACTATTATTACGTTAAACTTCCTGGGGATTCCCTGACACCCTGTGCCTCAGGGAGGTCTGACGTCAGCAGCTTTCAAAGGCTCCTTAGCATCTCCTCCTCTCCTCTTTGCCTCCATAAGGCCGGGCCTCCAAGCCCGCTGGCCTCACTGCTACCCAATGGCCCAGTCCTACTGCCAACCCCAACCATCCCCAGAACCTTCCTGCCCATACCATCATTCTCTCCTGCTCCCGCCGGCCTCTACCTTCATGCTAGTGACCTTGATCATGGATGTGTGGCCTGCCGGGATGACTTCAGGCCAGATGCTGAGTTAGCAGCAGGTGCTCCCATGGCCCACAGGGAAGATGCAAGTAACCTCCCGTAGCTTATCCTCTGGGGAATCCCCACTATCTTTAGGACTGGATAAGAGAGACCATTGCTAGCATCCTGCTAGAACAGAGGCGTCCAGGTTTCTAGGAGGCTTATATGATCAGAAATCCACAGCAGCACAGGAAGGACACAGAGATATTTATTGATTAGGAAGGGGAACGGAGGGGGTCCGTGCTCAATGTTCAGCTATCGGGAGAGAATCAAACTGGGTCAAGTGCATATGGCTCCCTTCTTCACACACATTTTCCTTTCGTCAATAATCTTTCACAATCATGTTATAACAAGTGAAATTAAATTAGAAAAACTTGCAATGACATAATGAGGTCCATTCCATTCCAATTTCCATGAGTAACTGTGACATGGCTATAACCAGCACCACCAGGAATCTCAAGTGTGGGCTCCACACACCTTCCATTTCTGGCAGTTCAGTTACTTTGAGCAAAATGATTCTTGACAAGGGTATCAGGTGGGCTACCCGTTTAACACCCCCAGAGGGTCAGGGCAGCCTGCCCGTGTCCCCCTGCTTGGGGAATAAGTTCTCTGCCTTTCCATTAGTTGTTGGTGCTTCAAATTGGATTCCCCAAAACACAAACTAACAGGAACAAAAAGAGGCCGGGTGCGGTGGTTCACGGCTATAATTCCAGCACTTTGGAAGGCCAAGGTCAGTGGATCACTTGAGGTCGGGAGTTCAAAATCAGCCAGGCCTACATGGTGAAACCCCATCTCTACTCAAAATACCAAAAAAAAAAAAAGAGCTGGGTATGGTGGTGCACACCTGTAATCCCAGCTACTTGGGAGATTGAGGCAGGAGAATCCTTGAACCCGGGAGGCGGAGGTTGCAGTGAGCTGAGATTGCGCCATTGCACTCTAGCCTGGGCGACATAGCCAGATTCTGTCTGAGAGAGACAGAGAGAGAGAGGGAGAGAGAGAGAGAGAGAGAGAGAGAGAGAGAGAGAGAGAGAGAGAGAGAGAGGGAGAGAGAGAGAGAGAGAGAGAGAGAGAGAGAGAGAGAGAGAGAGAGAGAGAGAGCCACCATAGCAGCATGCTGTTCCTCAGGCAGAGTGCCTGTCAAGACAGGGTTCTCTTCCAAACGCTCACAGGATGACATCTTGTCCATACCCCGTCCAGATACAGTCAGCCCTCCGTATCCTCCTGCTTCACACTGAGGATTCAACCAACTGCATATCAAAAATGTCTGGGAGAAAGAAACAATGAAAACTAACAATATAATAATAAAAGTAGTGCAAATAAAAAATACAGTATAACAATGACTTATAGCATTTACATTGTACCAAGCGTTATAAAGCATCTAGAGACAATTCCTTATAGTATGGGAGGATGTGTTTAGGTTATTGGCAAATACTACAACATTTTATGTAATGGATGAGCCTCTGCAGATTTTGGTATCTAAGGGGGTGTCCTGAGACCAGCTCTCTGCAGACATTGAGGGATGACTGAAATTTACAATGAGAAATACATAGAATGGACTTGGGCCAGTTAGAGCCTCCCAGCTTACAGAGCTCTGTCAATATTTCAGTCATTTGTTTGGGGTATGCTTCTTCTCACTGGTTTCTGTAGGGGCGGAGTGGTGGCCTCCTAAAGGTACACCCACCCAAAATGTGTGGATGAGATCTTCTTTGGAAGAAATGTATCTGAAGATGTCATGGAGTTAAGGATCCTGACCTGAGGTCATCTTGGATTCTGAACAGGCCCTGAATGCATTGACCAGTGTCCTAGTGAGAGAAGAAAAGGGGAGAGACAGACAGGGAGAAGGTCGAGACTGGGGTGATGCTTCTTTAAACTGAGGAGTGCCAAGGGCTGCCAGAAGCCCCAGGAGCTGGAGAGAGCCTGGAACAGCATCTCCCTCAGAACCTCCAGAAGCAACCAGCCCTGACCACACCTTGATTTCAGATTTCTAGCCTCAGGGACTGTGAGGGATACATCTCTGCTGTACCCAATGTGTGGTCATTGCTACGGCAGCCACAGGTAGTGAAGACACCTCCCAAGACAAGCTCTCAACGCCCCCTGACCCCCAGCACCTGCTTTGATCTTAGTCTCATTTGTGCTGCATATTAGCCATACATGCCTGCCAGCAAAATTTAAGTTTGAAATAAACTCAATGCTTGCCTGATGCTGACCTTTGAGAGGCATTGCCCTCAATGCCAAAAGATTAAGAGGACCAGGAAAGATCTAGAAGTGCCAGTGGGCAGTGCACTGACGCAAAACGTAAGAAATAGGCCAGACGTGGGGACTTAGGCCTATAATCCCAGCACTTTAGGAGGCCCAAGGAGTTCAAGACTGGCCTGGGAAAGATGACAAGACCCTGTCTCTGCAAAAAATTAAAAACTTAGCTGGGCGTGGTGGCACATGCTTAGTCCCAGCTACTCAGGAGGCTGAGGTAGGAGGATGGCTTCAGCCCAGGAAGTCGAGGTGGATGTCAGCTATGATCACGCCACTTCAATCCTGCCTGGGCCACAAAGAACATCCCCGCCTCTAAAGAAGAAAAAAAATGTTTTTAAAGTAAGAAGTAGAAGGTGGTTGAACAAGACCCCTGAAAACATAGGCCCAGAAACTGGAGAAAATTTTGCATGCATAGGCTCATTCATTGTCACCAATGGTGTAATAACCAGAAGCTTGCCTGGCATGGTGGGTTCTTGTAGTGGTGGGCGGAGTGGGCAGGTGTTCAATGCTAATCATGCTAAGCTTTGCTATGTCAACAGATCAACTCTGAAGTCTCAGTGGCGCAACACAAGGTTTTTATCTAGCTCTCATCACAATTGGCTGCAGACTGAGCAGAGTGACTCTAGGAAGAAATGACTCAGACTTCCAGGCAGTTCTCATCTTGCCCCTCAGTTATCTTTTATTTATTTATTTATTGAGACAGAGTCTGTCTTTGTTGCCCAGGCTGGAGTGCAGTGGCACTATCTCATCTCACTGCAACCTCTGTTTCCTGGGTTCAAGTGATTCTCTGCCTCAACCCGCCAAGTAGTTGGGACTGCAGGTGCACCCCACCATGCCCTGCTAAATTTTGTATTTTTATTAGAGATGGGATTTCACCATGTTGGCCAGGCCGGTCTCAAACTCTTGATCTCGAGTGATCCATTCGCCTCAACCTCCCAAAGTGCCAGAATTACAAGTGTGAGCCACTGCACCTGGCCTCCCTCAGTTATCTTAGAATTCATTGCTCTCCACTCGGGCAGAGGGGAATGGAAGTATGAAGAACTGCCATTCTCTTGGAACTGCCGTTTTTCCCTCTAGTTACATTGGTAAGAGTCAGTGGCATGATCCCACCTCAATCCATGGGGCTGAGAAAGGGGAGACGTGTGAGTGTGCAGGGGCGCAGGGAGAATCTGCCTCAGTGAGTGTGGAAGGGACCAGGAGGGGCTGTGCCATCAGATGTAGGTACTGACTGCCAGCTTCTTTTGAGACTGGACATTGTCTTGGGTCCATGCATGCAGCTATTCCGAGGTCCAAGCATCTTAAGATTCTGGAAAAAAAAAAGGAAAGTCACGGCTACTGAGAGATGTCCTTGACATCTGACAAAAGAAGTCTCATGAACAGGTGAGGCAGCACTAGCAACCAACTGGTATTGCTGTTTCCCTTCCAACCCCATGTGCTGGCAGAGGCCATTGTAATATCCATTTGATGGAGGCAGAGCTGCTCATTTTCCAGGTGCTCTCCTGGTGAGGGCATGCGTCTCCCTTCTGTAGCGTTCACTCTCTACACTGGGCTCAGCAAGGGTAAGTGCAAGGGCAGCCCGTGATTCAGTGCATCTGTCTTCTACGATGCTGAAACCATGGCTTCGTTCCCTGCTACTCAAGCTGTGGTCCTCAGACCAGCAGCATCAGCATCACCAGACAGCTTGTTAATCCTACAGAAATTTGGGCCCCACCTGGGCCTAATAAACAAGACTTGGTGTTTTTCTATGCATATTACAGTTTGAGAAGCAGAGATCTATAGACTGTGTTAATTCCAGAGCAAGTCAATAAGACGGTAGATTAATGTCTCACTTGAATGGTGTTGATCATAATTCCAAAGGGGAACCAGACAGACAAGAGTTAATCTGAATTTAAGAAGAACCAGACACAAAGACGGACATGCACAGCAGGGAAGAACAACTTGGAAACTCAAGAACCCTTTTCAGAGTCTATTGAGTCCTTGGCCGAATTATAGTGATGAACGAGTTCCTTTTAGGAGTCTGAGTGCAAATGTGCACACAGATAATCATTCACACGCTTTCATTTGGCAAAGCACCTGAAATCGGGATCAGCATTCTGACTCTACTGTAAGACAAACTGCAAAGTCACAGTTTGCAACCTGGAGTGCTGTTCTGGAATCAGTGCATATTTCTGGGAATGTGAAAACCTAAGATCTGAAAGATGAAAGAAGAAATGTTAGAAATCATTGGTCAATGGCATCAGGCTGTGGGTGTTTTATTTTTTTCCTCCCAGGTCCGTTCAACCCTTGAGTCTCACTAGAGGAACCCTCTAATGTGATTTAGTACTCAAGAGTCCAACTATAGCAATTAAAGTGGATAACAGAAAGTCAAACAAGCCCTCATTAATAACTTAATTAAATCTGCCTGGGATATCATTTTCCTTGGCTGTTCAAATTTAGTGGTATAAGAATGGCACTCTCTACTGGGTACAAAAAAGTAAACACTGATATCACATCATTCTCATCAGGTTGACTAGAAAGGAATCCATTCCTAAGGATGTTTCAAGATGGCAAGTAAGATACTATGTTTGGGTGGGTTTTTTCTTTTCCTATTTATTTATTTATTTATTGATAGAGTCTCGCCCTGTCGCCCGACTGGAGTGCAGTGGCACGATCTTGGCTCATTGCAACCTCCACCCCCTGGGTTCAAGTGATTCTCCTGCCTCAGCCTCTTGAGTAGCTGGGATTACAGACATACTCCACCACGCCCAGCTAATTTTTGTATTTTTAGTACAGACAGAGTTTTGCCATGTTTGCCAGGGTGGTCTCCAACTCCTGACCTCAGGTGATCCACCTGCCTTGGCCTCCCAAAGTTCTGGGATGACAGGCGTGAGCCAGCATACCGGGCCTCTTTTTCAATTTTCAAACTTGAGATATAATTCACATAATAGGAGATTCATGTTTTTAAAAGTCAGTGTTGTGATTTTGAGTGCATTCACAATGTTGTGTAGTTATCATCATTGTCTAGTTCTAGAACATTTTCATCACCCAGAAAAGAAACCCTGTACCCACTGCCGTCAATCTCTCCCACCCACAACCCCTCCAAGCCCCTGCCCACCACTCCTCTACTTTCTGTCTCTCTGATTTGCCAATTGCAGAAATTTCCTATAAATGGCATCATACAATATATGTTCTTTCGTGTCTGGCTTTTGTCATTTAGCATAATGTTTGCTAGGTTGATCTGTGCTGCAGTGTGTCAGTACTTCATTCCTTTTAATGGCTGAATAATATTCTGCTGTACAGATGTACTGCATTTTCTGTATCCCCTCATTAGGTGATGCACATTTGGATGTTTCCACATTGGGGCTATTAAGAATAATGTTCCATGAACATACGTGTATGAGTTTTTCTGTAAACACATACTTTCAACTCTCTTGGGTGCAGAACTCGTTGAGGAGTTGATGGGTCCGTTGGGAATGCTGTTTAATTTTCTGAGGAACAGTCAAATTGTTCCCACAGATGCTGCCCCATTTACCATCTTGACAGTAATGTATGAGGGTTACCGATGGTTGTTTCCCTGGTTTTTGTTTTTCTATTTTAAAATTGTGGCCATGCTCAGGGGTGTAAAGTGGTGTCTCATTGTGGTTTATTTATAATCCAGAGATGACTAATGATGTTGAGCATTTTTTTGTGTGTTTACTGGCCATTTGTATATCTTCTTTGGAGACACGTCTATTCAAATCTTTGCCCATTTTAAATTAAGTTGTCTTTTTTTGCTGAAGATAGTATTTTTGTGTCATAATTAGTTAAATTAGCCAAAGATAAGTGATTTTTACTCATATCACTACCTTTAGCAAAGACATTTTCACCTGGCAAAATATATATGAGACAACCTAATGGCTGTCTTATATGCTGGGTTTCTATCACCACATCCTTAAATGTTCTCTTGAGATGAACAGTAATCTTACTGAGTTGAACAGGGAGAAATTCACGGTGAGAATTAACTTGACCTGCTTACAAAATGATGTTATAGGCCAGGTGCAGTGGCTCACGCCTGTAATCCCAACGCTTTGGGAGGCTGAGGCAGGCAGATCACCTGAGGTCAGGAGTTCGAGACCAGCCTGACCAACATAAAGAAACCCCATCTCTACTAAAAATACAAAATTAGCTGGGTATGGTGGCGCATGCCTGTAATTCCAGCTACTCAGGAGGCTCAGGCAGGCGAATTGCTTGAACCTGAGAGGCAGATGTTGTAGTGAGCAGAGATCGCACCATTATACTCCAGCCTGGACAAAAAAAGTGAAACTTTGTCCAAACCCCCCCCCAAAAAAGATGTTATATTCACTAACATTACTAACAAGAGAAGTGATCTCGGTGTCTTAGTTTTAGCATTTCCATATAAAATAGTAGAATCTTATTATCTTTTGGGCAAATTTTCCTATCTTGTTTCCAATCTTGTTGAAGAATTAACATCCCACCAAGGTTTAGGGGGCTGTCACAAATGTCACATACACAGTTCCTTCAGGAGCATCTGTGTCTCGTGATAGGTTATTCTTAGTACTTGCAGCTCTGAGAGGCAGATCCTATGCACCGTTTAAATATAGGGAAACAGGCTGAGAGACTGTGTGATGATTTGCTCAAGGTCACACAGCTAATAAGTGACAGGAATGGAATGAAAATATTGTTGATTTATTTGGCATCTTCTACAGAGGTAGACTCAGAAGTTAGGAAAATGACCCTGGATCACACAAAAGTTATCAACTTGAGCTACAGTTTGAATGTACACAGGCCTGATTCCAAAACCGACACCTGCTCTGAGGTTACACCGTCTCTCCTGGCATTTTTGTTAATTCATACCATATTTTTTGTTTGAAGTAAAAATCCATCTAAGCATGGTGACATGCATATCTCTGTATTGTCTCCTTGCTGTGGGATTTGACTTACCTCACTCCTGGGATAGCAGGCTTATTTTTCTGCATTCAAATATCTATGCCAATATGTTATATGTCAAGATAGCTTTTCTTTCTTTCTTTTTTCAGATGGAGTCTCATTCTGTCGCTCAGGCTGGAGTGCAATGCATGATCTCAGCTCACTGCAACCTCCCCCTCCCAGGTTCAAGTGATTCTCCTGCCTTAGCCTCCAGGAGAGCAGGGATTACGGGCATGCACCACCATGCCTAGCTAATTTTTGAATTTTTATTAGAGACAGGATTTTGCCATGTTGGCCATGTTGGTCTCAAACTCTTGACCTCAGGTGATCCACCCGCCTCGGCCCCCCAAAGTGCTGGGATTATAGGCGTGAGCCACCACACCCGGCCAATATAGCATTTTAGCATGGATTTTTTAACCCTGAAACTCAGCTATAAAACATTATGCAATATCAACAAGATGAAAGCTCCCTGTGAACGTAGGAGGCTGAAGGGAAAGCCGGTGCAGGACCAGGCATAATAAGTGAACAGGCAGCTGTCCCCAGTGCATTCTGTGACAAGTTCCCCATAGTTTGTGGTTTCCCGGTATCTCAAAGCTAATTAAACTTTGAGATTCAGATTCATGAGGTCTCAATTCACAGAAACTGTGAGTTATGTTTGAATGGCATCCCCTGCAAAAGATTGAAGTCTTAACCCCTCGTACAGTGAATGAGAACTTATTTGGAAATAGGGTCTTTGGGGATGATCAAATTTTGATGGGATCACTAGGTGAGCCCTGTTCCAACATGATCATGTCCTCACAAAAAGGTGAAATTTGGACACTGAGACATGCACACAGGCAGAATGTGAGGGTTAGGGTGATGCTGCCACAGACAGGAAAACCAAATATTGCCAGCAAACCCCCAGAACCTGGGGGAGAGGCCTGGAACACATCCCTGTGGCCTCAGAAGGAACCAACCTTGCTGACACCTGTCTCAGACTTTCAGCCTTCTCAACCAGGAGACAACACAGTTCTGTTGCCAAAGCCCCTTTGTGGCATGTTGCTATGGCAACCCTGGGACACGAACACACTAACTCACAAACCAAAACATCAGCGGGGTTAATTTGCAGTTAGACTTGTACCTGCCAAGGGGGCTTTTATTTGCGTCTGCTGTCTAGGCCTTCCACCCCACGTAGGAAGACCATGGCAGACATGGGTGGCCACACTGGCTGTTGAAAGAGTGAGGTCCCTGCCACCAGTGTCTCTTGGGGTCTCCTATTTTCCATGGTTTCTTGGCTGGCCTGGGCCCTGTGGGTGGACACCATCCTTACGTGAGGCCATTGGCTGCTTTGTCCAGATCTAACTCTGGCCAGAACAGTAGTCTGTCTCTTTAAGTTTCCTTTTTATATACTGATATTCATCCACAACAAATCGACATTACAGTTTGAGTCTTACAGGTGAGCCATATTTTCACTGGGGAGGGTGTCTTCTGTTGCTTCCAGTTTTCTGATTATTTCTTCTGAAAACCAAGGATTTTTCATTATCCAATAAATTAGTATTCCTAACTACAGGCCCCGTGCTAGGCTCTGGGGATTCAGAAATCATGCGTTGGATAAAACTCTCTGCCTCCATGGTGTTTTCATTCTAGTAGGGTGTGGTCGGCAGAATAATGGTCCCCCAAATGCTCACGTCTTCATTGCTGAAACCCGTGAATATGTTACCCTACATGGCAAAAAGAACACCGTGGATGCGAGTCAGCTGAGGACCTTGAGGCGGGGAGTTTGTCCTGGATTATTTGGGCGGGCCCAATGTCTTCGTAAGGGTTCTTATAAGAGAAAGGCCAGAGTCGGAGAGAGGTTTGAAGGTGCTATGCGGCCGGCTTTGAAGATGTTAGGTCGGTGCAAAACTGACTGTGTTTGTTACCAGTAGTGACTGCAATTACTTTTGCACCAACCTAATAAAAGGGGAGCCGTGAGTCGAGGAATGTGTGCAGCCTCTAGAAGCCCGAGAAGGTGAGGAACAGGCTCTCCCTGGAGCTGCAGAAGATCAACCCCTGCTGACACCTGGATTTGAGGCCTTCGGATCCCTAGAACCGTAAGAGAATACATTTGTGTTATTTGGGGCCACCAAGCGTGTGGCCATTTTTTACAGTAGCAACGGGAAGCGAACACATAGGAGAGGCAGACAATGAACAAATAATTTAGGAAAGTGCATATTACGTCGGTGGAATTATGTTCCATAGAGAACAATGATGCAAAGAGGGGCGAGAGAGTGGGGGTGGGAGTTACAATTTAAAACGAGGCTGGGAAGGCCTGGCCCAGAGGGGATGCTGGAGCAAAGACATGAAGGAAAGGAAGGTTGGACCCAGGCAGTCCCCTGGGGGAAAAGTGTCCTAGGAAGAGGGACTGCCAGTGCAAAGACCTCCTGCATGGTTCCTCGACCTCCCTGCTATTGACATTCTGGGCCAGATCATTATCTGAGGGGCTGTCCTGGGCATTGTAGGATGTTGAGGTGGCTTCTACCCACCTGATGCCTGTTGCCCCCTCCATTAGTTGTGACACTCAATCACGTCTCAGTACATTGCCGTTGCATCTGGATGACAAAATCATCCATGATTGACAGCAGCTGCTTTAAAGGGACCAGAGAAACATGGCTTAGGCACGACATCTTCTGGGGTGCTGGCATGATACAAAGCCAAGCTCTGGCAACTCCCGAGGAACGAATGAATGCTCTGATGCTTGCATTCAGGGAGTAGCAGCATCAGCCTCGCTGGGAACTTAGAGAAAAGCAGAATCCCATGACATACCCCAGCCCCACCAAACCAGGATGTATGCTGCAACAGAATCCCCAGGTAGGCAGTAAGTATGCACATCAGATTTCAAAGGCGCTGGTTCAGAGATCTCCGTGCCGTCCTTCTCGGCTGCAATGGTGGTGGACGCTCTGCCAGTTAGGAGTTAGATATCCTGGGGTAGCCACCTGAGTTCCCAGCTCAGGGCTGTGCAGAGCTGCCTCAGGGCAGGTGCACACGCTTTGAGGTCAGACTGTCTGGGTTCAAATCCACTCTTTGTAGTAGCACCGTGACCACGGCAAGGCACCCAGCACCTCTCAGCCTGTTTCTGTATCTCGGTAATGAGGCCAACGATAAAACGAGTCTCTACTCCGTGATGTTTATTGTCGGGGGTAAGCAGGACAGCCCGTCTAACGTGTTTGGCTCACTGCTTGGCACTCCATAAGTGGCCAACCTTTGTTTTTAAGATTTTCTATCTGTCTGTCTATTCAAAGGAGGCAGCTGGTACAGGCAGGAAGTACATGCCTACCTCGTAGTGCTTCAGAGAGGATTAAATGAGATGACTGTCAAGTGCTCAATTCAGCGTCTAGTATAAAACAAACACTGCATGAACGGCAGTAATTAATATTATCAGAATATTTCTTCTGAGAAAATGAGCGGTGGTAAAGGGCTTAACAATGGACGATGTTCTCAGCTGCTTACTCTGAATTACACTTTTATGGCCAGAACGTCCTTGGCTCCTTGGCAGTAATTGTCAAACCAAGACGGGAGCAGTCAGTCCTTCCACTCCGTGAGCCTGGGCCAAGCAAGGCCGGTTTCCATCTGCTTGTGACCTGTTAGCACACACAGAGATGGCGGAGAGGTTTGTCTCACATGGCAGCTCTTGTGGGAGCGCTTATTGTTTTTGAAACAGCAGAGTTGGTGATGGTGTCTGAAGGATAGCTAAAATCCCAAGCCCTGAGTTCAGGTTGTCCTGGGGCTGGTTATTTCAGCAGTTCAATGATATTTTCTAACACCCAGGTTTCTTTCACATTTCCTTTCTGCCATCCTTAGTGTGTGGGTTGGCTCTCCTCATGGTGTCAGGCTGGCTGCAGTCACTCCAGGCATCACATCTTCATTGAAATTCAGAGGTAGCAAAGGAGAGCCATGTGGTCTCTATGTCTCATTTCACAACATAATTTTTTTTCCCTAAAGCCCATCCACTCTCTCCTCTACAAAAAGCCTTTCCCTTCATCCTTATTGGTTTTAATTGTGACATGGCCTATCCTAAGCAAATTGCAGACAACAGGAATGGTTGATGTTATGGTTGATACTAATTTCTCTTAAAGCTGGGGATAGGGTAGTCTTTTTTGAGTACATAACCATGAGATAGAAGGTGCCATCCAAGCAAAACCAGGGTTCTGCCAGCAAGATGATAAGATATTGATCTGTAGAGGTTACCTGCAGTATCTCCTTCTGAGGCCTTCAGCCCAAATCACACCTTTCAATCTCTGATTCCAGCATCCAATTATCCATACAACCAGACGCAGGAAGAACAGAATTAAGACACGGCCTGGATTTTAGGGGGAAGTGGTCATTCTCAATACTTCTGTAGGAAATTCTTCACTCTATGACAGCAACCAGATTGCAGGCAGACCACACATCTCCCCTTAGGTTGATGGGGCCCTGGTTTAGAATACTGAGCTGGGCCCACACCAAGATTCCCATCCATCCCAGGATTTCTTTTTTCTTTTAACATTGAATGGCCTCTGAACTTTTTATCGGCCTCCTGCTCCCCAAAGGGTCCCCTGCTTCTGCTGGCCTAATGTCTCAGAACTTTGGTGTCGTTGGTCTCAGACACCACTTTGCCATCCACTATCCGGCGGGTGGGCGTCTTTTGGATGGTTTGCATGGAGTTGCTGCTGTCCAAGGCATTACTAAGTCCGAAGTCCTCGCCATCTTCCAGCAGGCGGCGGTAGGTGGCGATCTCAGCCTCCAGCTTGACCTTGACGCTCAGTAGAGCCTCTTACTCCTGGGCCTGGCACTGTCCCTCTGCCCGGGTCTGTGCCAGCTCTGACTCCAGGTGCAGCAGGATCCCGTTGAGCTGCTCCATCTGCAGGGTGTAGCGGGCCTCCACCTCCCTCAGGCTGTTCTCCAAGCTGATCTTTGTATTTCTCATGGAGTCCAGGTCGATCTCCAAGGACTGGACCGTGCGTCTCAGCTCTGTGAGCATCATCTCAGCAGCTTCAACCTCAGTGGACTGTGTGGTGACTATTTGTGGTACTCTCCTCAATCAGCAGAGTCCAGTACTTGCCCAGCTCCTCTCGGTTCTTCTGAGCCAGCTCGTCATATTGAGCCCGCCTGTCTGCCATGATCTTAGCGAGGTCCTGGGATTTGGGGGCATCTACCTCCATGGTCAACCCAGAGCTGGCAATCTGGGCTTGTAGGCCATTTACTTCCGCTTCATGATTCTTCATGAAGAGCAGCTCTTCCTTGACAGCCTCGATCTCTGTCTCTGGCTGCAGCTGAGTGACACTGATATCATCGATGACCTTGCAGAGGCCATGGATGTCGCTCTCCACAGACTGGCGCATGGCCAGCTCTGTCTCATACTTGACTCTAAAGTCATCAGCAGCAAGACGAGCATTGTCAATCTGCAGAACGACGCGGGCATTGTCCACAGTATTTGAGAAGATCTGAGCCCTCAGGTCCTCGATGGTCTTGAAGTAATGGCCCCAGTCTCTGACCTGGGGTCCCTTCTTCTCCCGGTGCTCCCGGATTTTGCTCTCCAGCTTCCAGTTCTCGGTCTCCAGGCTCCTGACTCTGTCCAGGTAGGAGGCCAGGCGGTCGTTCAGGATTTACATGGTCTCCTTCTCGTTCTGGATGCCTCCCATTCCTGCCAGATCCCTGGCCATCCCCACGGTCAGGCCCACGACCCCCATGCCACTCCGGAAGCTGGCAGAGTGCATCACGGAGATGTGGGAACCAGAGCCCCGGTGCCTGCATAGACGCTGGCAGTGCTGCTGATCAGCCGGGCGTCGTAGCTGGGCACCCAGATGGAGCCCACAGACTGGTAGTTGGAGGAGAAGATGGAGGGAGTGGTGAAGCTCATGCTGCCTGGGGAGGAGAGCTAGAGGACAGGACTCAGGCTTTGCCGACGACCCATCCCAGAATTTCTAATCAGTTAAGGCATCTCTTGGGAAGAACTCCATGGAGGGGACTAGTGGGCTGAGACACCCAAGAAAGGCTCCAGGAGAGAGAGCCAGTTCAGATAAAAAGGGGGATTCTGGGACGGCATAACATCAGACACTCAGATAATCCTGGGGCCCTTTGAAACCTGTGTTCCTTATGTGCAAGAGCAGACACAGAGGAGTCAGACTCCCAAAATACCTGCTGAACATTGAGACGGGGGTGGAGCCAGGTGGGGTCACCAGTGTTTGGGGTCAGCAGTTTGGGCCATCATGCTGATCATGATGATCAGCCTCTCAAAAACCTGCAACGCTGGCATCGCCTCCGAGAATCAGGGCAGGGCAGGACAGGAAGTGGAGGAGGCTGAGGACATGTAGATAATGAACTCCCTCCCTGCCCCAGGAAATCTCAGAAAGAGCTGGAGAAGGATTTTGAGGGGGGCAGAAGTATTCACATTGCAGGTATCAGGATGACAGAGTAATATGCTTTGGGAACACACCTTGCTTCCAGTTCTACTCCAAGGATGGTGTCACTTGCAATGGTGGATTTGGTTACATTTGTGACTTTCTCTTTGGTAAAGTGGTGGATGCTTTGCACTGGAGTCAAGCACCTCACTTGATCATGTAGACCTTACTCACCTGCTAGAACATCAGCCCTCTGAGGACAAGCACGCTTTGCCTATATTACAGTCTCCCCAATATTGTGGGTGTCACAATTGGTTGTGCATATTGTTTTTGGAAGCCTTTTTTACACAATGAACACAGCATCCCAGCACACTTCAAATTACATAGCAATGCGAAGTTTCATTCATGTAATAATGGATTCCAACACATATTTATGAAATAAATTGTTGCAATTATCATTACTTACCATGATCCTTTTAAATGTTCCCATTGTAATTTTTTTAGTTGTTCTGAGGCATAGGCAGTTGAAATTAACTGCACAGTGAGTTAGCATTTAAGGAAATGGAAACATCCAGGAGTAGCCATTAGAAGAATAAGAATTCTGCAAACCACAGATAGAGGAGTTTGTTCTCCCCGACAGTCACTTACTGGAAACTTCCACTAAAGGTTCTATGACCAGAATCTCAAGGAGAGATGTTTTCCCTCAGGAAGTCTCCTTTGGTTTACTCTCCATGAGCTGGAAGTCTGCTTATCAGTGAAAATGATGAGGGAGCACCAGGGCTGTTTGGCCTGTCTGTGAAAAACAGACCAGCAGAATTCCCCTACCAGTGGGAGTGGGCATCCTGCCATTAGCGGGGAGAAGGGGTCACAGCTGAAGCATCAGATGCATCCCTGCTGTGTGTGTCTTGCTTTGCAGCTTGCACAGTGCTTTTCCATCTAGTGTTTCATTTTACATTTCAAGCAATCCTGAGAAGTAGGCAGGACAGGGGTTCTCAGCCTCAGCCTGTGCTTGAGGGGTCTGCAGTTGAGAGGGGTTAGCTAGATGGCTCATTCAAGATCACATCCCCAAATGCAGACCCAGTGACACCTGACACTCCTCCCTGTCCAACCTGCATGGGGTAGGCATTGTTCCCGACACAAACACTCCTGGAAGGAAAACTGAAAACAAAATTATTCAGGCACAGAATCTGAAACAAGAGGGATTGTCTTCTAGGCACTGGGATGTGCTCGCTAAGGAGAGAAGGCAAGGTACTGTGCAGGGACGCTGGCACAGCCCTGGCGGTGGGGGAGTGGGGGTAAAGGAGGTCACCCTTTCTGTCATCAGCATGAGGGTGGTGACGAAGCCTGGCACCACAAACCCTCCATCCTTGTCTTCCTAGATACAGAGACCCAGTTTTGTTTTGTTTTTGTTTGTTTGGTTTTTGAGACAGAGTCTTGCTCTGTCACCCAGGCTGGAGTACAATGGCATGATCTCAGCTCACTGCAACCTCTGTCTCCAGGGTTCAAGCGATTCTCCTGCCTCAGCCTCCTGAGTAGCTTGGATTACAGGCATGTGCCACCACATCTTGCTAATTTTTGTCTTTTTAGTAGAGAAGGGGTTTCACCATGTTGGCCAGGCTGGTCTCAAACTCCTGACCTCCGGTGATTCACCTGCCTCGTCCTCCCAAAGTGCTGAGATTACGGGTGTGAACCACCACAGCTGGCCCAAAGCCCCAGAACCTTCCCAATCCAAGAGCAGCAGATTAGTGGAGCCTCCAGGAGCCCAGCCCTTGGGTTGAAGGGATCTGGGGCTTAAAATAGTTCCACCCTTGCAGAAGATTAGCTGATCAATCTCCTCTTAACCTTGGTTTCCTCATCTGCAGGGAGGAACCTACAGATAGATAAATAAAATTAGTTGATTTCTTGGGACTTTGGGAGGAAAAATTATCAAGCATGTGAAGCACTTAGCATGGTGCCTAGCATATACTAAGCACTCCAGAAAGGCTGTGATGTCTATTACCACAATAATCCAGGACTAACAAGGGCTATAAACCAGGCTGTGCTTACTTAATGCTACTAGCTAGAGTAATTTTAATTAACAAATGCAAATGAGATGCTTGTCCTCTAAAAGGCATACTTTAAAAACAACTTTAAAAATCGCTTGTTTAGGTTACTTCTTTCATGCCATGCTGCCATGCTCCATGTAGAATGCAGTCACAGTTACATTCCTCATCTGGAGCAGTTCATGGCCAGATTTGCATGTCAGGTGGTACCATTCAAAGAAAGCCACTGCATATTCTGAAAACTTAGGTGGAGTAAGTAACACAGACCTTGCATTCTCGCTTCTAATCTTGGGGGAGAAACAGCAGGCTACTTTCTCAGAAACCCTCACATTGCAAGTTCCTCTCTGAAACTGACGCAGCCCCATGCTTAAGTTCAGAACTGGTGCAAAACAAATGTATAAAATGCTCCAATGTCTTGTGCAAGTTCTATTTTAAACGAGTTTCAGCTGAGCCAGGGAGAGCCAGAAGGAGAGGGCTGTTTTAAGGATAAGTGAACATGTACGAGACAGCCGAATGAGGAGAGAAGAGAAATGTCTGCGTATCAACTGAGATGGCGGATTCCTTCCTGGCAGGCAAATGCCAGGCTGTGGGCATCAGACCTACGTCAGGACACAAAGCAGAGGAGAGGTTTTTCATCTGGGCAGCCAGAGAGCTGCTAAATCAAGGACTAGCAAGTTCTGCGTGTGTTCTCTTCTTACTTTCCTCAAGTCAAATCTTTTATCTTCACGTCAGCTGTATGCACATGGTTTTGTCCTCCCCTGCTACCACAACTGTGACATTAAAACAGTCTGTAACGCTGGTCACAGGGTTGTTCCAAGAACCCAATCTCTGGAGACGAGCATAAGGGCACAACACGGTAGGGCCAGGCATCCCTGGTCTACCAAAAACACTTAGAAATGAAGAATCGGGCCGGGCGTGGTGGCTCAAGCCTGTAATCCCAGCACTTTGGGAGGCCGAGGCGGGTGGATCACGAGGTCAAAAGATCGAGACCATCCCAGTCAACATGGTGAAACCACGTCTCTACTAAAAATACAAAAAATTAGCTGGGCCTGGTGGCGCGTGCCTGTAATCCCGGCTACTCGGGAAGCTGAGGCAGGAGAATTGCCTGAACCCAGGAGGCGGAGGTTGCAGTGAGCCGAGATCGCGCCATTGCACTCCAGCCTGGGAAACAAGAGCGAAACTCCGTCTCAAAAAAAACAAAAACAAACAAACAAAAAAAAGAAATGAAGAATCAAAACCGTGAAGAAAAGTTCAGATTGGGGGAAATAGGATTAATATCAACCTCCACGGTTGCTAGTGGTCAGAGGGATGGGGCCGTTTGGAGTCAGTCTTCTAGAAAACATAAAATGATTGATGTCTAAGTATCAGACGTCACTTGGCTCTCCGAGAATGTATTTGTTCAATCAAGGTTAAATTAAGGCTGCCCCATAAAGCAAGGGTTTTGGTTTTTGTTTCTTTTGATTCTCAGTATTTTCACTCCTGTGGAGCCACAGTAGTTCCTACGTGGTTTTTCAGCCGTTTTTTTTAGGTTTCAGAAACAGCATCCACGCCCTTTTGACGTAATCTAGGTCCCAATAATTAGTCCCTGCAGCAATGTGAATGATTGAAGTCAAGCCATGCTCAATTTTAAAGAAAAACCTCTAAACCCACAAATGTGTTCACCAATGTCTAAGTTTCAACATGCTTGATTGGACCAGTGATTCATCTCACAATACTGATCTGGAAGAATAATAATATTTTGTCTATTTTCATTTAAATATTTAATAGGAGATAGTAATTTTATTTAATGCCTATTTTAACGTTTATGACTAAAACCAATTGACAGAAATTAAGCCACTCAGCCAATGCTTACTGAGCAGCTACTATATGCTCATACTAGGCTAGATACCAGCAATTAAAGATCTACTCCCTGCTTTGAGAGGATCACAGCCTAGTGATATGGGATGCATGAAAGTAATGGCTTCAAGAATCTGGCAGCCTATGTTTGACACCTAATTCAGTTTGTCATACCTTTGGAGGATAAGACCACCTGGGTTGATCAGAGAGTCTCCAGCTGCTTGTTTTCACTCCACTCTGGCTCCAGCCCAGAGTCAGCAGCCTAGGTTTTAGCGGGATGAGGATGCCAAGAAGTGTGGCTAAAAGGGAGACTGCAAGGACCTGATTTAAAGGCCTGCAGAGGGTTAGGTTATCACACGTTCCGCATCTTGTTGGCAGCCCGTGACAACAGGTTGAAAGCGACTGAGCGCTTGCTGTGTGCCAAGCATGGGCCTAGGCACTTCGCCTGCATTATCCTGCTTCATCCCCCCAACGCTTTGAGGTACCATTATGATACCTTTTTACATATGAGGAAACTGGGGCTCAGAGGGAAAGGACTTGAGCAAAATCACGGGGCCCTAAGCACTTGAGTCAGAATTTGGAACTGGCTCTTTTGGGCTCCATGCGTAAGAGACCCCACACCCCCTCGGGTCTTAACCATCACTTGGTCATGATTAAGCCTGTCGCTTCACAGCCGTCACGTGCCTCCAAGCGCTGCCCATTGCACCCATTCAAGGTTCTGCTGGTTCTGGCCCAATCACTTTTTTCTCTAGAAAGTGGACCTTTTCTCTGCAGAATCTACAGAGTGTGAGGGTCGTACCACACTTGCTATTTAAGAGAACTCAAGCCTTGGACTCAAAAATCATAGACTGAGCCCAGGCACTGAGCAGAGAGACACAGCCAAGATACTCAGTAGCTTCCTAGCATTCTTAAATCAGTACATAGCTATTTCCAATTTTATATAATTACATTTTTGAAGTAATGATCAATTCATGACCTTCTCAATAAATGAGAGTGCTGAGGAAGGACTGGACATTGAGCCATTTTCCTAAAGGATTTGGGATGACTCAGTGCAGGGCACCCAGCTGAAGGACAGGCACAAGTGAATGAGTCTCAAATGCATACAGACTCCTGCATGTTATCGTTCAGATTCACCATTTGCGGCAGAGCTAGACCCTGGCACCATAAAAGCAGACATGATTGATATAGGCCTAGAACCGATGAGAACTCAGACACCATCTTGTGATCCATCCCCCAACTCAGCAGAGGCCTAGAGAACAAACACCAGCAATGTGAAAAAAATCCACAGAAAATCTCCCCGGTCATTTGATTGTATAAATAATTTATTTCTGTTCACAGCATCATATATGCATTATAAAAGCCTATGGAAACAAAGGAGAATGATCGAGACAGAGAATTACAGCAGTAGAAAGGAAAACAGAAACCAGGGCACACAGTCCCAACACCAGAACAGAGAATTTGGGAAGAAAATTGTTCTGAAACAAAACTGGCTTCCCTGTGTCTATTAGAAAACATTTCCAAAGCTCACATAGGGAGGCCAACTTCCTCTATGGGAAAACCATTCACTCGCCAAAGGGAAGAAAGCATAATAAGTCACCCATTGATATACTTGGAGGGGGGGCTTCCCAACCCCCCGGTGACCACTCCAAGGTGATTTGATCTGTGCTTCCTCTGTTGGGTCAGCGATGAAATGGGCTATTATTAGGTCAAACATTACAGAAATCAACTGAGACTCGTAACTAGTAGTTGATACACCACAGGGCTTTACTTTACTGCACAATGACTAGCAGTTGATTGCACCCTTAACTATTGATTATGCAAAAAACAAAATCATCTCGCATCAGTTTTAAAGCATGACAAGGTTTGAACAGTGATCTTGAACCTAATATTGTTAGCACGAGAAGGTTACAGTATTTGGCATCTGCAATGTCACAAAATAAATATATTATTCTCTCAATAGTGTGGAACTACCAAAATGTCAAAGTGCTTAAGAAATTGTCGCATGTGAAGAAAATAAAGAAAGATGGATTTTTTTTTTAATAATTCTATACAGAATCTTCAGATGATGGGACCAGCCCATTTAGAAATCAGTGAATATGCTGTCGATATGTAAACTGAAATCTTGCAGGCTTTTCAACACTGCTTAGCTAGACTTTCTCTACTGAGTTTCTACAAAAAGACCAGCATTGGAGGGGTACCAAATACACCGACAAAAGAGAAAAAGCAGATGGGCTGCTAGGCTTCTGCTTTAAAAAATTTCATATAAGAATTGGGTTTCAAGCAGGAAGCCAGAACTTCTGCCCCTGGTTCTTAAATGAACATTCGGTGCGTTATGAACAATAGGTATGGACTCATGATTTGACTAACTCACATGCTCCTTCAAGCATGATCATATCCAATTTCTACAGGCCTCCTTCATAAAGAAATGTGTGACAATGGGGGGAAGTCATAATGTTACCTGAAAACATGGATTCTAAGAGGAAATAAAACATCACAGTATGTTTTAAGTTTCCCTTTTGATACTGTTTCAGGGTAAATGACAGCTTCTGCAAACCAAGACACAGTCCTGATTATAAAGGATTTTTAAAATTACATTATTAAAAATATGTATTTATTCTTCTTTCACTTTATCTATTTTCCAAAGCCTCTTTCAAGTAAACTGTGAAGCGCCTGAGTACCAGTGACCACGACGTCACGCTTCCTTTTATCTCAAGCACTCGTTGTTGTTTGCATTTGTCCAAAGTGCTGGCTGGCTCCGAAGGCCAGTGCCCACAAGAATGAATTCGGAAAGACTTCATCCTCGGGTTTTTCCTTCTCTTTTAATTCCATGCAACGAGGTCAGCTTTTGCAACAAGGTGGGGTTTTATTTTTTTGGTGCATGACATCAAATACTCTAACGAGACATTTTTAATGAAATACTTAAACCAGGCCACAATGAACCAAATTAGAAATCTGAACATGTCGCCACTTGCAGCGTAAAGGAATATAAAAGGGCAGAGCAAAGTCTTTTTTCCTAAGGTGAATATTTCTAAGGTAAGTATTCATTTGTAAAAGTTTTTTTTTAAGCATGTCTGAAAACCCATCATCACGCGGTTAGTATTACAAGAGACATCCCTTGTTTAAAAAAAAAAATACCATCTTGCAATTCAGCACACATCTGCAGCTGGTGTACTCATCCAAACCAATCAGTAGGCTAAGAGAATTTAAAATTCCAAGCATATGGATCTAGATATTAATGCCGATTACACAGTACAGAGGGAGGTCCCTATATTCACACACACACACACACACACACACACACACACACACACACCCCATCCAGCATTTACACCAAAAGCCTTACCCTTTAAACACCTTTAACTATCCTGCAAACAGTAAATGCATCATTGGCCACCACCTCCAATAGTTTGTCTTTTTTTTTCTTATTATTATTTTTTATTGGTCTCTTTGTGTGATAATGACCTACACATGGACAGGGTCCAAACCATCTGGAAGATGTCTGATTCCAGGCTGAAAATCAGTTCTCAACAAAACTGGTCTTCTGTAGCCACCACAAAGCACCAGGAAAAGGGCATCTCCGCTGCCATCCCCAGCCAGGCCAGCACAGCACTCCGTGCCCGATGCACGGTCCCAGGCAGTCCTCCGATGACCCAAACCACCCCTTCCTTTGGGCCCAGAGGGCAGGACGAATGAAATTTCAACAGGGGCCTGCCCTGTGTCCAAAATTACTCAGCTTCACAGCCCCCGAATGCAAGGAGAGGTGGTACCCCCAGAGCCAACATGCCCCCTGTAGGTGGGTACGCCCAGGGTTCTGGGAAATGCATACCTCAGGTAACTCAGGTGCTATCCCCCCAGTGGGGGCGGGGAAGCCTGAACTTCTGGCCCTTCAGGAGTAGGAAGAAATCGCTTTTGTCTCTCCGACTACAGAGCCTTTCACCTGGGGCCGGAAGGGTGGACAGCAGAACCGGCACTTCCACACCCCACCGCGACCCCCTGACCCTGTCAGTAGCTCTGGCGTTCAGACAAAAGGTCTCCTGAGCTGGGGGTGGGGTGGGGGGGAGCAAGTCCAGAGCTGGCCGGTAATCAGCCTTCGCAGCTCCTTAAGTCACCAGTCCTGCATTTGGGTGCAGAGATCCGTTTGAAAAATTTGAAGCATCGCTTTGGTTCGCTGTCTTTGTTCGCGGGCGCGGGTTCTCGCTCATCCATCCATCCATCCATCCATCCATTCATTCTTGACGCACTCGCTCGCTCCCCGGTCGCTCCGGGCGCATTACCGCTTCTTCTTCTGCTTGAGGGACTTCCTGCGTTTCAGGATCATCTCATAGAGCTTGTCCATGCCCTCGGTGAGGCCCTCGCCGATGATGGCGCACGCCGGCTGGACGTGGTAGGTGGTGGCCGGGATGAGCTCGTGCAGCGCTAGCTGCTTCTCGATCTCGGCCACCGGCAGCGACTTGGGCAGGTCCTGCTTGTTGGCGATGACCAGCAGCGGCGTGCCCTGGTTCTCGGCGAACTTGGTCACCTTGTGCAGCTCCGTCTTGGCCTCCTCCAGCCGGTCCACGTCCACCGAGTCCACCACGTAGATGATGCCGTCCGTGCAGCGGCTGTAGGACTTCCACAGCGGCCGCAGCTTCTCCTGGCCGCCCACGTCCCAGAAGTGGCAGCTGATGCCCTTGGCCGTGCCGTTGCTCAGCTTGATCTTCTCGGTGTTGAAGCCGATGGTGGGCACCGTGTTCACGAACTCGTTGAACTTGAGCCGGTAGAGCACCGTGGTCTTGCCGGCCGAGTCCAAGCCCAACATGACGATGTGCAGGGACTGGAAGGCCGAGATGTTGGAGGAGATGTTGCCCATGGCTTCTGGCTGCGGCGCCGGCCACTGCGGCTGCGGCGGGAGGGCGCCGCCCCCCGAGCAGTCACGGACCCGACGCGGCCGGGCGCACCTGGGCCCCGCCCGCCGCCGCCACCCGCACCGGCCTGGGTCTCTGCGTCCCCCCGGCGCACCGCTCGGCGCGCTCAGACGCCGCGGTCCCCGCGCCCTCGCCGGCCGGGCTCGCGATCGGCGGGCATGGCGTCTCTGCGCGCGGCTTTGTCTCCCGCGAAGCCGCCTCGGATGCTCGGCGCAGGAGGCTCGCGCGCCGCGCCCTCCCCAGGCCGGGCTCGTCGGTGGCTTCCTCCGGCCGCGGCCCCGCGCCCCCGCCGCTGCCCCGGCTCTCCGCGCTCCCGGCTCCCGGCGCTCGCCTCTAGCCTGCGCGGCGCCGCCTCTGCTCCCGCTCCCGGGGCGCGGGCTTCCCCGGGAGTCGCTGCCGGCGCGGCCGCCTCACAGTCCCCGCAGTCCCCGCGCCGCCACAGCCGCCGCCGCCAGCCTCAGCGGCCGAAGGGCGCCCGGACCCGCCCCCTCGCGCCCCGCCCCGCCCGCCGCGCCCCGCCCCGGGCCCCGCCCCGCCCGCCGCCGGGGGTCAGGCGCGGTCCTCCTCGCCCGCCGGCCGTTTTCGCGCGCTTCGCTGTGTCCCCGCCGCCTCCGCGGCCCCTCCCGCGCCGCGCCGCGCCGCGCAGACACAATGGGCCCGGAGCCGGCTCTTCCTCCCCAGCGGCTGACGAGTGTGCAAAAATAGCTCGTGGCTCCCGGAACCCCAGCCCGGGCGGAGCCCGCGCCCTGCCCTGGGCTGCAGCTGTGGGCGGCGCGGCCTGCGGGGCGAGTGGCTCCCGGGGTCCCAGCTCTGCGGGCGCGTGGCGGGGCAGGGCGGCGCCCAGGGTGACTGGGAGAGCGCGGCGCCGGGGAGTGAGGGCGCGGGGTCCGGGCCTCCAACCCCAGGACAAGGGACTGGACGAGGCCGGCCTCGGTGAGCCGCCGGCCTGCGCTCTGGACCCAGCGGGTCGCGTCCCACCTACCCACCCAGGCTCGCGCCGCGGCCGGCCCTGGCTCTGGCCCCCTTGACGCCCGGGCTCGCCTCCTGCCTGGGCTCCAGGGGGCTGCACCTGGCCAGCGCCGCCCTCCGGAGCCCAGGCCTGTGCCCAGGGCACCTTGGCGGGTCAGCCTTTCTTGCCCGGTGGGGGCTGTTGGGGCAGAGGTCCGGCATGGGTATCCTAGGCCGCGATGGGGGTTAGCAAACCTACCTGCCCTAAGAAACTCGGACAGATCACCGTCCCAGACACTCCCCTGGGCTGCCTCATTTCCTCCGTCCGCATAAACTCTGCTGATATCCCAGGGGAAGCGTTAGCATCTCTGGAGAGCACCCCTTGCCACCCGACTTTGGGAACTGAGAACCACCTGCCTGCAGGTGAACTATTACGCAGAAATGGCAGCACCAGCCCCGGGGGCTGAAAAATGTGTCTACAGCTTGGAGCTGGTGGCACTGTGGGTTACAAATGCTGATATCCCACGGGTTCCACCTCCTGTCATCCTATTTCAGTAGTTTCCTTATGGTTTGTAAACACATAACAAATGCGTATCTTCTCTGGGTGCGGAGAAAACAGAGTATATTACGGCAAACACACCGATCGGGAAGAGATGCTCCGCAGGAGACAGCCGGCCACAGCATGGGCAGCCACATCTTCCCAGATCTAGCTTATGAGACAGAAACGCTGGAAACGGGGTCAAGGAGGAAGAAAATGAAAATGTTAATCATGTATGAGTAAAAGCTAGAATTTTAGAAAAATACTTTATCCTCTTCAGTTCACAAGCCACACACACACACACACACACACACACACACACACATAGGATATCATCCGTGCCAAAGGACAAGCCCACCACCCAACCCATGGAATTCCCAAGACGGCAGCCGGGGCAGTCATCCACTCTCCTGAGTGGGTCGGGAGATGGAAACAGAGTGCCAGCCTGGAAAGGACCCTGCCTATCATTCCATCCAGCGCTGTCTGATGAGGTAACAAGGCCTAAGCACCTGTGACAGATAAGGTGGAACCTAGAGGCCCACTGCCTGCTCCACTATCTGCAAAACTGGGCACCCGGCTGTCCTCTTCCTTACACCCCACTCTACCCACATGCTGTTTCCTTCAATGAGGAATAAAGTGAGCCACCCAAATGACAGAAATTCAACAGAAAATATTGGTTGCACTGTGTCATTTTTTAAAATAAAAATTAAAATATATTCACTGACATCGCTGAAAAATCCAGGGTAAAGGTCTTCAGGCATAGCTAGATCCAAGAGCTCAAAAGGAGTCTTTAGAGCAGGTGTCTCTCTAGCCCTCCACTGTGTTCCTCTGTGTTGCTTCTTTTTCCTTCTGGTAGCCTTGCACTCACATCCTTTGTTTAGATTCTGGAAAGGAAAAGGTACATCTCTTTCCATATAACTCCAACCAAAGCCTGGAGCATTCATCCCTTTGGCCTGCCTGGCCCACCCTGGATCAAGGGCTGCAGTCCAGGAGGAGGGAACACACAGATAGATGTGGCCCAGGGGGCTAACATCAGGAAGGGTGGTTCTCCAAGAATCCAGGATGTGTCACCAAAAGAGCAACTCTAGTGAGGCAACAAAAACAATAGATGTTGGTGTCATTCATAATGATGCCATTTCAGTTATTGAGAACCCTGGAGAGACAGGATTTTGTGTTTTTGGAGTGATTTTCCTGGTTCTCTTTAATGCCTGCCCCATAGATAGCCACCTTCTCGTAAGACTGTTTCTTCTTTCTCTTTCTTTGCCACAGACAGGGCTGAGACTGAGCACCAGCCCAAGGTGAGCCTGTGGTTTACTAGCCTGGGACCTGGACGTTTGGAAAGAGACAGATCAGACTGGAAGCTTCTCCATCTGACTTCCACAAATTACCTTTGTGTTACTTCCTTTTCCCCTAGTCAAGACTTGCTGTGATTTTGAGGTGGTAGGAGGGAGACGTTTTAGTATCCAGTGAATTTTTTCGGTGCTGTGCTAATTATGACCAAGAGCCTCAGTGGTTTCGACTTCAGTCTCCACATTCTGCACGGCCATGATAGGGTTCAGCAATAAAGAGCTGTCTGCTGTCCAGTAGAAAAAGCAGATTGATAGACATTGATAGAGCCTTCCAGAACAGAGCCCTTAAACAGCAACTCACCATAATTGAATAGCAACTGCTCTACCTGCTAATTTCGCTCACCAGGTGATAAGTTCATTTTACAGTTGCTAATTTAACTTCTAACACATAAAAATGTCATTTGGTGGAATCAGCTGGTAACTTTCCTTCAAATGTGGATTTCTATTGAAAAACACCGGGATTATGAAAAGGAAGGTGACATTGACCACTTACAGCAGACGTGCAAGGCCCACTTTGAGCCTCTTTCTTCATGGACATACATCGTGGCTAAATTCCACTGAGTGGGAAATATTGGCTGCACTGTGCCACTTGCTTTGTTTTTATTAATCAGAAGGAGACATTTAGTAAAGAATAGCATGCACTCATGTTCTGTCTGAGATGAGTTCCTCTTCCAGCGACAGTGACATTTCAGGTCCTCTTTCTACTCTTCATCAAGTTGACTGCATCCAGAGAACTCAATTATTTCAAGCGAACAGAATGCAGTAACTTGGCAGTAATTTTGAAATTGCATCCTAAACTAGTCCCTTCCCCCCCCCCAAGGGCTTGGAAATAAAATGTGCCACCAATTAAAATGATATTTTTGAGTGAATCTGGTGGCTGGAGCAATACATCATGGCAACATTATCTTTGCTTGAGTAAGGCTAATAACATACAATGCAAAAGGCAGCATCCCATTCATTCTTGAATACAATGAGTAAATAAAGACCAGAACATGGGCACGTGTGTTCGCACATACACATGTAAGCGTGGGATTTATTTGCATGTTCTCACTGCGGATCTGCTGTGGAACTCTGGGTTCAGGTTCACTGCCCTGGCGCTTAACTGTTGTAATACAGGAGTGCCCTCTGCTGAGCTTCTCAGATAATAGATGAAGAGGCTTCTACAGAGGCACACTGGCCTAGTGCTTAGCAAATATTTAGTCCCTAGTTGCGGACTGAGTGATGGATAAGTGACCCCCTAACTTTGTTCTCTTTATGAAGATGCAGGAATAGAACCCTAATGGTTAAACTGAGAAAGTACCAGGGGCTCATGGGTGCTTTACTTAGGGCTCAGAGCTCAGACCCGTTGATGCCAGCACGGGTCTTGTCTGTGAGACCTGTGGGTTATCTGCCAGGAGAGGGGAGCCAAGAGCCCGGCAGAGCAGCAAGTTGCTTTACCAGGGGAGTTGTTCAAAGAATCACAATTGATGGAAGAGATCAGAAAACGGCATTCATGGAACCCAGCTGAGACTAGAAAAGGGAAGAAAACCGATTTTTACATCGAGTTCGCAGGCAGGCACGGGCAGCTGTACGTGGAGAATGGGCTGGGAGTCAAGAATGAAGGAGGCCAGTTGGCAGACAAGGTGACAAGCCCTGAAGCTCCTGAAGCCAGGTGGTCCAGGATTGAAGACTTTTGTCTGTCAGGAGAGGTTCCTTAAGGAAGAACCAAACCAACGCTTGCAGAAGGCCCAGGGCTTGCTGGACCACCCAGTCACCATCACTATACAGTCACTCCCCAACTCTAGGAGAAATGCCGGTTCAGGGTACTTAACAGTGGAAGCCACTAAGGCACTGGTGCCAAGGGAGGCTTTGTGGATGGAACCGTAGATCTGGGGGGATATAAATGAGAATGTGATGCTTGCAAGCTCTTGCTTCATTCAAGTGGTCCAAAGCCTGGAAATAAAAAAGATCCACTACTCTACTGGCCATTCAAGTCTATAACTCCAAGGAGAAAAAATCACGGTGCCTTATTTTAAATTTTGCTAAGCAACAGGGTTGAAACATTCCAGTTTTTATTTTCCCAACAATCACCACTGCTAGTGTTTTGTATGATTGTAGTTATTGTTGCTATTTTTTTCCAAGAAAAAAAATTAAAAATCTAAAAGGCTTCCCTGCTTCAGGTCTTCCTTAATAATTGTCAATCTCTATTATACGCCTGGGATAAATATGAAACATTAGAAGCCATTATCTGGGTGGGGCGCCATGGCTCTCACCTTTAATCCTAGCACCTGCGAGGCCGAGGTGGGAGGGTCACCTGAGGTCAGGAGTTCGAGACCAGCATGACCAACATGGTGAAACCCCATCTCTACTAAAAATACAAAAATTAGCTGAGCCTGGTGGTGAGCGTCTGTAATCCTAGTTATTCAGGAGGCTGAGGCAGGAGAATTGCTTGAACCCGGGAGGTGGAGGTTGCAGTGAGCTGAGATCATGCCACTGAACTGCAACCTGGGTGACAGGGCGAGACTTCACCTCGAAAAACAATAAATAGAAGCCATTATTTTCCTATCGGTAATACTTTAAAATATAATTCTTATGTAACACTATTTTACATCTTTCCCTAATGTTGACAAGGCACATATTAAATGAACCTTTGTCAAGGACATTAAGACTCAAAGCTTTGGAAGTCAGCACTCAGGCATAGCAAGGTGACAGAAAAGTCACCTGATCTAAGGATCAGGGCCAGCATCCTTTCTGTTCCGGGGAAGAAAAGGCTTAGTATGCAAAAAGTAGTTCTGATTCCTTTAATAATTCAATCACAGTAATTAAATTTCTACTCTAATAGCTATGGTGAAGGAAAAAAACGAGTAACAATAAATATCAGGTGATTAGAGAGCTGCACCAGGAACCAAAAATATTTGATGGAAACTTGGATTACTTTCATTCCTCTTCTCCCTCCTCTGCAGGTGAACTGAGATCCTATTATTTTCATTTAATTAAGCTTACTTGGCTGGACCCCAGAGAGACGGAAACAATCATGCTTTTGTGCCCCATCAAGCCCTATTGGCTTTCTTCAGTGCAGCAGGGAGCATGGGGTGTGCTGTCAGTCCCCCACTTTCTAATGTGCAGTCACTCAGGATGGCTCTTCCCTTTAATACCACGGTGGCTTTTGTAGAAGCACCTTCTATGTGGATACAGCTCAGCATCTGAGCAGAGCTCCTTGGCCAATTGCTGCTTTTGTTGGAGTAATAACCACTTGAGATGATCATTTCTTCCTTATGAGTCACACGGTGCTTATGTAACGTGATGCTTTGCTCCATCAATCACAGAAAATCCCTTTTACCTTCTTGCTCCTGCCTCTCTCAGTCTCCTGCAGCTGCTCTCCTAAGGTCATTGGTGATCAGCGGAAAAATCCAAAGAGCTGATCTGTGTGGATGGCTGTCTGGGACAGAGATGTTCCTCGGTTAGAGTCACGCCACCCACCAGGACCTCCAAACATGCGTCTTACAAAACTGTGCTCTCTCTGTCTCCCTGATCCCTAATACTACTTTATGTGAGTCTTCTCAATAGTCATCAGCCACAGGCTGTGGTGGTCCTCTGTGTTGGGTCTGTGATGTTTTCTTTCTTCTCTCAGTATCTAATTCAATCTAGCTTCTCAATCTCTGCCACTGTCAAAAGCCGAAAGAGATCCACATGGACTATTGGACTCAGAGCATGGTCTCTTTCTCTCTCCCTCTGTAGATAGGTAGATAACAGACAGATGATAAATACATAGATAACAGATAGATGATTGATAGATTGATAAATGATAGATGATAGATCAATAAAGAGATTATCCAGCAAACACGGAGATTGTCCAGCAAACACAGCAAGCAGCACTACACAACTGACAAACTATTGTCTTTCCCCTCCCTCTGCTCTTTCTCTATATCCAGTCAACCAATGTCCATTCTACTTTGGAAATGGCTCTTGGAATTAAAACCGGGAGAGCTTTCAAACCACATTTATTGTTTTTTCCTTCATGACAGTTGCCTTTATGTCCTTAATGAACGCGGTATTTACTTCCATTTTTTGCATGTGGAAAGGAGCAGACTTCACCAAGTTCACCAGCAAAGGCCTCTATCCACTCTGCTTGGGCGCCAGGGAGGACGTGGCTAATCTGATTGGCCCAAGCTTAATACTTCTTTCGTACCCATTTGATGAGTGTTCAGTAAAGGGGCGTGCTTCAAAGGGCAGGCTCAGTGTCCCCTTCTCCACTGTCAGGGGTGGGTAAGCTCTGTGGGATTGGCCTTCTTATGTTCAGGAGTAGAGAAGGCCCAGCTGGCTTAGATCCTCAGCCTAAGCTGCTTGCTTCAATCTAGCGTTTACTGCAGAGTTCTAGAAACAGATGGGGGAGGGTGGCCATCAGCGTTTGCCCAGCTCGATAATTATGGTCCATCTGGTCGATATAGGGAAGTGATAAACCCAACCCCCAACCTCTCACCCAGAAGGAAATTCCACTAAACTCTCTGGCATCCAGTATGGAACATGAAGAGACATGACCTCTGGGCAACAACAGAGAAAACACTAAGGAGAGAAGAGACCCACATAAAAGGTGCCACGATAGGATGAAAGGACACCTCAGACAACAAAAAAAAGAGAAATTATTTCCTCCTCCTTCCCATCATCCTACTTTTATTTATTTCTGATATTTTTATTCTGGTCAAAGGTATCACAATTTTTATGGAGTATCTAGTCCTGTATTTGCTTACTTCAGAGCCAATTTTTTTCTCCATAGAAACTGACATTTAAGAGAACTAAGAAATGACTGAGTTGATAATTTTTTAGCATTTTTTGTTGTTGTTGAGGTGGAGTTTGGCTCTTATTTCCCAGGCTGGAGTGCAATGGTGCAAGTTAGACTCACTGCAACCTCCGCCTCCCGGTTTCAAGTGATTCTCCTGCCTCAGTCTCCTGAGTAGCTGGGATTACAGGCATGCGCCACCACGCCCAGCTAATTTTGTATTTTTAGTAGAGATGGGCTTTCTCCATGGTGGTCAGGCTAGTCTTGAACTCCTGACCTCAGGTAACCTGCCTGCCTCAGCCTCCCAAAGTGCTGGGATTACAGGGGTGAGCCACAGTGCCTGGCTGATAATGTTTTAGTATTTTTAAATTAGGTAAAATATTCACATGGTATAACATTCATAAGGAACAGCACCCTCCCTCACTCCCACCCCCTGCCCCCACTATAACTTGTCTCCTTAAATGTGACTGCATTCATCAATGGTTTGTGTCTCCTCCAGTATTTAAGTATTCTTTTTCAGAGAACCATACACTGGAATGTACTTATGCATCTCCAGAATCCTAAGCAGGGGAGGCAAAGGGATGGCCATATAACAATTTAATGTGATCATGGGGAGTCTGGCAGAGCTTAATTATGGCAGTGTCCCACCAAGGTGAAGGACTGCAGAGAGAAACTACAGGCCTTACTGAGAAAGGAAGGAAGTACTGGACCTTTCCTGCTGTAGTTGTGAATATCTTCATCTTGCATCCCACCCTTGCCCAGACCCTGAGCCCAGGCAAACCCGCACCCAACAGCAGCTGGGCTCAGCAATTACTCTGCAGATAGAAGCTCCAGGTACATCCCTAGGGAGCCCAACCCTAGGAACTTCAGCCTTACCCTGTGCACTGAGCACTCACCATCCAGAAGACAGGGCTTCTGCTCCATCCTAGGCAGGTGTCCTGACATCTGGCTGGCCATTTGGAACCAACCTTCCCATTGCCTGTAACTGTAGCTATAGCTCCTGGCCATGCAGCCCTGGCTCATCCCATCTGATGAACTGGCTTAGATCACTTAGATGGGAGAGATAAGGCAAACTGAAAACCGGTAACTCCAGAAAGCAGAGCCAGCAGTTTTCCAGCCTGTAATGGCTTAGAACGAAAAAATAAAATAAAGAACAAAAGCAAAGAAATGAGAATGAATTTGATTTTTGTCATAGAAGAATTTTACCTGTCTTGAATTCTGGCTTATTGATCTAGTATTTCTTAATTTCTATCCTACTGCTCATGGACCATGACTTTGTTATGATTTTGTCTGTTGCTAAGTGGGCAAAAGAGTTAAAATAAAAACCATCCGAAGGGTTTTCCTTGCCAAAAAAAAAAAGGGTCAAATATAAAAATTGGGTCTAGATTCTGGGCAGAGTGATGTGTTAATCAGGATTCTCTAGAGGAACATAACTAATGGGATATATAAATATCTATATAAAGGGAGCTTACTAAGTATTAAGTCACATGATCACAAGATTCCGCAATAGGCAGTCTGCAAGCAGGGGAGCAAGGAGAGTATGTCTGAGTCCCAAAACTGAAGACCTTGGAGTCCGATGTTCAAGGACAGGAAGCATCAAGCACGAGAGAAAGATGTAGGCTGGGAGGCTGGCCCAGTCTAGTCTTGCCACGGTTTTTCTTTCTGCTTTATATTCTAGCCTCACTGGCAGCTGATTAGTTGGTGCCTATGTGGATTAAGGGTGGGTCTGCCTTTCCCAGCCCACCAACTCAAATGTTAATCTCCTTTGGCAACACCCTCACAAAACACCCAGGATTAATACTTTGCAATCTTCAATCCAATCGAGTTGATACTCAGTATTAACCATCACATTAAAAAAACCAGGCTTAAAATCACATGTTGCTGTAGGGACACAGAGCTGGTGCCAGCAGGAGGCTTCCTTAAAAAGTTGTTCACACAAGCCAGGAACTGGCTTTCCCATCCCTAGCTATATTATGAAGTAATCTAAGATACTTTTATGCAATCAAAAGCTTCAGAACTATTAAAAAGGGTGAGAAAAATTTTGTGTTGATATGGTTAAGATGACCCAGATATTTTTAGGTAAAAAAAGCATGGTACACAAGTGTTTCCACCTCTGCAAGAAAAAGTGTGTGTGTGTGTGTGTGTGTGTGTGTGTGTGTTAGATAGATATGGGACATCCATGATAATTTCCCAAAAAGATACACAAATAACTATTGGTATTGATTATTTGGACAGTGGAACGGAGGGGGAATAGAAAGCAGCCTCATGTTTTATTGTAAATCTTTTTGTACTGTTTGCATTTGTGTTGTTTGTATATGCATGAAAGTATTTTCATAACAAAAAAGTAAAAAAAATATAGTTAATGAATGCATGCACAAAAAGAAAAAATTCCTGCAACCATATGCAGATTTTAGAAGCTCTAAACTTGGTACTGCATTCTAGAAAGAATTAAAATAAGTGTAACAAGTGTCCAGAGGGCAAATTAACACACCAGCGAATGTCAAATATCCATAAATAAGTGATTTCATGCTCAGAAGCATGAGATCCATAAAGGTAGCCTTCAAACATGACTGAGATGTACGGCTGAGCTTCCGGGGCAAATTGATGGAGATCACTGTTTTTCTCTAGCGCTGCTAGCCTCCTTCCTCAAGGTCAGGCTGACAAGGTGAAATGAAACATTAACATTTAGAAGTGCTTTCCTGTGGAGGTGGAAGTGCAGAAGTTTAGCTCTTTTGAAACCTTTAACCTTTCCAGAAGGTGTAATACTGCCGGCATCCCAAGTTCTCAGCAGGTCTTCGAATGATTTTTTCCAGGGCAGAGCTTGAGCTACAAAACAATGGACTGCAACAGGCCCAGGACACTGCAGATATTTTATGCTGTTACTTAAGAATCAAAATTCCTCCTTTCTGCTGTTTGTGCATGCAAATTATCTTTCATAATGACATTTAATCTACATATCATTAACGCCTTATCACATGAAAGGATTGGAGAACTAGTTTCCCGGCAGAGTTTCTGTAGGTAGCGGATAACTGACTTTGCATCATGGTTTTTCATACATTCTGTATTCGTCTGAGTAGAACTAAGTGCAATGATGTCGCAGTAGGAGCAAGTAATGAGGAAGAATTGGGTCTTTTACGTTTGGCGAGTGGCTCATGGCTATCTAGGCAGAGTTTCCTGTGTACAAAAGGATACCTTCCATTTCAAAAGGATGTATGTTATTTATGTATCAGTCCTTACCAGCCCAAAATAGAACTGCCTTCTATTTTACTAAATGTGTACAACAGCAACAGACACTCTTCATTCAAGCCTCAGTACCTCTTGTTGAAGTAACATTTTTCTGAAGAAATCATTCTTCCAGACCATTTTTAATTTTTAATCAAATTCCTAATGAAATTGTATGAGGGACCGAAGGTGTAGAATAACACATTGTAATCTGGGAAACAATTGAGCATGCAGGGGGAGTCAAACATGTCTGCATGACTGGTATTGATCTTGTCTGCACATGTCAAATTGATCTTTGAGCTCTCCACATCCATTTCAGTAAATTTGTTCTTTTTCTTTCTTCAGGGCATTGTAAAGACCCAAGCCAAAGAACTTAATCATCATGTTTGATTTAATCATGTCTCAAATATAAAGTTATTTGTCTACTTTTTCCTTTCTAGAAACTTCTGTTACAATAACCAATACATAGAATTGAAAATTTTAAAATGTTGCAAAAATGTCAGAGGATTCTCCAAGGCATCTATGCCCCATGCGATCTTATAATCAAGTTGATGATGTCACCATTTTTTTCTGATTTTTAAGGTATTTTTCCTCTTCTTCATTTTTGTTGAAGCAATTTTCCTGGTAAACACCTTCTGTAATAAATTTTTTTTAAAAAAATCCTGTGTCTAGAGTGCTTGAAATGGACCTAGGGTGTTTACATATAATCTCTGAGAAGTCAACATTGAAGGAAGGAGAACAGAAGTGTCAATATAGGTTGCCAAAGATGATTATTTCCATAGTTAATCCTGCTGCTTTAAATGCACTGGGTCTTCATTTTCTACTCCTCAAGGTACTTGAAGTGAGGGAGCTCCCTTACTGGTTGCATGAATTACTGAGCATAAAATATTCATGCAGGGATTATGGCTAAACTGTCATCCCACCCCCAGATCAATGAAACAAAAAGCCCAAGACTATCAGATAGGTAAATAATAGACATCCCAATGTCATATGCCATAACACATCCTTCTGCTGTGTGAGTCTGTCAAATCATGGCTGTTCATGTGATAGACACATGTGCTCTGAAGCCACAATGTAATAGTAAAGGCCCATGTATGTAACATAGGAAAGAGTTCAAGTGTAATAAGGAAATGAATCAATCATCATTTCAATGAGAAATACATTCTCTGGGTAAATGATTCCACATTCATTCATTTAAGACAGTTTGTGAACATACCTGTTGTGTCAGGTGATTAAATAATAAAACATAGTCCTAATGCTCAATGTTTACAGGCAACTGACAGATGCAGCCACATCACAGGCAGGAGCAACAGAGTAGGGTAAGCTCCAAGGGAGGGATGATCCCTCAGCATGGATGGGGTGGGCTGGGGCTTGGAGCATAGAAGGTAGGAGGGATGCTGAAGCAAATATCACCAAGGAAAACTTCCATTAAGTTGACTTCTATGCAAGAAATATAATTAGCAGATATTTGGGTAAGCAAAATACATTGCCAGTTCATTGATGTCTGTGATTCTGTCCCCATATCCACCCTCATGCACCCTGATGGTGATGGGGAGAAGTGTCATAAACTCACAGAAGAAAGCAGTTTTGCTTATTCAGAAGGGCTCTGGACAGTAGTTCCGGGTAGAGACAGACCACAGGACAACAGCACAGATGTGATCCACAAGTGTGATTGAGGACAAGAGCCCAGACAAGTCCAAGTGGCAAACAAATCAGAAGCTTTTTCTTGGACTCCCAAGGGTCTCTGTGTACCAACTTCCAGTGGGGGATTTTAAAAGGATACTTATAATCACAAAACCATGTTACTGAAAATGCCATCCATGAGTATTTACTGCATCAGAGGATAATAGTGACAATAAAACAAGAAGCTCCCAATAATACATTGTATGTTCCACTAGTTAATTGATAACACCTCACAGTTACAGCGTGTTATAAACTCAAGAATTTAGCACTTTATATCTCAAAGAGTTATTCTGATAATACAACTGTAATGTTAAGTAGATGTATATCAAAAAAAAAAGCCAGGAGAATCATGAGGCAATGAAAATTTGCTGTAGTCTAGGTTATCTCAAGCCATTTGCATATGATAATAGAGAAGGCCATGAAGGTGCCTTCAAGTGTACTGCAGACCCTTCCAGGTAGATGTATGCAGAAAACATTCCATCATCATTCCCTCAGCTTTGTAATAATAAATAAACATTTTATTTGTTGTCTAGTCTTAAGATATTGATTGAGCTTCCACTGTGTGTAGGGGACACTCTGGGCCACGAAAGCACAAATATTTATAAATCCTCTTAAAATACAACCCCTATTCAAGTCTTAGCTGTCTCAGCTCTCTCTCTCCTCATCTCTCTTTTCCCCTCTATTACTCTCTGTCTCTGTCTTTTAGATTTGTACAGCCCTGTAGCTATTGTCCTATAGTTTTACTCCTTCTCTTCTTAGAGGGTCTCTGCTTCTCTCACAATGCAACCCCCAGACTGCTTACATCTGTCATGCCCTTGCCCACTCTCTGAAACTGTGCTGCAGAGGTCACCTCCTAATTGCTGCACAAAATGGATCTATTTCAGTCCTAATCCTACTTCTCGTCCCAGTTGCATCTGGTGCTGTTAACCACACTCTTTTTTCACAAAACTTTCTCCGACTTGGCTTTCTTTGGCTTTCACTGTAGTCCCTGCTCCTAGCTGTCTTGTATGTTTTAAGGTCCTCTCACAAACTACTTTTCTTCCATCTGCCCCTGAACTGTATTTTCTGAGCCCTCTGCTTGGCTCTTGTTCCACACCACACCTGTCTTCAAGGGACAGTTGTATTGCTCCAGTGAATTCTTCTCTCTCCTCCCCAATTTCTTTTGTTGTGAGAAGATACACATAACATAAAATTTACCATCGTAACCATTTTTAAATGTACAGTTCAGTGATATTAAATACATTCAGAATATTGAGCAAACATCACCATTATTCACCCTCATTACCCTTTTCATTGTGAAACTGAAGCTCTAACCATTAATAATAATGTTTTATTACTTCCCCCTCCTCTCAATCCCTGGAAATCCCCATTCTACTTTCTGTCTTTATGAGTTTTGACTACACTAAGTACCTCATATAAATGGAATCATACAGTGTTTGTCTCTTTTTGACTGGCTTATTCCACTTAGCATAATGTCCTCAAATTGCATCCATGTTGTAGCATGTGTCAGAAATTTCTTCCCTTTTTAAAGCTAAGTAATTTTCTATTTTAAATATGTGCCACATTTTGTTTACTCATTTATCGGTCAACAGACACTTGAGTTGTTTTCACCTTTTGGCGATTGTGAATATGGGTGTACACGTATCTCTTCAAAACCCTGGTTTCAATTTTTTGGGGCATATATCTGGAAGTGGGATTGCTGGTTCATGTTGTATTTTTATGTTTAAGTTTTGTGGGAACTGGCATACTGTTTTCCATAGCAGCTGCTCCCTTAGAATCCCACCAGAAGTGTACAAGTTTCCAATTTCTCTGCATGATCACCAGTGATTGTTATGTTCTTTTTTAAAAATTCTAGCCATCCTGGTAGGTGTAAGATGGTATCTCATTGTGGTTTTGATTTGCATTTAACTAGTGATTAGTGATGCTGAACATCTCTTCATGCACTCACTGACCATCTGGATGTTTTCTTTGGAGAAATCTCTATTCAAGTTCCTTGTCCCTTTTAAAATCTGGTTGTTCGGTTTTGTTGTTTGTTGAGTGTCCAGTGGATCCTTCTTCCCAGATATTTGCCTCTGCTATGTCCTGAACTATATCCAAATCCATGTTCATGTTTCCATTGGGTTGTCTCATGGACACCCCTAGACCATTCCAACTGATCTCACCACTGCCCCTACTGAGTCGCTCTTCCTCCCCGACTCCTCTTCTTACCTCCTTCACTACCATTGACTCATCCTCACAGACAGAACCCAGCAGAGAAGTGGGAGGCTGGTGAAGCCTCCTTTTGATAGAATATCTTAGGACAAGGCCTCCAGCTTTAGCAAAGAATAAGCCCATTACCTGCATTTTGTTGAAAATGAGCTTGATAGTGTCATCTGGGCCCACAGATGGTGGGTGGCCTGCTGCCTCTTGGGCCATGGAGACCACTCAGTAACTGTCCATGTCCTCTCCCCACAGGGAGCATCGAGGGTGACTGGCTGAGGTGAAGGATTCAGCCAGGTATGGCTGGACACTATGGAACCTTGGCCTCTAAGCTGGGTATGGTAAGTGGGGGTTTGGAGAAAATCCTGACCCATCAGAGGCCCCCCACTTTTCACCTACTTTACCCATAATACCTTTAATAATAACAACTTCAATTTAAGAGTGCTATAGGATGACTAATCATAATGTAATTTGAATGTGCACATTACAGAATCAGAAGTTAGTTGTTAGCTAGAACATCATAGTTCATGGCAATGCACAAAATCAACTCCAAGTTGTGTAAATGATGGCAGAGAAGAATACTTCCAAAATATAAGACCCAGGTAGGGAACAAAGATGGAAATCACAAAACATTATCTGTAATGCTCAGTAAGAATTGTCTACTGCACAGAGGACAGAGATGAACATGGCCACCCCCCTGGGTTGAAGGGAAGATATGACTCCCTGAGCCAGGAGGGCCAGTGTGAAGCAGGGAGCAGAAGACCAGCATTTGACCATTGACCTCATCTACAAACTTGTGATAGCTCAGTAAGCTCAGTGGATACAAATGAGGAGCATCCCATCTTAAAAAGAGTGATTTTCCAGATGCCTTTTTCTGGGGTTTCTGATGGCATGCCCTCTCACCTGCCTAGGAATCACTAGGGGTTGTAGGAAGGATGTGATCACCAGCAGTGCCATCCTCCCTGCATCTTCCCCAGCCCAAGGAAATGGCAGCAAAGGTTGCCCTGGTTCCAGCCCCTTGCACCACCCTGGTTCCTAAGGCAAGTAGAGGCACAGCCAGGGTGAGAAGGAACAACAAATACCATTTGAAGGAGGTCTTGAGCCCTCACTTTGTTCTCAGACCCCCTCTAAAAAGCCTTGGGACAAAATTTTCTGATACAATTGAATAAATCTTAACCAGAATTTTCAGATTTAAGGTTAGCTGAAGAGGCCCACTGGAAGCAAGTAGCCAGCCAGAGGAGTGAGTGATTAGCAGGGTGGCCGCTGGGGTCCTAGGCTTCTGTTCTTACTTCCCAGGCCTGATGGGTCCATTCCAGCAGCCCCTGCTGAGTGTGTCCAGACAGAGACATAGCTGCACACAGTGGGTTAGATGGACTTCTTGGACCAAAACACAACTGGAAAGTTCCAGACGGTCGAGAGTATAGCCTCATGATTGTCTGGGTAACTAGGCAATGGCAATGGAGAAGCAGCAGAAATCAATGGAGAACAGTGTCTCCACTAAGTCGACCTGTAATCATGGCACTGAGTCATTATTTAAGAAGCGTCCCTAAAGCCTTTCCTGCTCAAAAACAGCACCAGTTGGTATTGGAGTATAGACTCTCGAATGAACGATATTTGTAATTTTTTGAGTGACATTTCATCAAAAAAATTGTCCCGAAAAATTCAAATATCTGTCACAACTAAATGCTTTATTCGCTTACTTGGAAGATGTAGGAGTGGGGAAATGTTTTGTGTTTTATTGGTGACTCATACTTTTCTGGAAAGAGCATTCAGCTCGGGTTTTCACAGCAATGTTCCCGGAATCGGCTCTAATTCCACTCAGCGATATGATGTGGGGTGAGGGCCAGCTCAGTCTGGCCATCTTGCGCTAGCTTCAGTCTCCCCATCTGTGACGCGGAGGTAATTGCAGCGCCTCGCTTATGAGGCTGCAGGGACAGCTGTTTGAGCCTGGGCATTTCGGGACTCAGCCCCGTGCCTGGAGAAGAGCGAACACGCCATAATATCAGCTCTTGTCATTTTCTCTCTGTCACATCAGGCCATACTGTTCATCTTAGTTCTGTGCATGCTTGTTTTGCGTGTAAGTCCTAAAATAACCTTTTCCCAATGTGGTAGAGGTCATTTTTCTGGCCTGTAATTATTTCAATAAATGGTTATCTGCAGATTTATCTATAAATATGTTTCCTGAGTTTACGAGAGAATAAGGAGTTGTACTGTCCATTTTCGATTGAAGAGTGAGCATATTTACGGAGTCTAGTTCCTGTTCCACAGATATGTGAAATAAATGCGTATCAGACATGTGTATTCAAATGCCTTCTTTATGAGAGCCCTGATTTTATCTACTGAAACCTGCAAAATATCATCTACCTCTGAAGTCCTAAGTATAACTAAATGACTACAAAAGTGATTTCTTGCGGTAGTTTTCTTGCTTAGCAATTCAAAGTCAGTACCCCACAGGGGTCAAATGATGTGTTTCTTCTGCCTTTAACTGTTAAGGCAACATATAAAGTGCAATGTGTATATGGTGTGTGTGGTGTGGCTTGTAGTATGGGATGTGTGTGGTGTGTGTGTGGGTGTGTGATGTGGTGTGTAATGTGGTGTGGTATGCGCTATGTGGTGTGGTGTGTTTGTGTGTGTGGTAGGTAGTGTGTGTGGCTAGGTGGGGGCTATGTGTGGGGTAGGTAGTGTGTGCAGTATGTGTGTGGTGTGGTGTGTGTGTGAAATGTGCTGTGTTTGTGTATGTGGTATGTTTCTGGGTGTGATAGGTGGTGTGTGTGGTGCGTATGCAGTGTGGTGTAAGTGTGTTATGTGTGTGTGGTGTAGTGTGTGGTGTATGTGGTGTGTTTGTGTGTGTGGTAGGTAATGTGTGGTGTGGTGTGTTCATGTGGCGTGTGTGGTGTGGCACATGTGTGTGTGATGTGGTGTGTGTGTGGTAGGTGGTATGGATGGTGTGTGGTGTGGTGTGTTTGTATGTATGGTGGATGGTGTGTGTAGTGTGGTGTATGTGTGCGATGTGGTGTGTATTCAACAAATTCCTAAGGATGGTTGAATTCCAGGGAACAGTAACGTAATGCTATGCTCAGTGGTGTGTTTGGGTGTGTGTGGTGGTAGTGTGTATGGAGTGTAGTGTGTGTGTGGAGTGCGGTATGTATGTGTGGTGTAGTGTGTGTGTAGTGTGTATGTGTATGATGCAGTATGGTGTGCATGTGTGTGGTGGTGTGTGTGTGGTGTGGTCTGTGTGTGGTAGGTGGTATGTGTGGTGTGTGGGGGTGTGTCTATGTTGTGCTCTGTGTGTGTGTGGTGTGGTATGGTGTGTATGTGTGTGTGGTAGGTGTGTGTATGGTGTGGTGTGTATGTGTGTGTATGGTGTGGGGTGTGGGGTGTTTGTGTGTGTGTCGTGTGGTGTGTGGGGTGTGGTGTGTGTGATTTGGTGTGTGGTGTGGGGTGTATATGTGTGTGGTGTGGTGTGTATGTGTGTGTAGTGTGTATGTGCGTGTGGTGTGGTGTGTAGAGTGTGGTGTTTGTGATGTGGTGTGAGTGTGGTGTGTAGAGTGTGGTGTTTGTGATGTGTGTGTGTGGTGTGGTGTGTGTGTGTGGTGTGGTATGTGTGTGTGTGATGTGGTGTGAAGTGTATGTGTGTGTGGAGTGTGGAGTGTGGTGTTTGTGATGTGGTGTATGTGCGTGTGGTGTGGTGTGTAGAGTGTGGTGTTTGTGATGTGGTGTGTGTGTGGTGTGTAGAGTGTGGTGTTTGTGGTGTGTGTGTGGTGTGGTGTGTGTGTGTGGTGTGGTATGTGTGTGTGTGATGTGGTGTGAAGTGTATGTGTGTGTGGAGTGTGGTGTTTGTGATGTGTGTGTGGTGTGTAGAGTGTGGTGTTTGTGATGTGGTGTATGTGTGTGTGGTGTGGTGTGTGTGGTGTGTGTGTGTGGAGTGTGATGTTTGTGATGTGGTGTGTGTGGTGTGTGTGTGGTGTGTGTGGTGTGGTGTGTGTGGTGCGTGTATGGTGTGGTGTGTGGAGTGTGGTGTTTGTGAGGTAGTATGTGTGTGTGTGATGTGTGTGTGGTGTGATGTGTGGAGTGTGATGTTTGTGATGTGTGTGTGGTGTGGTGTCTGTGTGGTGTGTGTATGGTGTGGTGTTTGTGATGTGGTGTGTGTGTGGTGTGGTGTGTATGTGTGTGTGCTATGTAGGTGTGTGTGGTCCATGTGTGGTCTGTATGTAAAAAGGGTGTGCTGCTGAGTTGGGGATGGGCATTGACTGCACCCCACGCTTCAGGGCCCTGTCTGAAGGATTGGGGCCTGTGTTCCCAGTTCCTTGGGATGGTGCCGCCTCACTGGGAGGTCCCATGCAGGCTCTACGGCCCTTTCCTGGGTCTCTCATAGGCCCAAACTCCTGGCCAGGGGCCGAGGCAGCATGGCCATCCTGCAGAAGAGAGTTAGCACCACAGGCCTGAGGCCACTGTCCTCAGACGGGCGTGCTTGAAAGATGGCCCTTGGCTGGTGTCTGGGACCTTAGGTTTGGGGGGGCTTCCCACCCCTCCCCAAGCTGCTCAGAGGGCTCACTGTGCCTGCATGGTTTGTATGAACAATATGGTTAATGTTGAGTGCCCACTTTCCTTCTGGGAGTGTGGAATGTGGGTGTGTGCCAGGTAGAGGTGTCATGTGGCTGACCCAATAAAAACCCTGGGCACTGAGTCTCTAGTGAGCATCCCTCGTAGAAAGCCTTGCACGCAAGTCACAGCTCATCACCAGGGGAATTGGGCACTTCTTGTGTGACTGCTGGGAGAGGACTCGGAAGCTGGCACCTGGCTTCCTCCAGCCTTCCTCCGCGAGCCTCTCCTTTCCCACGGCTGTGTTTTGCATCCTCTTGCTGTGAGTATGACAGTATGCTGAGTCCTGTGAGTCCTCCCAGTGAATCATCGACCCGGGGGTGGTCCTGGGGACCCCCAATATAACCATCTTCCTCGGAGATGTGTAGGGATGAAGTGAGGGACTCAAAGGCCAGTGAAAACTTCTCCAGTAAAATATCTCTTCATGCCACGGCTGCCAACGCCTCTTAGGCAGTCCCCAGGTCTGAGCAGACTAGGTGGGATGAAAGACCCCCTTCCTTCTAAAGTAATCTCACTACTGGGTTCAGTAATGCCAGCCTAGGGAAACTGGCTGCTTTAAACATGAAAAGTCTTATTCTCTAAGCTGGAACATGGAATGGGCAGAAGAGAGATTTGAGATGATGACAGGTAAGCCACAAAGCTGCCCAGAGGCACTGAAAAAACCAGGGAGTTAATTTTCCTGATAGTTTAATATGTGACAATGTTTTTAGCATTTATTTTTTAATTTTCAAAACACTAAAAGTTTTTACAATAATTACTGTTATAATTAAAACACAGGAAGCTGAAGAATTTAAACAATCACATCAGCAGATCATTAACTTTTTTGAAAAATTAAGCCTTAATGTTAGAACTTGTACCATTTTGAAATAATATGAAAACCTCCGCTTTCTACTACTGCCTAAGAATCACAATCCCGTCACAAACTCAACCTGGACATTTGAGAAGAGACATGGGCTGGCTTTTTTTTGTTTTTCATAATTGTTTAAACCTCTGCAGGTCAGCAATTCATAAAGATGGTTGAATTCGAGGGGACATTAATGCAATGCCATGCTCAGTGATTATCACGGGCCCTCTGTGGCGTGCTGCACAGATCACAGATGACTGATGGCCCGACATTGCATTTGCTTGTAGCACTGCTAGAATTATAAACATGCATGTGCACATATGAGCATATGAACACACATGTACACACACACACACATTTGCATATACATGTCAATCCCAGAGTAGCTGAGAACACAGGTTTTGGAGTCAGATCTAAGTTGAAACCCTGGACTTCTACTTGCCGGTTTGTGATCACAGAGGACTTCCCTAACTGGCCTCAGCCTCATTTTTCTTGTGTATAAGAAATGCACAATTATTCCAACGTTCTCTAGATGCTGTGAGGATTCAGTGAACAAGAATCCAGGAGGCACTGTAGCCAGGAGAGGTGGGTGGGTGAGCGGACTGCTCAGGGGCCTGTGAGGAACTGTGGGGGATTTACGTGCTTATGGACAGGCAAAAGTAGACTGGGCTTCATATCTGTAAGAAGGGAGGGGCTCCCTCTGCCTTGAACAGGACTGAGTTATTCTTCTCTGTGCCTCAGTTTCCCCAACTCTAACACTGGCATAACAATAAACTACCTTATGTGACCCTTTTGAGAATCACATGAATTGATCCAGGCAGGGTACTCGGAAGAGCCCCTGGCCCAGGCTCAGCATTCAATAAATGTTCGCCACTATTATTACTATTATCTAAAAATATCTCAGCCCTACGCTTTTCTGACATCTTACTTTGCAGGATTTCTTGCGTACAATCTGTTTCCTTCATATCAAACAGATTGCAGATTTTCTGCTGAAAAATAAAAATGAATCAAGAGAGTGTAGTACTCTAGGAAAGAGGGGGAAGAAAGGAGGCCTCCAACCGACATACACAAAAGAACCTGTAATACGGAGAGGAACGAGGAAGGGAAATGTCATCAGGTGGGGACGACGGTGCAGAAGGGATGCCCTCGACACCAGAAGTCAGGAAAAGCAGAAGGGTTGGGACTCCAAATGTCTGCACAATGGTGAGAAGTACCACTCTATGTCTACTTCGAGACTGAGGGAGAGAACGTTCTTCTACGATCGTGTATACACAGCTGATATTCTTCACGTATGTTATTTTTCTTGTTCAGGTGGGCTCACCTATGAGACCACAAATGCCTGGCAGGTAAAGATCATGTATCATCTTCATCTAGAATCTTCCCCACAAGGGCCTTGAAGGAAGAACGGACGTTGGATGAGTGGCTGAAATGCGCTTACCCAGTATTGACGGAACACGCAGGTGAATGATCTCAGCTATTTTCCTTTGTGTTAACAAGCAGTGTCCAAGACAAAAGGCTCATAAGAATCTATCAAACACCTTACAGTTTCACTAGAAACATCGCTAGTGAGTGGATCATCAACAGTCACTCCGCATTCAGCACCAGCCGCACCCTGCTGTGTACAAGAGGTCAACTTGGATAGAAATTCATGATGTTCATGAAGAATATGGCTTATCTGTGAGAGAAATGTTTATAGATTCTACAACTGAGCTGCCTGAGAAATTGTGAGAACAGAAGGTGGTGGCTGTCCATGCTATGAATGAAATAGATTGGACTATGAGACAGGAAAATGTAAGGCTTCATTGCACAAAGCCAGAGTTCATGTCTTCTTCCAGGTCCTTTTAAAACAAAGGCTTCGAATCATATTGAGGTTCAGGACAAGTGTTAAATCAGCCCTCAAATGATTTGAAAGTGAACTGGTGGCTGGGCGCAATGGCTCACACCTGCAATTCCAGCACTTTGGGAGGCCAAGTCGGGCAGATCACTTGAGGTCAGGAGTGTGAGACCAGCCTGGCCAACATGGTAAAACCTTGTCTCTAATAAAAATACAAAAAAATCAGCTGCATGTGGTGGTACACGCCTGTAATCCCAGCTACTCAGGAGGCTGAGGCTGGAGAATTGCTTGAACCTGGGAGGCAGAGGTTGCAGTGAGATGAGATGGCACCACTGCACTTCAGCCTGGGCAACAGAGTGAGACTCCATCTCCTAAAAACAAAGTGAATTGATGATTCATTTATTTGTTTTGTTGTTCATCAGAAAGTATTTACTGAGCACCAACTCTGTGTCTGGCTCTGTTCACAGAGCTGGGGCTCCCTGGAGCGTGAAGGCAGCAGAGCCCTCTGCCTGTCTGGGGCTTACTCAGTTAAGAACATAGTCAGCAGTGGCCGTAAGTTCAGGTTATTGTTCAGGCCAGAATTTGGCTGAAAATAAATATGCTGGTAAACAGGTAAGAAGGAGGAATGTAGAGAATTGCATCTTAAAATGGACATTGTCTTATTCCGTTCAGGCAGCGATAGCAGAATACCATAGACTGGGTGGGTTATAAACCACAGATGTTTATTGCTCACACTTCTCTGGAGGCTGAAAAGAAGTCCAAGATGAAGGCACAGGCGAATTTGGTGTCTGGGGAGGCCTGTCTCCTGGTTCATAGAGGAGGCCTTCTGGCCATGCCCTCACATGGTGGAAGGGGCAAGGCAGCTGTCTGGGAAATTCTGTTTCTGTTTTTCAGACAGTCTTACTCTGTCCCCCAGGCTGGAGTGCAGTGGTGTGATTTCAGCTCACTGCAACCTCTGCCTCCTGGGTTCAAGTGATTCTTGTGCCTCAGCCTCCCAAGAAATTGGGATTACAGGTGCACACTGCCATACCTGGCTAAGTTTTGCATTTTTCGTTAGAAATGAGGTTTCACCATGTTGGCCAGACTGATCTGGAACTCCTGCCTCAAGTGATCTGCCCGCTTCAGCCTCCCAGAGTGCTGGGATTGCAGGCATGAGCCACCACGCCTGGCCTGGAATCTCTTTTATGAGAGCACCAATCCCATGCATGAGGACTCTGCTCCCATGGCCTAATCCTCTCCAAAATGTTTCACCTCCTATGACCTCATTGGAGATGAGGATTTCTACATATAAAGGATTTCTACATATGAAGTACATAGACCTTCAGTCTATGGCACACATCAATATAAAGGATTTAAGGTCAGGCTTCTTACACCAACATATAAGAAGTATATTTAGAAGCCTGTAAAGTCTGAGTAAATGTAAAACATCTTCACGGAGCATCCATTATACTCGAAAGTTTGAGGAGGAGGAAAACACATGATTTTTTAATGCAGATAAATTATATTGGGGAATACAAAATTCACACTAATTATTACAGTGAAACACAAAATTTCAAAGATTTTTCTTGCTCGGAACAGGAAATTAGCTGGGAAAAACGTTTCCTCGAGGAAAAGCCTTGAGACTGATCCCAAGTCGCAGGGGACATGTGCTTACTCTCCTCTGCTACCAGGGTAGTTAATGAAAAAGTCCAGAGAGTCCTGTTTCAGTGTGTTTTTCCTATGCCTAAATACCCTGGTTAAAATTCCACTTAATGTATAAATACTACTCTTTGCAGTGGAATGGGTGTGGTTTAGAAGGCAATAGTATTTGATATTAATGAAAACAGGACAACTGAGCTCTTGGTAGCTTTGCCCTCCCAGATGGGAAATTTATTAATTGTCATCTTTGATTGCTGTGACTTGAATATTAAAAGCTGCTCCAAGGAAAATGTTCAAATGTCGTATTACTGTTTAACAGCAAAGCCCTCATAAATAAGCTGGCATTAAAATATGCTAAAGTAACTGGTTTGGGAAACATTCAAGGAAGATGAGAGGTTGGTTGGTCCAAATTCTCCATCGATGAACCAGGGTTGCACCAACAGATCATGAATGCACTGGCCGGTGAAACACAGTATTGACCTATAGAAAGCAGCTGAGAGCAAGCCATTTGAATCATTTTAGAAAGAATGAGATTAGTTTAGGGACCAGAAGCAGAAGGGTCCCTAACAATCCTTAAAGTTCCTATGACTAAAGATTGTCCAGATGACTGGTAAATGGGCAGATTCCTGGGCTTCATCCCTGATGATTCTGATTTAACATAGTTTCCGTCAGTTTTGGGAACATGTGCGGTTTTTGTTTCTGTTTTTGTTTTGGAGATGGAGTCTCGCTCTGTCACCCAAGCTGGAGTGCAGTGGCATGATCTCGACTCACTGCAGCCTCCACCTCCCAGGTTCAAGTGATTCTCCTGCCTCAGCCTCCTGAGTAGCTGGGATGATAGGTGCCTGCCACCACACCCAGCTAATTTTTGTGTCTTTAGTAGAGATGGGGTTTCACATTGTTGGTCAGGCTGGTCTTGAACTCCTGACCTCAGGTCATCTGCCCTCCTTGGCCTACCAAAGTTCTGAGATGACAGGCGTGAGCCACCATGCCCAGCTGAACATGTGTGTTATAGTCAGCACCTCAAGAGATTCTGATACAGGGAATTCTTTTTTTTTTTTTGAGACGGAGTTTCGCTCCTGTTACCCAGGCTGGAGCACAATGGCCCGATCTCGGCTCACCGCAACCTCCGCCTCCTGGGTTCAGGCAATTCTCCTGCCTCAGCCTCCCAAGTAGCTGGGATTACAGGCACACGCCACCGGGCCCAGCTAATTTTTTGTATCTTTAGTAGAGACGGGGTTTCACTATGTTGACCAGGATGGTCTCGATCTGTTGACCTCGTGATCCACCTGCCTCGGCCTCCCAAAGTGCTGGGATTACAGGCTTGAGCCACCGCGCCCGGCCGATACAGGGAATTCTAACTCCCTCTTGAGAAAATTGGGCCTTAGGTGTCCCATGGATAGACTTGATCATAGTTTCTTGAAGCCCTGAGACAGAAATTTGGTTTTATGTGTTCATTTTCCTGGAGAGAGGATCCACATCTTTCTTTGGATTCTCAAAGGGGTTCTGATTAAATAGCATTTCTGGTGTGTAGGGAGGGGACCCTGTAGCTGGACTCTGCAGTTGGCAAAATAAGGAATGAAGACTTACATAAATTAGCATGGCCATTTTAGCTCATGAATAGAAATAAATAAGTTTGATTCTTAAAATAAATTAAAATATTGTACAAAAAAAAAGGAGAGGAGAAGATATTTCATGAACATGCCAGGGATGGGCAATCAGCATCTTCAGGATCTCCACTCCGTCTCCTTGTCAACAGATGCCCTGTTGTTATGACAGCTGGGAGGAGGCATGCAGCAGCTGCTGGAGCTGCTGCAGGCAAATGAAATGTGTCCTCAGTCTTACAGATTGTTTTTAACCTCCTCGAAAGACTGGCTGAGAGGTCCAGAATGCTGGAGTGATCATAATTATGGGGACAGAGATCTATGTTACTGGGTTTTCGGTATTCCTTCCGTTCATCGGTGCTCTCAAGTGCTATACAAATAGATGTCAGAGAAAGGCTGAAATATTGAAGATGACAGAATTTAATTATAGCCCAAAAGAAAACAGTCAAGGAAGAAAAAGGGAAGGAAGGGGAAAAGATAGTGCTTCTATTCCTGAAGAAATGGATTTCTCGTTCAAAGAAATTGTCTTATCTATGTGATCAGACGCTGTGAATGGAGTTTCCTAGAGAAATGTTGGTTGCTATGCACAAAGGGGGGGTCTCTGCTTGTGCTGGCTAGAGAGAGTGTGCCTGGGACCCAGGGTTGGAGCCATGAAGCTGGAGGCACAAGAATTTTGATGCCCTCCTTCTCTAGGGCCACGCTTGCAAATGCTGACCAGCTGCTGTTGCAATTTTGAGCACACCAGGGCCCCTAAGAAGATGGTGAAGCCACCAGATGGGTCCTGAGATCCACCACCTCTGTACATGGCCTCAGACCACTGGAACGAGGTGGGTGAGTGGGTGAAGGGACTACTCAGTGCTTAACGGAGCCAGGAGGGCTGGCGAGCCTGTGATGGTATGGAGCTCTGGGGGGGTTTTGGTAGGAGCTGCAGCCACAGAGGTACACAGTCTGTGACACAGCCAGGCAGCAAGGAGGCAGAGGGGAATACACATGCTAGCCTCTCTCCTGGATTTTGAGGCTCTCCAGGCAGTGGCTTTTATTGACTGAATCCATTCAGAAGCCAGAGGACAAGGGATCCCTGGGGAGGCAGCCTCTAGAGCTCAGCCTCCTGGGCCACAGAGCTGGGCACTGAAAGATGAGAAGAGATGTGTATGTGAGAGGGTGTATGTGAGAGAGGACCAGGCATTAATACATAAAAAGAAAGTAGAGGAGAGGCTGTGGCCACAGCACTTGCCCCTGAATGAACCTCTCTCTCTGTCTGTACCTCCTAATCCCAGGGTTGCAAGGAGTGAGTCTCCCCATGTCTGGGTAGTTTTATGAAACAAGTCAAAGATGGTTGATATGGTTTGAATTGGTATCCCCACCCAAATCTCATATTGAATTGTAATCCCTGATATTGGAGGAGGGTCCTGGTGAGAGGTGATTAGATCATGGGCTTGGACTTTCTGCTTGCTGCTCTCATGATGGTGAGTGAGTTCTCATGAGATCTGGTTGCTTAAAAGCGTGTGGCTCCTCCCCCGGCTTCCTCCTTCTCCTGCCATATAAGACGTGCCTCCTTCCTCTTTGCCTTCCACCATGATTGTGTTTCCTGAGGCCTCCCCAGCCTTGCTTCCTGTACAGCCTACGAACTGTGAGCCAATTAAACCTCTCTTCTTTATAAATTACTCAGTCTCAGGTATTTATTTATAGCAATGTAACAGCTGACCAATACAATGATGTTATGAACTGAATTGTGCCCCCCACCTAAATTCATACACTGAAGCCCTAACCCTTAATGAAGCTGTATTTTGAGTGAGGGAAACTAGAATCTGTTGCCCCAAAATACACCTTTTTGACATAGAATTATTTTGACTGTGCATGGTGGCTCACGCCTGTAATCTCAGTACTTTGGGAGCCCAAGGCAGGTGAATTGCCTGACCCTAAGAGTTTGAGACCAGCCTGGGCAACATGGAGAAACCTTGTCTCTACAAAACATACAAACATTAGCCAGGCATGGTGGTGTGTACCTATAGTCCCAGAGACTTGAAAAGCCGTGGTGGGAGAATTGCTTGAGCCTGGAGGTGGAGGCTGCAGTGAGTCAGGGCTGCTGGAGCCACTGCACTCCAGCCTGTGTGACAGAGTGGAACCCTGTCTCAAATTGAAGATCATTTAAAAATCTTCTTACAAATAATTATTTTGAGCTAAAGGCAATGAGTGAGCAGCCAGTGCAGGCAAAGCTCTCTTTACCCTTTCCCTTTCTGTGTAAAGATGGAACATAAACTCTCCTCTACTGGAGACTACTCTGGACTCTTAACAGCCTGGAAATACCACCAGAGGAATCTGCAAACCAACTTTACCCCCTTTAGTTGCTTCCCATATATTTATTTATCTGCCCTCAGTTGCCTACCCTTGGAAACCTAAAGCTGCTTTCTTTTTTAAAAAAAATTTCTTTTTTTAAATTTTTTATTGCGTTTTAGGTTTTGGGGTACATGTGTAGAACATGTAACATAGTTGCATAGGTACACACGTGGCAGTGTGTTTTGCTGCCTTCTGCCCCTTCACCCACATCTGACATTTCTCCCCATGCTATCCCTCCCCAGCTCCCCCACCGCTGTCCCTCCCCTATTCCCCCCAATAGACCCCAGTGTGTAGTACTCCCTTCCCTGTGTCCATGTGTTCTCATTTTTCATCACCCGCCTATGAGTGAGAAAATACGGTGTTTCATTTTCTGTTCTTGTGTCAATTTGCTGAGAATGATGTTCTCCAGATTCATCCATGTCCCTACAAAGGACACGAACTCATCATTTTTGATTGCTACATAATATTCCATGGTGTATATGTGCCACATTTTCCCGTCCAGTCTATCATGGATGGGCATTTGGGTTGGTTCCAGGTCTTTGCTATTGTAAACAGTGCTGCAATGAACTGTGTGCATGTGTCCTTATAGTAGAACGATTTATAGTCCTTTGGATATATACCCAGGAAGCCGCTTTCTTTGGTTCTGACCCTTCTTCACCCCATGCTGTGCTTCACGGCACTGTGTAAGCTGGAGGCCTCTTTGAGCACCTCGTCTCTGGGTAACCTCATGTGTCACATGCCTCATATACATGGGAATAAACTGCTGTTTGTTTTTCTTCTGTTAGTCTTTTGTTACAGGGGCCCCAGCTAAGCACTTAGGAGGATGGAAGAACAATAATTTTTTTCTTCCCCTACAAGACATAGGGCCTTTGGGGGTAATTAAGGGTTGCTATGAGGCTGGGCATGGTGGCTCACACCTATAATCCCAGCACTTTGGGAGGTTGAGGCAGGTGGATTATGAGGTCAGGAATTTGAGACCAGCCAGGCCAACATAGTGAAATCCCATCTCTACTAAAAACACAAAAACTTAGCTGGGCATGGTGGTGTGCACCTGCAATCTCAGCAACTTGGGAGGCTGAGCCAGGAGAATCACTTGAACCCAGGAGGCTGAGGTTGCAGTGAGCCAAGACTACACATTGCACTCCAGTCTGGGTGACAGAGTAAGACTCTGTCTCAAAAAAAAAAAAAAAGTTTGCTATGATTTGAATGTATATGTTCCTCCAAAATTCATATATGGGAATCTAATACCCAACATGGCAGTATTAAAGGGTAGAGTCTTTTGGGAAGTGATTAAGTCTTGAGGGCTCTGCCCTCATGATTGGGATCAATGCTCTTATGAAAGAGGCTTCAGAGAGCTGCCTGACACTTCCATGTCTTTCACCATGTGAGGACACAGTGTTCTCCTCTCCAGAGGATGCAGTAGCAAGGTGCCACCTTGGAAGCAGAGACTAAGCCCTCACCAGACTGCCAGCTCCTTGATCTGGGACTTCCCAGCCTCCAGAATTGTAAGAAAGCCAACTTTATTTCTCTATAAATCTATCCAGTGTAGGATATTTTGTTATAGCAGCAGGAATGGACTAAGACAAAGTTAAATGAGTTTACAAGGCTGGGGCCCTGGTCCAATAGGATTAGTGTCCTTATAGAAAGTGGAAGAGACATCATAAATCTTTTTCTTTCCATGAACTCACAGAAGAAAGGCAGTGGCTGTCTCCAAGCCAGAAATGGGTCCCCTCCAAACACCAACTCTGCTGGACCTTCATCCAGAATTTCTGGTTCCCAGAACTATGAGAAAATAAGTATCTGTTAAGTCACCCAGCTTGTGGTATTTTGTTATGATAGCCTGAGCTAGATGGCAGCTCCCCTGAAGAGGGTTCAGACATTGGTGTGGAAAAGAGCCAGCAGCTATCTAATGGCAAAGTGACAGAAAATGAGAGGCCTTTGCTGACAACCTTCTGGGTAATTATCTTGGAATTCTGAAATTTTCACTTTCTAAAAGGAGACCTATAAATGATTAGGGGCTTGGCAAAGAAATGCCTTCTTTGATCTTTAATGAAGATTTTTCTAAAAATAGCAGAAATGAGCAATGAAGAAGGCCTTTGGAGCAGGAAGGATTCAGGCACCCTGCAGTAGGCCTAGAGCATCTGTGCTGGACACAGAAAAAGGAGCAAGGGTCAGATGAGGGAGGTGACTGGCTTTTGAGTTATTCAATTTCAATGCCAGCTTTTAGGCAGGGTGACCCAAAACATCACTGTGGCCCCCAGGAGGAGTGGCCACTGGGGGTGCAGAGGCAGCCTCCCCAAGATAGCCTCTGGTCTGTAACGTCTGCACCATCAAGTCATAGCTGGAGTGGTCTTGTAACCAAGTATTTCATCTTTAAAGTTTTTTTCTTCCACCTTTTTTTTTGTTCACACCTTATTTTAGTTTCCTAGTAATGAAATAATAACTTTTCCTCCTCTTTCCACCAAGCACCCCCTTGCACTGCTAGCTCATCTAACTATGTATTCACTTAGAAGCTCCAGAGACTGAATCTTGAAGCAATCCAGGAGCCTATGGAATTATAATCCCCCCGCCCCACCCACCCACACCCAGGGATTACTTCAGGGCTACAGTTAATTTAAAGCACAGTTGCACCCAAGATGGTGCCAGCTTATCCAGCATCTGGGACAATAACTCAAGATAAGTCATCGGAACAAGTCTTTCTTTTTTTTTGAGACAGAGTCTTGCTCTGTCACCCAGGCTGGTGTACAGTGTTGTGATCTCAGCTCACTGCAACCTCCACCTCCCAGGTTAAAGTGATTCTCCTGCCTCAGCCTCCTGGGTAGCTGGGATTACAGGTGCTTGCCACCACACTCGGCTAATTTTTGTATTTTAAGTAGAAACAGAGTTTCACCATGTTGGCCAGGCTGGTCTAGAACTCCTGAGCTTGTGATTCACCTGCCTTGGCCTCCCAAAGGTAACAAGTCTTGTAGACCTGCACTGCCTCATCTCTCCTGTGCACCTTTTGTGCCAAACTTCCCTTTTAAAACCCTTGCATCTGCCCCAAAATTTGATTTTTTTTTTTTTAGAGGAAGCCTAGAGCATTTTCCCACTGCTAGCTTTGGTAAGTAAAATCACTTTCCTTCTACCACACCTCATCCTTGTGATTTGATTTTTCAGGCAGCGAGGGGCCACACAGTTTCAGTCACTAGCTGCTTGCAAGATCAGATCACAAGGATGAGGTGAAGAGGACAAGAAATGCAATGGGTAGTTCATCAGCAGGACCTGTCAGATCTCAAGCCATCTGGAGGTGTCCTTGATGGAGGATAGTGCTGGATTGCCCAGGAAGAAGTGGTTTTATGTCCAATGGGTACCTGGGCATTGGAACCTCCTTTCTTGAGCCTTTTTATTTGGGGCTTATGTTTAAAACAATGTCAATTTGAACTAGTCATGGTGTCTTATCATGTGGCAGATTCCTTCTAATTGACAGTTATTTGGTCTCTCATTTTCAACTCTGTTTTAGTTTTTCTGGAGAGAATTACCATCCATCTCCTGGAGGTACCTGCACGGTAACTTAGAGAACACAGTGCATGTGCCCCATGACCAGATGTCTCAATCTACCCTCCCGATGTAGTGAAAAAAAAAAAAAAGACAATTTTCACATGATGCAACAACAAAGGAATACCACGACCTTGTTCATAGAAATTCCCTATGATAAAATCCCCATGATAAACTCTATTTGGATTAGATATGCCATGGTTTCAATATACCAGTTAACTCTTTTTGCTAAGATTCTATTCAGGATTTTTGCTTCTGTATTTACAAATGTGATGAGTGCAGAGTTTCCATTTTTGCATCGTCTTAGTCAGCACTTGGTACAGAAATTATGCTAGCTTTGTAAAATGTACTGACCTACATGAAGAAAACTATACAACTTGACTGAGAGACATAAAACAAGGTGAAACATGTACACTGAGATATCTAACACTGGATGGGAGGAATACATTTTAAAACGCGACTTCTTCCCAAATTAATTTTTTAGGTTGAATGCATCATTGCCCCATTGGAATTATCTATCAGCACTTAATAAAATGACTCTAAAATTCATATGGAAGAAAAAATAGAGAGAAGCATAATTTTGCTATGCTGGATTCTCAGTGTCTCTTCTAGATAGGATATTATATGAGTTTAATTTTTTTAGATTTTTTTTGTGTTAAATTTAGCCATTGTTGCTAATTTTACCATATATGAAGACATTATAACAGCAGTCAGGGAATGTGACCTGTGAAATTTTTGTTTTTGGGAATTCAATGAATTCTTTTTCTAGCTAGAATATAGCCACTTTTTATACATGTTTCTTTGTATATTCTTTGTGTGTAAAAAATTTGAGTCATATTTGCACACATAGAAATTTTAAAATTTTCAATGTACCATAATCTTATGATTTTTCTACCTGTTGGCCATAAAGTGACAGCTGTGTATGAAAAGCTTCCGCTACAACCTGGTTTCAAACACATTTTCCTCGTGCTTTGGAAATACTTGCTGTATGATTTATTTAGATGTAAAGATCTCTGTGAACATGAGCCCTTTTATTTATGCCGAATCTTTTACTAATATAAAATTATGTCTTTTGACCTTTTTAATGCTTTTTTCCTGCATCCTCTTTTGCTCCCTTTTGAAACATTTTTGTTCCTGCTTCCTTTTCCTTTATGTCTCTCAAATATATCTTTGCCTTATTTTTTATTTTTAACCTTTATGAGTCATTTTATTTTTAGACACGCCTTATAAGCAGAATATCTTTAGATTTAAAAAAAAATCTGTTTGCCCTTTTGAAAAAAATTTAATCCATGTGAGCTTACTGCAATAATAGATAAATCTGATCTGTATATGTCGTTTTTATGTTTTGCTCTTTTAAAGAAATTTTGATTAGTCTTCGGGGTTTTGTTTGTTTTGTGTCTTGAGAGAGGGTCTCACTCTGTTACTCAGGCTGGAGTGCAGTGGCACAATTACAGCTCACTGCAGCATCAATCTCCCAAGCTCTAGCCATAGTATTTCCTCAGCCTCCCAAGTAGCTGAGACTGCAGGTGCACACCACCATATCCAGCTTATTTTTGGTTTTTAGTAGAGACAAAGTCTTGTTACATGGCCAGGCTCATCTCAACTCCTATGCTCAAGCGATCCTCCCACCTCAACCTTCCAAAATGCTAGTTTTCATTGTCTTTTGCAACATACACAAGATGTTCTGCTTGCTTTAATATTCCATAGTAGTTTAGGCATTGGATCCTGCATTTTAATTCTACCAGTCATAAATTGAACAACTTACAAAGTAGTTTGAAACATTAAGCCAGTTAATTACCAACGTTAGTACATAACTATTTTCTTTGTCTTTTTTTATGTTTCCTGCTTACTTTCCCCTTTCTTTTCTTTTTTCTTTTTTTCTACCCTCCTGTTTGTCGTTTGCTTCCTGCACCTGGGATGGGTTGAATCCTTGAGTTAGCTCCAACTGTGGACAGCCTGGCAGGAACGGAGCAAATTCTGATGATGGGAGCCGTAAGTATTCTTTTTTTTTTTTTTTTTTTTGAGGCGGAGTTTCGCTCTTGTTACCCAGGCTGGAGTGCAATGGCACAATCTCGGCTCACCGCAACCTCTGCCTCCTGGGTTCAGGCAATTCTCCTGCCTCAGCCTCCCGGGTAGCTGGGATTACAGGCACGCGCCACCGTGCCCAGCTAATGTTTGTATTTTTAGTAGAGACGGGGTTTCACCTTGTTGACCAGGATGGTCTCGATCTGTTGACCTCATGATCCACCCACCTTGGCCTCCCAAAGTGCTGGGATTACAGGCGTGAGCCACCGCGCCCGGCCCGAGCCGTAAGTATTCTAAGAGCTGAAGGCAAAGCTCACTTTTGCCTTTTCCCAACTGGGGACAAAGCTGCAGTCCCACCTCAGAAAAACAGCAGCCTGACTATAGCCTCAAACCATTCATCCTAAATTATTTTCACTCAGGAAGTGAAAACGTTCCTACAATGGGACATATAGAGTAAGGTAGAAAAAAGTCTGTGCTAATCTGCCAGACAGCCTGCAGGAGACTGAGGTGGCTGAGCTTTGTGTGCAAGAGGAACTTATAAGGCCACATGGAGATAATGTGTTATGCCCTGAAGATGCAAGAAAAAGTAAAGATGCAAGGATAAGCCCCCACGTTGAAGTCACACGGTGTAATTGGAGAGCTAGTCAGATGCTTGGGCAACTGCAGCCTGAGTCTGGCCTGTGCTGCACTGGCAGAGCACCTGGAGGAGCAGCCTACCCAGATGTGGGTGAGACCTAAAGAATGAGGCGGCATTAGCCATGCTGGGGATGGTTGTGGTGTGAAGGAGGAAAACTGTTGGTGACAGAGGGAACAGCAAAGGCCTCAGAGCAAGAGAGAACTAACTTGGTTGTTCCAGGTGGAGGGGACCAGCCAGGGTTTGGATGCAAATGACATGAACTGATTCTTCCTTGGGCAGAAGAGGAGTTTCCTGGACAGTCATTGGGAGGTCTCAGAGAATCAATGGATGGCTGGACACTCAGGCTTGACAGAGCTTCGGCAAGATCCAAGGGTCCAGGAGCTCACACTGCATCATCATTGGCCAGTGGATGCTGTCTCTGGAAGCACCAGCACTGGAACCTGGAGGCAGCCAGCCACCAGACTGGATTCTATTGCTGCCTCCTAGATTTTAGTACCATTTGCTCCTGGTGCCAGAATTCCAGTTTCCAAGCCCTATGCCCTGGCACAGGCTGCCTCTTTCCAGAGGAAGGAGCACCTTTGCTCATTTGCAGGGAAGCCTGGGACTGGAGATCTAGGTGACCAAGCCCAGCTCACTCTGCCCAAGCTGCCAGGGTGTAAACAGAACCAGCATCAGATACATGAGGTTCTGCACTAAGAGGTGGGTGCTATCTCCCACCAGACCTCCTGCTGTGGGAATTCCCCAAAGGAAGAGAGTCAGCAGCCAGGCTTCCAAAAAATGTTAAATGTCCTCTGCAGCAGGAGGACAGAGTGTAGAGGGAAGGGCCGCAGGTGAGAGGGGGAACTGGATTAGAAATCAGATCATCCTCTTGAACTTCATGAGTAATGCAATGGGCTCTCAAATAACCACAAAGAATGGTAACTTTGAAATGGACACAGAGATGATGAAGCCAGTATCATCCTCTCCTCATGTGTCACTGGTCACTACACTTGGTTCTGGGTAAGGAGGGCAGCCTGCTCAACTGTCACAGACTTTTCCAGTAGCTTGGTTAGAGTGATTCCTCAGGGGCTGTCTGTTCAAGAACTGACCTCCCTCCTCCAGGGCCTGCAGGGAAGAAGCCTGGGACCTAGAGCTTCGAGCAGCAACCCTGGAGGCTATAGTTGGTGTTTGTGGACAGAGTGACCATGTAGGAAAGGTGCTGTCACTTCCACACCTCACAGGGCATTGCACTTAAATTTATGAAATCTATTCCTATGTGTGTGTCTGTGTCTACATGAAGAGAAGGCATATGATGCAGCACTCAGAGATTAAGCCCCCAGGGCTAGGTTGCAACTGTGAAAGGGACATCACCAATGGCTGGGTTCCCTGGGGCTGACCCTTCTATCTGGAGCCTTTCAGGGTCTCACCTCTAGACCCTGGTCCTTACTACCAGGAAGGACCTGCAGAACCAGAGATGAGAGGCTGGGTTATGTATCATGCAGGCAGCTTGTGGCTTGATCTCACTGCCCAAGGAACAGCATGTTTCATGGGTTTAAATAAATCTATCCAGTAAACCAAAAATAAAATTCTAAGCCCCCCAACCATCTGAATGGACCCCTCCTCTTGGCTGAGGCATTCCAAAGTTAACCTGAAAAATGCATTCAGGCCATGACAGGAAGGAAGAGTTGGACATCCCTTCTCCCTTTCACAATGCAGACACAACTGACCAGCATTAACATGAAAGCAGACCTTAAGACTGACATGACTGACTCTTTAAGTATGATAAGAAACACTTGCAATCTATTCTCTCTGAAGCCTGTTACCTGGAGGCTTCATCTGCATAAGAAAACCTTGGTCTCCACAACCTGTATCCTAACTCAGACATTTCTTTCTATCGATTCCAGGTCTTTAGACAATAACTCAACCAACTGCCAATCAGAAAACCTTTGAATTTGCCTATGACCTGGAAGCCCCTGCTTCCAGTTGTCCGTCCTTTCTGGACAGAACCAATGTACACCTTAAATCGACTGATTGATGTCTTATGTCTCCCTAGAACGGATAAAACCAAGCTATAGCCCAACCATCCTGGGCACATGTTCTCAGGACCCGTCAAGGACTGTGTCACAGGTCATAAATCACTGATATTTGGCTCAGAATAAATTTCTTCAAATGTTTTAGAGTTTGACTATTTTCGCCAAGAGTACTACCATGGAAATAATTGTAAATCTGTGTTAAAAGCATTAATTTGTTCCACGGAGGCTTTTAGAACATGCTACAAACATGGTAACACTCTTTCGGCATTTTTCATCATTTTTCTATATTCTGGGGCTCAAACACTGGAAGTGCTCTGCATCCATCTGGGCTTCAAGGGGCCCAGCTTGGGTGGGGAGGGCATGTAGATAAAAACTTAGGCTTCTCCAGGGTTTTCTGGGTCCCTGACACTTGTGGACATCATGGGCTTGCAGGGTTCCCTGGAATTCTGGGCACAAGGCCAGTGGGTTTCAGAAGCCTGCAGCAGCCCCAGGACCCAAAACCACACTCTTAGGTCCTGAGTATACGTGAGGATCCTTGAAGAGAGGTGAAAAGGGCATTTTTTCAATTAACTGGAACATTCTAGGGCTTCTTCCTCAGAGGATTACAGACTAAAAGGTACAGGATGGGGAAGAAAGATGTTGTGAAAATGCCCAGCCGAGTTGTGGGGATAAGCAGCACCTCCCCACTGGCAGGACTGGCTCTCTGCCCTCACTGTGCACTCTCCCGATCTTGCACATGTGGGCTCCTGTGCTTTCTCCAGGGGTGGGTTTGGCTTGATCGTGTCCCCTCCCCTCCTGGAACTGCTGAACCAAACAGGCTTTGGTCCTGCTGGCCTCAACTCAAACTCCTACATCACATCGTTTTGGATCCAGCACACACCAAAGGGATTAGAGGAGTTTAATAAGCAATTAACAGCCCGGGGTCCACTTACGGTTGCCTGCTCTGATGTGTTAGCACCTGTAGTTTCAAGGCTCTTCAAGAAAACAACCCATTTCACATGTAAACCAGTACAGCCTCTATGGAAAACAGTATGGAAAGTCCATAAAGAACTAAAAGTCGATCCACCATTCCATCCAGCAACCCCACTACTGGGTATCTAGTATCTAGGACAAAACGTCATTATATGATGAAGACACACACACACTTTACAGCAGCACAATTCATAATTGCCAAGCTATAGAACCAACCTAAGAGCCCACTGGCCAATGAGCGCCTGAAGAAAATGTGGTGTATACACCATGGAATACTACTCAGTCATAACAAGGAATGAAATAGTGTCTTTCGGAGCAACTTGGATGAAGCTGAAGGCCATTATTCTAAGAAAGTAACTTAGGAATGGAAAACCAAATACTGTGTGTTCTCACCTACAAGTGGGGGCTGAGATACGAGGATGCAGAGGCACACGGAGTGATATCATGGACAAAGGAGACTGGAAGGGGGTAAAGGAAAAAACTACACATTGGGTGCAATGTACACTACTCAGTGATGGGTGCACGAAAATTTCAGAATCCGCAATATAATTCATCCATTAACCAAAACCACTTTACCCAAAATCGATTGAAATATATATAAAAAAGTAAAAACAAAACAAAAAAATACCAAAGACAGCTGTGTTATTGTGGAGACTGTGAATCTGGAGACACCCATGTGAATGTTAAAACACAGATGCAGTTGGTTTTTTGGGGTGGGAGGATGGTAATTTAATCTTTTTCTTTGGAAAGAAAGGAAGAAGAGAGAAAGAGAAAAAAGAGAAAAGAAGAGAGGGAGGGAGGGAGAGAGAGAAGAAGGAAGGAAGGAAGGAAGGAAGGAAGGAAGGAAGGAAGGAAAGAAGGACAGAAGGAAGGAAGGAAGGAAGTTGAGGAAAGGGAGGAAAATATTAAAGCAGAAGACAAAGGCAGATGTAAAATCAGTCCACAAGTACAGAAACATGTCAGTAAGGCAGGAAGACACCATCTTCCAGCTTATAAAATTTGATCCACCCTGGGGGACATTCACGTTCAGGCATTTAAGAAGAAAGAGTGTGGGCATCTCCCTGCCCCTCTGCCCCACCTCCAGGGCATTTTCATAGAGACTGATCACGCGATTCCCAGCCCTGGCATTACCATGGCAACCGAGCAGCCTCCTTTAGTGAGGAAGGAAAGATGGCCACTGATTCTGCAGGACGCTCTGGGAAGATTTATAATAAGGCCAGGTGCAAGCTTGCAAGATGCGGGAATGAATGGGGTTGAGCACATTAGCAGTGCATCCCACACCTGCAAACTGGGCTAGTGCATGGCATTCATTTGAGTGCGTGCTCTCAGGGCAGTTTTGCAAAGGATGTCTTCAGAAGGGAAAAGTGCTGACCGTACCTTTGGTCTAAGGAGACAGGCCCCCTGGAGTGTACTTTCTTCATATTCAGAATGGCATGTTTTCCTTTCCTCTATAGCTAGATGAAAACAAATATTTAAAAGAAATGTAAATACAAAGTAGTTCACTAATGCATGTTAGTTGTGGAAAAGAATTACAAATATGTTTTTATATACACGTTTATTTTATACATAATTAAAAGAAATACATAGGTGTGAACACACGACTTCCTTCAGTGCTCTTTGTCATGCACCGCACTGCATGCAGCTGAAATCTCTCGAGTCTCTGCAGGTGCACCTGCACTCCCCTCTCCTCCCTTCTCCACACCCACTTCCATACGCTGCTTTGCAGAGCCAGTCAGAGCCCTGCAATCCCCAATTCTGCTTTGGGGCGTTAGGCCCACAGTGGGGCTGAGGAGCCCAAGGTGGGAAGAGCAAGGCTAGTGTGGGGTCTGGGTCTCAGCTCGTGTGTGGAAGCAGAGCACTAGGCACCCACAGAGCCAGAAACTCATTCCAGGAGCTGGAAGGATGTGGTGGGGTTGGAAGAGACCATCACGTTTCCAGCGGATGCTGAGCTTTTTGTTGCAACTAGAGACTCTAAGACGTGTACTCTGAACCTGCTGCTATGCTGCCAGCCTTGGCAAGGCCGGGATGCTGAGCCAGGAGCTGAGCATGCAGCTTGCACCCAGCAGTTCCAGCCCCTCCATGGTTCCCCTGGGCTCTGTAAATATGTACAGATAATTGGGGCTGATAAAATAAAGCTGCAGCCCCTGGTGGGCCTGGTCTGACTCCATGCATGCAGGTTCCATGCTTATATACAGAACCAAAGGGGTTTGACCAAATACGGTACCTGACAAGATGGCAGGGGCCGAGGCACAGGTGCCTGATAAGATGGCAGAGGCCGAGGCACAGGTGCCTGATAAGATGGCAGAGGCCGAGGCACAGGTGCCTGATAAGATGGCAGAGGCCGAGGCACAGGTGCCTGATAAGGGCAGAGGCCGAGGCACAGGTGCCTGGAACCTTGTCTAAGGGTGGACACCTGGGGAGGCTGACGAAGTAACCCTCTCCTTCTGGCTTCACCGACCTCCCTTCATAAAAACAACAGAGGAACCATCGGGATAGGGCCAGCTAATGAGGGGCTTAACCCTGAGCACAGAAGCACACACTTGTTTCTTTTAAGAAAGAAGAGTGCTCACACTATTTTTTCTGAAATACCCTGGTTTACCAGACACCTTGACACTGATGGTATCTCTGGGGCCCTCCTGTGTCCAGCACCAACCTACAGACAAAACAAATATTCAAATGACATGGGCTCCCCTTAACAGTGAGGGAAGGCAGAAGGCACGATATTCTAAGACAAGGTGGATTTCAGACCAGCACTGAGTGGATCTGCGGAATAGATAAAATAGAGGGTGACGAAGGTGACGGCTCACAAACACGCAGGGCCGATGGGGACATTGCTGTAACCGGGGAGATTTGGTTTGAGCCGATGGCCGGGAGGGCTGTCCTGAGCTGATGGAAGCCGACTGCAACGAAACATCTTAGTAACTTTGTTTTACACTCAGAAAGTCTCTGTGACCTTTAGATTCAAGTAACTAACATGTCCATCGATCACGTTTATCCCCAAACTGTGTCAGGCCTTCTGGCACAGCTGGAGTATTTTCAGTGCCATGAGTTAAGTCCACAGATAATCGCCAAGAAATGCAAATGAGATGCCAATTCATAGTGTTCAGAAAATTTCCACTTCAATTGCTAATCAAGCTGAATCCACTTGCAAATGTAGAAATCAACATGTACATAAATTATTTGGAAAACTGCAAAGCTCTGTAGAATACACGACATTGACTAGGCTGTGTAATAGAACAGGGAAATAGCAATGTCTTTGGGTACAGATAACCCTTCCCAAATCAGGCAAGCATGTTCGTGTTGAGCTCCTTAGAAAGCCTCTGGGCCAGCTTTCTCAAAATGCATTTCTTAAAACAAAAATCTTCCATGAGATGGTTATTAAGTGTTTTACAAACACACACCCACATCCACAGTGAAATAAATCTGAGAGAAACAGCATCTTGTATCCCCTCTAGGAAAATCAAAATACATATTGGTGCATTCCAGATTCTGAGAAGCCCTGCAGGACAAAACCGACTTGCCTTGGTTGATTTAATGCAGCGTTTCCAGGAGCCACTAAATCAGAGAAGGCTCATTTTTGGTAGAGCACCTGTTCCCACCTTGGGACGTATACATCGGGCAGTGCCGAGCTATAACCAACTGTGAATTTTGCTATTACCAATTTAATTGCTTACACTGTCGTGGGAGACAACTCCCACACCAACAAGTAGGGAAACAAATCCCAGCTGCTCTTGTTTAAGCTGACTCCCATTCCAAACAAGCAACTCCTTTGCAGGCTCTCCATCTGCTCTGCTGACGTGGAAATGCAAAGCCTCCATCAGATTGAGAAACGGATGAGCTGCGCTAAGCCCCTCTAATAATTGCACTGAGTTGGCAGCAAACATCATGCCTCCCCTGCTCCACAACCTCCCATGGCTCCCCATTGCCTAGTGGGTTACTTTGTTATTCTGCCTGTCCTGCCTTGTCTCCCATCCCTCCTCTCCACCTGTCCGAGCTTCTGTCTCATTGTAGCTCTCCCACTGCCCCCTCAAGGCTGAGTCCTCCTTCCTAGTTCTTAGAACATGCTTTTCCTCTTCCACTTATCCACAACAGAGCGAGCAAGCTCCATGCTTCCACCCCCAAACAGTGAGTGTTTTTGGCTTCAAGAGCCATATGATCTCTGTCAAAACTCAACTCAGCCACTGTAATGTGAAAGCAGCCAGTAATGCTATGTAAGTGAATGAGTGCGGCTGAGTTCCAATGAGGCTATTTACAAAATCAGACAGTGGGCCAGATATGGCCTGGGGGCCTGTACTTTGCCAATCCTGATCTTTATAATTGCTCACTCTTTCAGAATGGTTTCTAGTCTTATTCTGTGCGTCTTTCACCCGTAGTTTCAGCAAATGTCCTTCAGTTTAATTTCTCACTGGTCATAAGGAAGAGATTAAATGTGAAGCATCTCCTGCATTCTAGGTTTTATGTAGAATTATTTCATTGAATTACCCAAATAATTATTATTCCTGCTTTATGGATGAGCAATCCAGGCCTATGGGAAACAGACGCCAGTGGAATCTGGTTCTCTACAACTTCATGCTCCAGAGAGACCCCACATCTGTCATTCATGCACCTCGCTGTGCTGGGTGTCCTTCAAGCCCATTCCCAAACACCATCTTGCTTGACATTCATACCATGCCAGGGGTACAGGGACTGCCTTCATCCTCGTTTGCAGATGTATAAACTGAGGCGCTGAGACCATCGCTGATGTGTCCTAGGTCACACAGCTGGTCGCCATCAAGGCCAGGATTCAAACCCACATCTCCAGTCCCCAGCGTCAATTTCACTGTGTTGGGCTGTTTTCGGTTACTAAATAGCACCCTTCTGTGTAAAACTCAGAGGACAGTGGAGCTTGTCAAGCAATGACAGGCAAATCAACTGGGATCCTAACCAAGGGGAGGTTGGGACCACTCAGGAAGGTTCATTGGCATTTTGACACCTAAATTAGGAAAACCACAAACACAATGTTTTGTTTTGTCTTTTAAAAAAAACCTGGGCTTTCATCTTCAGGGAACTGTTAGAGGGTGCTATGTAACAAACACCCTCTTTCCAGCTTTTACACTGAGAACGAACACTGGGAGGCAGAGCGTGGCACTGATGGGATTAGGAAGGCTGCATTGGACAACTCTGACATCACTTCTGCATTGTAGAACTTGACACCATATTATCCCAACCAATACTTCAAGCACAGGCAGAAAAGATGGAAGAAAGAGAGCAAAGATCTGATTGAGTCTGGCACACATAGAATCTATCTGGTCTGTTTACTGCACAGAAACTAAAGCTCATGATGCTCTTGGTTCTGTAGTTCTCTTGGCTCTATCCCATGGCCAACACTCCCACAGATGCCAGGCTTTCCCCAGACTCATCCCTCAGACTTGCCATTGAGCCTTCCCTGGGGAAGATATAAAGTGTATGCATGTCTGTGTGTGTATGAGAGAGAGAGAGGGAGAGAGAGAGTGATTGTGGATGTTCCTTCTGAACTGATAGAGGAAATAGGAAATAGGAAGCTAGGGGAATAAGGGTTTCCCCTTGTATCAGTTAGCTATCACCAGGTTATGCCATGTAACAGGCATCCCCTCACATTGGAACTACAATAACTAATACTTACAAAGGGCTATTTCTCAGGTAGTTACATGCTGGTTGGCTGCAGTGCTCTGGCTTCACTCCATGTGTTTCCCCCATTCTGAAATACCTAAGGAAGTAGCTCCTTCTTGATTTCTTGGCAGAAGAAGCAGATCAAGAGAACTGGCCAAAAGCACATATAGGTCATTGATCAAAGCAAGTCACATGATCAAGCCCCATATCAAGCTGTCTGATGGCTTTCCATCTCACTCAGACTAAAAGCCAAAGTCCTAAACATCACCCACATGGCCACCGCTTGACCCAATCTTTCTCTTCCCCATTGGATCTCATCTGCTAATGTACACCCTGCACTCACCTGTTCCAGAAACTGGACCTCTTCAGTGCCCGTGAGCATGCCAGGGTTGTTAGCTCTCTCATAGGAAGATAAATACTTGTGAACAACAGTGCAGTCTACCATACTCCTTCACGGCAACAAATCTACGTCAAAGTAGAACAGAAGAATGCCCTTCCTCTAAGCAAAGACAAATTGAGTTGTCTAATTTCACTTACCCAAGAAGATGAGTCAATGATCAATTCCATACATGTCAGGAATAATGATGCAAGCTATGTCTATTATAAATTTAAGGTGACTCCAACAATGCTCTTACATCTGCCTACTTCCATCTATTACACGTCCCCATCTTGGTTCCTGTCACCAGAACCTTTTCCTGGTCTTCTTCCTTTAGGTTGACTCCTCCAATTCACTCTCAATACTGCAGCCAGAGTGAGTGACAATGTAATCTTGTCATTCTCTGCATAAAACCCTTAGTACCTGCAACTTGAACTCAAAAAAGGAGCTAATAATTTTTGTCCATTTACCATATTCCAGATATGTTTCTGAGATACTATACATACTTTATTTAATCCTCACAAAACACTACTAAATACTAGTATTCGCACTAATACTTAATAAACTTATTTAACATTAAACAGGAGCCAGATATTCAAAAAGCTTAAGAGACCTTCCTCTGTTGGGTTTGAGTTTTGAATATGAGATGAGAGACTCTTCAGTAGCCAGTCCCCAAGAAGGCACCAAGGATTCCTGTTTCCTGGTTTTCACACCATTGTAAGTCCCCTTCCACACTGTCAGGGTTGGTGAGACCCCTAGAATGTGGCGAAGGTGACGCTGTGGGACTCCCACGGCTAGGTCATACAAGACCTTGTAGCTTCTGTTTTGGGCTGTCTCCAGGGTCATTCTCTCAGGGGTAGGCAGCTGCCGTATTGTGAGGACACTCAAGCAGCACTATGGAAGGGTCCACAGAACAAGAAGCTGAGCTTGCCTGCCAGTGGCCAACAAGAAACGGAGGCCTGCCAAATCGGGTGACTTAGCCTTCTTGAAATCAGATCCTCACACGCTGAGATTACTGCAGCCCTGGCCAATTCCTTGACGGAAACCTCATGAGAGACCCAGAGTTAGAATCACCAGGTTAAGCTGCCCCCAGAGTCTTGAGTCACAGAAACTGTGAGATACATAGATGTTTTAAGCTGCAAGGTTTTGGGGGTAATTTGTTGCATAGCAATAGAAAATCGATTCACTCTGCCACCTTCACACTAAACTCAGTTCTCAAGACCTCTGGGCAGCACTCCCCAGTACCCGCTACTTAGGGAGTATGGCAAATGGTGAGACATTCTAAGAAGAAAAATTAAGCTACGGTAAGAAGTGTGTTAAGACATTACCGTCTTAAATAGGATGGTCAATTAAAGACTCACAGGGAAGGCAACATTTGCTGAAAGTCCTGGAGGTGGTGGGGATTGAGCCCACTGGCCATCTGGGGGAAGAACATTCCAGGAAAGTGCAGAGGCCGGAGTGAGGGAGTGCCCTGCATGCTCACGGGCACTGAAGAGATACAGTTTCTGGAACAGGTGAGTGCAGGCTGTGCATTAGCAGATGAGATCCAACGGGGAAGAGAAAGTTTGGATCAAGTAGTGGCCACATGGGTGATGTTTAGGATTTTGGCTTTTAGTCTGAGCGAGATGGAAAGCCATCAGACAGCTTTGACCAGAGAAGTGACGCCATTCAACTCATGCAAGTGCCCTCCTTCATCCTAAGAATCATTGTTGAACAGAGTTTGATAATAGTGGCTAACATTAGTTAACTGCTAGTTGTGTGCTAGGCATTATATAACATGCTTTACCTGGATTAAAGGTGATCGTAAAATATCCATAAACATCCCCATTCTGTAGATGGAAAAACTGAGTCTTGGGGAGGTAAAATAACCAGTCTGCAGTCATACAGCCAAGGAGTGATGGAGCTGGGCTGTGAAACCATGTAGACTGGACTTACTAATTAAGCAGATACTCTTACTTAACCAAAAGTCAAACAGAGCCAGGTATATAAAAAATACTCAGTATCACTAATCATTAGGGAAATGCACGTGCAAACCACAGTGAGATGTCACTTCACCCCCGTTAGAATGGCTATTACCAAAAAGATAAGACATAGCAATTGTGGGCAAGAATGTGGAAAACAGAATCCTTGTACACTGCTGGTGGGAATGTAAATTAGTACAGTCATTATGGAAAACAGTATGGAGGCTCCTCAAAAAACTATGTCCCAACAATCTCACTACTGGGTATACATCCAAAGAAAATGAAATTAGTATGTCCAAGAGATAGTTGTACTCCCACATTCATGCCAGCATCATTCACAATAGCCAAGACACAGAATCAACCTACTTACCCATCAAGGGATGAATGGATAAAGGAAATGTGATGTGTGTGTGTGTGTGTGTGTGTGTGTGTAATGGAATACTATTTGCCTTAAAAACGAGGGAAATCCTGTTATCTGCAACAACACGGAAGAACCTGGAGGACTTACGTTGAGTGAAATAAGCCATGTAGCCATGTACAGAAAGACAAACACTGCGTGATCTCACTCACATGTGGAATCTTAAAAAACTTGAATTCATGGAAGCGGAGAGCAGAATGGTGGTGGTCAGAGACTGCGGAGTGGGATAGCGATTAGTCAAAATATACGAAGTTTCAGTTAGACAAGAAGAGGAAGTTTAGTGATCTGTGACACCACGCGGTGACCACAATTAATAACAATGTATTGTATATTCTTAAGTTGCTAATAAAGTTGATTTTAAACACTCTCATTGCAAAACAATGATAAGCAGGTGAGGTGATGGATGTGTTAATTAGCTTGATTTAATCTTTCTGCAGCATATATATAGATTAAAATATCACATTCTAACACAGAAATATATAGTCTTTGTTGGGGTGGAGATGTTTAGAGATATTTCAGAGACAGGATCTCATTCTGTCACCCAGGCTGGAGAGCTGTGGTATGGTCACAGCTCACGGCAACCCTGAACTCCTGGGCTCAAGGGATCCTTTTGCCCCCAGAATAGCCAGGACTACATGTGCATATCGGTATACCTGACTAATTTTTAAATATTTTTTTTTTGTAGAGATGGGTTTTGTTTGTTTGTTTGTGTTGTTGTTGTTGGTTTTTGAGACAGGGTCTCGCTCTGTCACCCAGGCTGGAGTGCAGTGGTGCAATTTCGGCTCACTGCAACCTCCGCCTCCTGGGTTCAAGCAATTCTCCTGCCTCAGCCTCCCAAGTAGCTGGGGCTACAGGCATGCATCACCACACCCAGCTAATTTTGTACATTTTTAGCAGACATGAGGTTTTGCCATGTTAGCCAGGCTGGGATTAAACTCCTAGCCTCAAGTGGTCCACCCATCTCAGCCTCCCAAAGTGCTGGGACTACAGGTATGAGCCACTGTGCCCAGCTGAGACAGGGTTTTGCTGTTGACCAAGCTGGTCTTGAACTCCTGGCCTCAAGTGATCCTCCCTCCTCACCCTCCCAAAATAGGCATTACAGGTGTGAGCCACTGCACCCAACCTGGAGAGTTATTATGTGTCAATTAAAAAATTTTTAAATCATGTACACCATAAATATATATAATTTTTGTCAATTTAAAAGTTAATCAAAATTTAAAAAATCAAAAATAAAATTACCTAATAAAGGTCAAATGTGGGGTTGATGATCGACACAACTGAAGCACTCCTCTTCAAAATAATCTAGTTCCTCCAGACAACTCTGCCATGTATTCCCTCTGCCCTGTGTCAATTTTCGATGCCCTGCCCTGGGAGAGGCTGCCGGGCCAGCCGGGAGAGCACTGCCTGGGCCCAGGGGGACTTGCCGGTAAGCCCAGCAGCAGCACTACCTCGCAGGCAGACAGTGTGACTTTCTGACCCCAGTTTCCATGACATCCAGGGCTGGGTGAATCCGACTGCTATGATAAATCCTAAGTTAATATGGACAGTTCCGACTTTACTAAAACTATTATTTGACAGAAAATCTAAAATTTGGACTAATTACACTTTAGACGATTTATTCCAGTATTCCGTAAGGGAAACTATAGCATGAGTGTTTTAGAGTATCTGAGAAAAGGAACTGGGTTTTTCCTTGTCTTCTCGTAATGTCTCAAACCCTGGGGACTTTTGTCCAGCCACAGGACTGCCCTAAACAATGATAAACATCTAAACAGCTTCTTTAAAGATAGATTCTTTTTGTCAAAACGATTAGTATCTTTTATACTCATTCCTCAGTGGCCAGAGACAGACGTGATGATGGAGGCTTTGAAACTCATTTTGTCCCAAAGTGTACCAGTGACATTCATCTCGCCACACAAATCTCACCATCTAATGGGGTTCTCCCTGGTTCTGCTGATGCAGCTCATTTTTTAATGGCCTTCCTTAGTCACACATGAGGGTCAGTGAGGAACACTACCTGAGGACCTGGCCCTGCTTCCTGTGAATATCCCTGCCTCGGTGCTAGGGTCGGCCGTATACCACGTATCATTATTTCAGATCAATCAGTGGTTTCCCAGGTCATGGGGTGAGGGTCTCACGTGGCAATGTTCAATGCGGCAAAGCCATCTCATTTGAAGCATTCAAGGACTCCCAGCCTTTATGTGATGGTTGAAAATGGATGTCAGGGACTATGTAAGGACTTGATCACATCCAAAGAGTTTGCAGACCCTGTCTTTTTTTTTTTTTTTGAGATGGAGTTTTGCTCTTGTTGCCCAGGCTGGAGTACAATGGCTCAATCTTGGCTCACCGCAACCTCCGCCTCCCGGGTTCAAGTGATTCTCCTGATTCTCTTGCCTCAGCCTCCCGAGTAGCTGGGATTACAAGCATGTGCTACCACACTCGGCTAATTTTTCTGAATTTTTAGTAGAGAGGGGGTTTCCCAAAGTAGTGGGGTTGCAGGCATGATGAGCCACTGTGCCTGGCCAGTTTGCAGACATTTTCTTAGAAAGAATGGAGTCTATCTCTTTGTCACCTCTTAGAGGAGAAAAATCTCCCAGAGAAACCCAGCTCAAGCAGAGCCTCTGGGGTCAATCTTTTAAATTGATCATGTGGGTCCTCATCACACATACCTGAAAATGTCAGCACCCTCCTCAATATTTCCGACTTTGTGAGCAAGGCTGGGTTACCGGATACACAGACGCTACCCCACGAAAGGCTTTTTATCCTCTTCACATTTTGCAGTTTTCTTGGTGGCCTATGGAAGCCGTGCCCCAGGTATGATGTCCAATATGGAAGACGAATGATAAATAATGGGGTTCAGGCCTTAAAGTTGTGGATGAGAGTTGGGGTGGGGAGGGGGTGGCCAGAGGATGCAGACTCTGGCCAAGGAGGGATGAATGGAGTATGGAGACACAGGTTTTTTGCCTGCGAGCATGGCCAGGGGGTTGCACAGCTTAGTTAGCACAGCTGATGAGAAAGTGCACCCCACAAGCTGGAGAGGCTTGCATTTATTTAGCGCAGGTTTAATGACAAGGGCTTAGAGCCAATACTATTTGTGGGTAATTAACATTGTTGATTTTCTGAGTAGGGGCAGTCCTGCCCCCAGATGATCCAAGGTTGTTTTCAAATAGGTAAACAAACTTATCTAGGTAAATTCTTTTGCATTCCTTTGTTAGCTGCACTTTGCCAGGAGCTTAAGGTAAGAGGATTAGGCTGCCTTCAGCTATAGCCCTTTCCCGAAGCATTTGCAAAGCTTCCTGGCCTTCCAAGAAGGTTTGTGTCTTTCCTGTAATTTTCACCACTACTTTGATGGTCTCCTACAAGAAGAGAGACCAGAGTCAAATACTATGAATGTTGGATAATGGGTCCTCCAAATAACCAAGTCAGGGAGAAAATGGTAGATGGATTACAGCATCAGTTTACAGAAACTGGAAGTTCGGTCCAGGTAGCTTTGGAAACAAAGTGCTCACACCTGTAGGAGCAGCTGGTCCTGGTGTGTGTGGCCTGAGCCTCGAGGGCCTCTCACCAGGTACGATTCTCTCCTTCACCCACGTCCCCCTCCCCACCTGGTCCCCATGGGTCATCCACACTACATCTTCATGCTTCCTAGGCGGTTCCTTACCTCTTTACCTCTGTTTATTCACCAGTCCTCCGACACAGAAGACAATCTTATTCAACAGGCATTTGCTGAGCACTCACTATGTGCCAGGGAGTGTGCTTGGTGCTGAAGACCCATTGGTGAGCAGAGACTGTGCACCTGTGTGATTTCTGTTCTCGTGAGGGTGATTGATGACAAAGGAGGCCTGCAGAAGAATCTATTCTTGCAGCTTGGACTAAGTAATCACGGTGTACTGACCAAGGCCAGCCACAGAGGGCCAGAAGGATGGCCTTGGAGGGGGTGGAAGGAGCTGGAATGTGAGGAGTCAGGGAGGTATATCTGGCACATGGCACACAGGAAGGCAGGTGGGGAGGGATCCATAGGGTCCAGGAACAGCAGCAGGCTGCTGGCCAGAGAATGCCCTGAAAGGATGAGGAATTTGCTTGAAATGGAAGGAAGGAGGGAAGGGAGAGAGGGAGGGAGAGAGGAAGGAAGGAAGAGAGGGAGGGAGGGAGAAAGGAAGGAAGGGAGGGAGGGACAGAGGGAGGAGGGAGAAAGGAAGGAAGGAAGGAGGAAGGAAGAAAGGAAGGGAGGGAGGGAGGGAGGAAGAAAGGAAGGGAGGGAGGGAGGGAGGGAGGAAGGAGGAAGGAAGGAGAGAGGAAGGAAGGAAGGAAGGAGGAAGGAAAGAGGAAGGAAGGAAGGAAGGGGGAAGGAAGGAAGGAAGGAGGAAGGAAAGAGGAAGGAAGGAAGGAGGAAGGAAGGAGGAAGGAAGGAAGGAAGGAAGGAGGAAGGAAGGAGGAAGGAAGGAGGAAGGAAGGAAGGAAAGAAGGAAGGAAGGAAGAAAGAAGGAGGAAGGAAGGAAGAACCACGTCCACAATTACCAGCGGTTCCGTAGAATTTGGCTTTCTAGGTACGGCTTTTTTGGCCTGAAATGCTGAATCAGGAGCCAAAGTCATCAAAGGCTATTCTCAAGGACCCCAGAGTGGAAGCGGACGGCGCAGCAAACCCGTGCGGCCGTCAGGAAACACAGGGTTTTCATCCCGCTAGGAGCCTGCCCCCTGGTGGTGAAGAGAAGAAGCGCAGAGAGAGAACCGGAGCCGGGCCGGGGCGTCCCAGGGGCGGGTGTCAGGGTCCGCCTGGGGCCGCTTGGTCCCTGCGTGCGGCACCGCCCAGTAGGGCTGCTGACCTGTCCCACCCGTGCGCGCCCGCGGGTTCTAAACTCATTTTAACCCTTGGTTAAGCAAAAACTAATTTGAGAAAAGAAATGAGCTTGTATGGTGTTTGAAAGCTAAGTGTGTTGATTTTGGATTGAGAGCTACGGTGCTCCCAGGTTTTTTTGTTTTTGAGACAGAGTTTCGCTCTTGTTGCCCAGGCTGGAGTGCAATGGCGCGATCTCGGCTCACCGCAACCTCCGCCTCCAGGGTTCAGATAATTCTCCTGCCTCAGCCTCCCAAGTAGCTGGGATTACAGGCACGCGCCACCATGCCCAGCTAATTTTTTTGTATCTTTAGTAGAGACAGGGTTTCACCATGTTGACCAGGATGGTCTCGATCTCATGACCTCGTGATCCACCCGCCTCGGCCTCCCAAAGTGCTGGGATTACAGGGCTCCCAGGTTTTATATGGCACAGCATTACACATACCCAGAAAGAGCTATGTGGTATTTACGACTGGAACAGAACGTGCACGGTGAAAATCTCATCCGAATAGACCCGGATTTACTGACACGGAAGACGGTCAGCTTTCCTGTTAAGCGGGAAGACGGTAGTAAAATGAGCGTTCCCCAAATTTCTCTGACAAACAAAAGGCATCTGTGCTCCTGCAAGTGCAAGTGAAGGAAACAATCTGAACGGGGTGGCGAGCTATGTTTTAAGTCATAATATTTAAGTATTTAAGTCCTTTGGGGTGAGTTTTTGCATGTCTGTATTTTCCGACTTCTCTGTAGTATATTTCTGCAGCTGTCTTCCAGCTTTCTTTAGGGAAGCCCCAGTGTAGACTCTAATGAATCCCCCAAAAAGGCAAGTTGAAAAAAATAAAATTTTTTTTTTTTTTTTTTTGGCAGTCTCTCTCTGTTGCCCGGGCTGGAGTGCAGTGGCACGATCTTGGCTCACTGCAACCTCCACCTCCTGGGTTCAAGTGATTCTCCTGTCTCAGCCTCCTGAGTAGCTGGGACTACAGGTACCCACCACCACACTGAGCTAATTTTGTATTTTTAGTAGTGATGAGGATTTTACCATGTTGGCCAGGCTGGTCTGGAACTCCTGACCTCAAATGATCCACCCACCTCGTTCTCCCAAAGTGCCGGGATTACAGGTGTGAGCCACCATGCCCATCTGAAAAAAAGTACTTTTTTTTAATCCAGAAGAGATGGTATCTCCTCACAGTTTCATTTGGTTTTAAAAGACCCTTCTCATTTCCATCCCTCCCTCCTCACAGACAAACCTAGAATTCTTTGATCCCTGAGGTTGGAAACGTATCGGCTGACTCACATCTACCTGTATAATATTCAGGCAGCTTTTCCCAATTATTTGCTATTCTCTGCAGGATGAATGGAGGGATTCTTTTTTCTTCCTACTTCTATTCTAGTTAAATAAGTGAGATTCAGGGAGGAAGAAGAATTATAATGAGTCTGTGTTTTGATATTGTTTCATTACAAGCTGTAAAAATAATCCTCATTATTAGTCAATTATATCATATTAGTTATCTTGCATCTTGTCTCGTGTGTGTGTGTGTGTGTGTGAGAGAGAGAGAGAGAGAGAGAGAGAGAGAGAGAGAGATAGAGAGAGAGAGAGAGAGAGAGAGAGAGAGAGAGAGAGAGAGAGAGAGGGTCTGTGTGTATTTGCCTGGGAGAATGTTGTTGATACTGCTCCCATATAGAATGGTTTTAAATACATTTCTTTACCACTTTCAGACGTCTGTGCCCTTGATTCACACTTTCACTCTCATTCTCTTTGTTCTACTTAGTCATCCCATTTGTCTATGTATATTTCCCAGGACCAATGCTGTCTTTTAAAAGCCCTTCCCGAAACGTCTGTGAGATTCTTTCTTGAACCGTTTTACGAACGTACAACCCACCTGATGTGTTTACAGAGTAGAAAACATGATCAGCACCTACTGTCACTCTCATTTTTGCAAATTTCCTTCCCCCTTTAATGTTACACACAATGAGAATAGCAAGCGGCAAGCATTTGAGGAAGATCCGTCTGCCCTCTACGTACGCATGCAGCAGGAGCTGCATATGTGCACACAGCGAGCTTTCGGCCATCAGCACACCCGAGTAGTGCTCTGTCCTCATTTTCTGCCGAGCAGACCTAGCAAAGCCGGGGGTATTCATGCTTTCTCTGCATTCGTCAGACCACACCTAGTGCATCAGGGCCGGCTCCTTCCTTCTTCCTTCATTCTGCAAGTCTTTACTGAGCTTGGCCTGTATGCTAGACCCTCTTCTAGACAACAGAAGGGTGGAGCCTCCTGCCCTCCAGGGGCTTACACTCCAGGAAGAGTGACTGACCAACAGACAGAGTTGATTCATGGCTTGGGAAGTGTCTAACAAAGAGAGACGCAAGTGGGAAGGGAGTGGGGTGAGGAGGCCCTAGCCCTCACTAGTCTTAAGATATTCGGCTTTCCTGGAGGAAGCATTACCTAAATCAGGCACTGAGGAAAGCAGGTGTCATTCAGGGAGATGATGGGGGCAGTGGGGAGAGGATCTGGGGAGAGGACATCTCATGCCAGACTGAGAGGGCCCAGGACGGAAAAGTCAGTGCACAGGATGGGCAGGGCGTGCTGTGTGTGTGGTGGGGGGACAGCAGGGAAGGCAGAGGTGGGGTCACGGAAGTGAGAAAGGGCAGTACGAGGCAGCGAGGCAAACTCAGGAGAAGTTGAAGGAGCAGGCAATTTGGCCTGGGGAAGAATCAAGGGCGATTCTTTGTGAAGCAGTGAGAGCTGCCCCCAATGCCACAAACACAGACGCAAGGGTAGATGGACTCCGTGGCCTCCATGTGATAGGAATAGAATTAATGGCTGAAGGCCAGAAGGGGGAACGCTGGGAGATAAACGGGAGCAGAGACTAGTTACTGCTCAGGTGCAACGCGTCAGGCGCCTTCTGCGTGTCCTCCCGCCAATTCTCACAGCAATGCTGTGGTGGCACAATGAGAATTTCTACCTTCCACAGGAGGCAGCAGAGACCAATGCAGTTAGGAAACCTGCCCAATATCATGGGCTGCCAATTGGTGGAACTGGGATTTGAACATAGGAAGCCTGGTTCCCAGGCCTGTGCCAACGAAAGCCAATCAACCATGAAGCAGGTACCTCCTCAGGTGGTGAGGGTCTCGTGGCTGGAAGTTTTCTAGAAGGGGGCGATGTGGTGTACATTTGTGGCTAGCTTCCTAGCGCTTGTATAAGCAGCACACTCCACCCCCAGTTTTCCCGTGGGCACCCACATGATGGGAGAGCTGGCCAGTCCCAGCTGCCATAAAAACCCCGGCCAAGGGAGGCACAGAGGGGCCCCTGGGGGCACAGGCCTGCCTGACCACAGTGCCCGAAGCTCGGGGCATTGTGGGGTCTCTGGGCTTTCCACTGGGAGGGTTGATTGGAAGAAAGAATGAAAGGCATCCAGGAGCTAAAGGATGAGAACTCATGAACACAAAGAAGGAAGCAACAGACACTGGGGCCTACTTGAGGGTGGAGGGTCGGGGAAGGGAGAGGAGCAGAAAAGATCACTGCTGGGGACTGGGCTTAATTCCTGGGTGATAAAATAATCTGTACGATGGACCTCTCAACATGAATGTACCTATGTAACAAACCTGCACGTGTACTCCTGAACCTAAAATAAATGCTTACAAAAAGAAAGGCAGGCCAGGCCTGGTGGCTCGAAACTGTAATCCCAGCACTTTGGGAGGCCGGGTCATACAGATCAAGAGATCAGGAGTTAGAGACCAGCCTACCCAACATGGTGAAACCCTGTCTCTACTAAAAGTACAAAACAGTAGCCAGGTGTGGGGGCAGGCACCTGTAATCCCTGCTGATCGGGAGGCTGAAGCAAGAGAATTGCTTGAACCTGGGAGGCAGAGAGCAGTGAACCGAGATTTCACCATTGCACTCCAGACAGGGTGACAGAGTGAGACTCCACCTAAAATTAAAAAAAAAAAGGAAGGCATCAAGTAATTAAATTGTTAAATTTTGGGGAAAAGTTGCACCTCAGGCAGACTTCGGAGAGAGAGAAACCAGTGTTTTGGAGAGAGAGAAAACAGGCAGGTCTGAATTCTTTGGAGCAGTCGAGAGGGCCCAGCAGGGACAGAAGACACCTGCTCATGAGCATGGCTGCCTCACTCTCCACCCACCCCCAAACCCCTTCGTCCTGGCCAAGGCCTCCTTCTTTATGAGAGCAAAGTCAGAATTGAGAAAAACCACACACAAAGGGTTAATCATCCATTCAGACAGTGGGGCTGCTGAGTGAGCTGTGTCTAGGGGAAACCAGTGGGGAGGGCCCAGGGGAGTCTGTGCTATAGCAGGAATATTATGAAGAAGAGAATGACTTCGCCAGAAAAGGGCAGGCTGAGCCTGTGGTCTTCACGGCTTCTCCAGGCTATGGGTCTGTGCTCCACCTGTGGACTCTAGTAAAATCTGAGTTGCTTAAAAAAGAAATCGAGGGGCTTTACACCCATGTTGTCGCACCTGTTCTTATCATTAGCATTATGACCTGGAAAGGGAGTGGGCTGGGGAGAGAGGGAAGCTTGCTCTCCTGGGACCCAGGGAGATACAGCCTGGGATCCTAGCAACCCAAACAGCTGGCTGCTGCACTGGCTTCTTGGCTGGTTCCCTCTCATACTCCAGTGTAAACATGGAGACGCTGAGTCAGCAAGTTCCCATCACTGAAAAGTCACATGGTTTGGTTTTGTCTCATTTTGCATCTTGCAAACAAAAGCATCCTGATGGATCTGGTTGAGGTCGGCCCGCCCTCTCTCAGGGATGCTATGGAAGGAATCTCTGCATCAGGAGGTGTGTGGATGAGGACCTCTGAGATCTCTGGCTCACCCCTAAGATTCTATTACTTCCTTAGTATGATTCAAAGTTGTGTAGTTTATTCTTCTTTCAGATGCAGGTGGAAAACATCTTCAAAAAATAGCATTTTACTGTTTTTTTAAATTTTAGATTCAGGGGTTCATGTGCAGGTTTGTTTCAAGGGTATATTGTGTGATGCTGATGCCTGGGCTTCTATTGATTCCATCACCCACATAGTGAGCACAGTAGAAACGGAAAGTTTTCAGCCCTTTCCCCCTCTCTCCGCCCTCCCTCCCTTTTTTCCTCCTTCCTTCCTTTCACAGTCCCCAGTGCCTACTGTCCCCATCTTTACATTTGTGTGCACCAAGGTTAGCACCCAGTTGTAAGTGAGAAGATGTGACATTTGCTTTTCTGTTTCTGCATTACCTCATTTAGGGTAATGGCCTCCAGCCACATCCGTAGAGGACATAATTTCACTCTTTTTTACGGCTGCATAGTACCACATTTTCCTCATTCAGTCCACCCTTGATGGACATCTCGGTTGATTCCATGAAAAGAGACACAATCTTAATCATTTTGTCCTCACAAACATCACTGAGACAAAAAGATGGAACATTTAACCTGACTTCTAAAGCCTAATAAACACCAACAGGAATTCTATCATGGCTTTAGAAAACTTAGACACAACACTTGCTCAGGCGCATTCAAAGCAGAATTCTTTGTCTAAGTTAAGGCCCAGCTTCCAAACTTAAATGGCTGTATTAAGACATCCTTCTCATATCCTTGGGTTTAAAATGCAGTGAGTCAACCAGCCAAACTAATTTTGTACTCAACTTTCATATACTTGAACGAATTATGGCTATTTTTAACAGGATTATGAAGATGATCAAAATCGGTCATGGGAGTAAGAAATCCTGCTGGAAGGAAGTATAATACCCTTGCAAAGATAAGTATAATTAGTGTGGAAAAGGGCAGTGAAAAATTAATAGGCTTTTAAGGTCAAAGATATATGCAGATGCGTACAATCCTCAAATTCGTTCTCGTAGGACTCTGTCCTAACCAATTCCGTGATCAGAACATTCTCCGAAGTGTTTCTGCATTCTTCAGAATCCCCAAGAGCGGAGGGTGCAGACTGCATCCCCAGCCAGGGCAGGAGAAGAAAGAGAGGAACGCACACCCACCGTGACCACAACCAGCATCTCAGCCCTGAGCGACGCTGCTCTCACGCGAAGGTGTTCAGTTTCACCACTAGAGGGAGCGCAGAACCCACAGCATCCTCGTAAGGTTGGGGAGAAGAAATTGGTCCAGAAACCTCCAGCATCCCCGACCCAGCACAAGTAAACGTTACAACGATCTCATGGGATAATTTAGAATGCACACAGGCCAAACGATCTTGGGTAGACCGCAGCTCGGCAAGTTCAGTTGCAAGCCCTTGCTGTCTGCTGGCCTCCAGTGCCTGCCTCACAGACGCTTCTCATGGATAATCACGCCTTTCTCACAAGGGTTCCATGAGTCACTGTTTTGCAGAAGCAGCAACTGAGGCCCAGAGTGTATAAAGCAAGTAAGTCTTTGGGGCTCCAAAGATGGTGCCTGCACTCATGTCCTCAGGAAGCTCCCAGGACTCAGGACGCTCTTTGAAGATCACAATTCTACGATCTCACTGAAAACAAGCTTCTGCCCTCGAGGTCAATGTGGTGACATCCTGGCTGTTCCTGGTAACCCATCCACAATGTCCCATTAAAAGTGGCCATGACATTGAGGAAAGAAGACAGAAAAGAAGGAGAGTGCGTGAGAGAAGTTCACAAGTGTGCCGCTACCCCCAGGAACCTAAACATCAGGAAGAAAGTCCACAGGCCAGGAGGAAATCCACTGGCCGCTAATGGAGTTTCACGGAGAAGCACAAGTCATCATCGGATGTCCTGTTTCTAATCTGAAAGGCCTTGATGTATTTTTACAAAAGAATATTCCTACAAGAAGTAAGAAAAAAGTGGTATTATAACAACACTTGTTTTATGACAGCAAATTAACCAAAATCAGGGTATGAAGGAGAGGATGACCGTTCTTTCTGTGGATAAGGAGTAGTCAGAATTTCTATTTGCCTATTCTAAACTCTGACAGTTAAACCATAGGTGTACACACAACTTTGTAAACCAAACATTGAAGACTAATTAAGAACTGATTGTCTCTTCCTTCAAATACAAGAGAAAATTCACATAAATATTATATACTTTATAATATTAACATCAATATGAAAAATATTATATATTAAATATTATATTCTTCATTCTAAAACATAGGAAATGAAGAGAGCAACAGTGAGGTTCCAAAGAGAGAAGGTGTGAAATCCCCAGGCAAGAATGAGGGAAAGAGAATTGTGCAAATCCCATAGTTAGAAAATAAGAAATCGGGTTTTCAAAAAGCGTAGCCATTTGCTGTTCCTAAAAGGCAGACTTACATCAAAAGGGGAGTGAAAGGTTAGGAATGAAGGTCCAGAAAAGATACATCAGGCAAGAAAACAAAGCAGCGAAGAAGGGAGAGGAAGACTCATGCTCGCCGGTGCAGATGCTGTGATTTGAATGGGTCCCCTCCAGTATGTCCTCCTGTGGCGGTATTGAGACGTGGGGCCTTTAAGAGGTGAGGAAGGGCTGGGCGCAGCAACTGACACCTGTAATCCCAGCACCTTGTGAAGTTGAGGTGGGTGAATCACTTGAGCTCAGGAGTTCAAGGCCAGCCTGGCCAACATGGTGAAACCCCGTCTTTACCAAAAATACAAAAATTAGTTGGGTTTGGTGGTGGGTACCTGTAATCCCAGCTACTCAGGAGGCTGAGGCAGGAGAATCACTAGAACCCGGGAGGCGGAGGTTGCAGTGAGCTGAGATAGTGCCACTACACTCTGGACAACAGTATGAGACTCTATCTCAAAAAAAAAAAAAAAAAAAAAGAAGAGGTAATGAAGGCACAAAATTCCTCCCTCCTGAATGCAGTTTAGGGCTTCACAGAAGAGGCTTCCCTCTGCGTTCAGCCTGCTCACCCTCCTGCCTTCTGCCAGGTGAGGACACAGTGTCCCTCCCTCTCTCCCTCCGGAGGAGGCAGCCCTCACCAGACAACCAGACCTGCTGCTGCCCTGATCTTCCACTTTCCAGGCTCCAGAACTGTGAGAAACAAATGTGTGTTCCTTATAAATTACCCAGCCTATGGTATTCTGTTACAGCAGCACAGAACTGACTAAGACAGAAATACTTGTGAAGGCTGATCCGCAGTGTCAACGTGACTGCATATCAGACAGCCGGTAAAGCATCATTCTCAGTGCTTCAGGAGGCACTGAACCCATTCCTCTGCTTCCCAGGTGCTTTGGCATTTGACTAGAGTGACCCGAGTGCCTCAGGGGTATTTGCGAGGCTGTTCCCAGAGGAGACCAAGCTTGGGTCAGTGGATCGAATAGAAAACTTCTGCCTTCGGGGTGCGCAGGCATCATCCAATCAGTCAGCGCCCACATGGAACAAAGAGGCAGAGGAAGGACTAATTCTGAGTTTCTGTCTTCCAGAGCTAGGACACCACCCATCTTCTCCTGCCCTTGGATCTCAGAATTTCAGGTTCACCAGCCTTTGGACTCTGGGACTGGCTCCAGCAGGTCCCCAGGCTCTTGGGCCTTCAGCCTCAGAGGGAAGATACTGAGAGGGAGCCTGTTGGCTTTCTTGGTGTGAAGGCTGCCAGACTGGGACTGAGCTGTGCTACCAGCTTCCTTGTCCTCCAGCTTGCAGACAGCCTGTTGAAGGACTTCTCAGCCTCTGTGATTGAGTAAGCTAATTCCCTAAGAAATCCCTTTCTCATATATGTCTAAACAGCTCTCTAAATTCCTACCAGCTCTATCTCTCTGGAGGAGCCTAACTAAAAAAGAGGCTTCTCAGATTAGAACCAGTGGCTCACACCTGTAATCCCAGCACTTTAGGAGGCCAAGGTGGGTGAATCACTTGAGGTTGGAAGTTCAAGACCAGCCTGGCCAATATGCTGAAAGCCCATCTCTATGAAATATATGAAAATTAGCCAGGCATGGTTGCATGTGCCTGTAATCCCAGCTACTCGGGAGGCTGAGGCAGGATAATTGCTTTATCTCAGCAGGAGGAGGTTGCAGTGAGCCACGATTGTGCCACTGCATTCCAGCCTGTGTGACAGAGCAAGATTCCATTTTAAAAAAAAAAAGGCCTTCTCCATCCTTGTAACTGGTTGATCTCATTTATTTTCTGGAATGCAATGGCATGATCTGAGCTCACTGCAACCTCCAGCTCCCAGGTTCAAGCAATCCTTCTGCCTCAGCCTCCCTAGTAGATGGGATTACAGGCATGTACCACCACAGGAGACTAATTTTTAATTTTTAGTAGAGACAGGGTTTCATCATATTGGTCAGGCTGGTCTTGAACTCCTGACCTCATGTAATCCGCTGGCCTTGGCCTCCCAAAGTGCTGGGATTACAGGCATGAGCCACTGCGCCTGGTCGATCTCATTTGTTTTCAAGGTTTCTTTTTTTCTTTTCTTTTTTGAGACAGAGTCTTGCTCCGTTGCCCAGGCTGGAGTGCAGTAGCATGATCTTGCCTCACTGCAGCCTCCACCTCCTGGGTTCAAGCAATTCTCTGCCTCAGCCTTCTGAGTAGTTGAGATTACAGGCTCCCACCACCATGCCTGGCTAATTTTTTTGTATTTTTAGTAGAGACAGGGTTTTGCCATCTTGGCCAGGTTGGTCTTGAACTCCTGACCTCATGATCCACCCACCTTGGCCTCCCAAAGTTCTGGGATTACAGGCGTGAGCCACCACGACCAGCCTGCTTCAAATACTGTTAGTAGGCCAGTAACTCACACATTCCACCCCATCCAAACCTGCACATCCAACCACCTTCTTCAGGTGACAGCCCTCTGGCTGTCCTAATGGAGCCTCAGACTCAACCTGTGTGAAACCACATGCCTCACCTTTCTCTTCAGTCTTGTCTCCCTTCAGGTTTTCCCATTTATTCATTCAACACACGCAGAGTTTATTTTTCCCAGAAAGAGAGTGAGAACCAACTAGGTGGCATCCATACCATAATCATCTTTTGGGGGGAAGACAGATAATAAAAGAATGAACAAATTGACCAGATAATGATCAAACAAGAGTGTTGGGAAGCCTAGGGCTAAATCATAGCAAACATGTTGTGCTTCTCTTTTCTAAGTTTCTAATGATTCTCATAGATTAGTTTTCCCCAAGTGCTGTTGGTATGCCACAGGGTGTTTAGATTCTTCTCCTAGGAAGGCGTCTCTAAGGAAGGAATATTTGGGCTGCTGATGTGGGGAGCTGGTCACTCAACAAGGTAAGAGATGAACTTGCAAAGGAAAGGGAACATCAGATGCAAAGGCCACAAAGTGGGACTGAACTCGGCATGGACATGGAGCAGGAGGAAGGGTAGTTGGAGATGAGGTCAGAGAGTTAAGAAGGCAAGGTCTTGTTGCCTTGAAATCTATGTGTATCAGTCAGGAAGTCCTAGGTTAGGTGACAGTAACAAATAGTCCCCATGGTTCAGTGGTTTTGAATAGTAAAGGTTATCCTCAGTCCTTAAGTTCACTGAGGATTAACAAGGAGAATCATGCTTTGCCTCTGAAGTCTTTGACCTTGAAGTGACACATATCACCTCTACCCGCATTTCATTGACCCTAAGTCCCATGTCTCAGCCTGCCTGCCAGTCAGGGAAGGGCAACCCCACCATGTTCTGGGGAGAAGGGAGACCAGGCTGATGGTGAACAGCCCTGATGGCCACCACAGAAAGGCAAAGACGTAGAACCTCATTCTGAATGCAGAAGGAAAATGTGGGGCTGTATTAGGCTGAAGATGTACAGGATCTGATTCAGGTTCATAAAAGCTCACGCTGCATGAGCTCACTGCGGTTTTGAGGAGGATGCGGCTAGTGGGGTCAGGAGCGTGAGTCTGGTTAGGAGGCTGCTGCAGAGCCCAGGAGGAGATGAGGCTGGTGCAGTGACCAAGAAAGGCTGCAGAAACACCACAATCAAGCCAGAAACTGGAAATCTGGAACCCATCCCTGACAACCACCCCCACCGTCTGATCCACTCACAAGCCAAGCTGACTCTACCTCCAAACAGAGATCAAATATGTCTAGTCTCATTCTGACCATGACGGCTTCAGCTGTTTTCACCTGGCCTTTTGCCAAGTAGTCTTCTAGACTGTTTCCCATGGGGTTCCAAGAATCGTCTTAGGATAGATGTGGGAGCCTGTTACCTCCTGCTCAGACCCCTCAGTGGATTTCCACTGCCCCTAGGATAAACTTCCGAAACTCATTCTGCGGCACCCACCCCAGCCCCAAGCGCCAGCCTTCTGGTTCCTTATTAAGTGCCTTGATGTATGAGGTAGGGTCCCCTGGCAGGTCGGTCACGCAGGCCTTTCCCTCTCAGGCCACAGTGCCTCCCTCCTCCCTCCCAGACACACACATATTCACACCCTGCCTACCTCCTCCCCTGCCTTATCATCCCAGCTTAAATGTCATTGTTTTAGCACAAACTTCCCTGACCACTTTTTCCCAGCAATTTAAATCAGACCCCTCTATTCTATGCTTCTATAGTATTCTAGACTATTCCTTCACAGAAGTTGTTGTAGTTTATAACACTGTATGAGTGTGCGATGCATGCATCTGTGTGTGCATGTATAAGTTATAACTGTGTGTAAATATTACAGATCTTCGTGTGTGTGTGTGTGTTTGACATCTGTGGCACGTCAGTCTTGGAAGAGCAGAATGTTTGTGTTTTGCTCACCACTGATTCACCAGTACTGAACAGGGTTCCAGGCACAGAATTGGCGTTTGCAGAAGAAATAAATAAAATGAATGGCTAAAACTATGGCAACTATCCACATTATGTTTTGTTTTGTTGTGAGACGGAGTTTCACCCTTGTTGCCCAGTCTGGAGTGCAATGGCACCATCTCAGCTCACCGCAACCTCCGCCTCCCAGGTTCAAGTGAGTCTCCTGCCTCAGCCTCCTTAGTAGCTGGTATTACAGGCACCCGCCACCATACCCAGCTAATTTTGTATTTTTAGTAGAGATGGGGTTTCTCCATGTTGGTCAGGCTGGTCTCGAACTCCCGACCTCGGGTGATCCACCCACCTCAGCCTCCCAAAGTGCTGGGATGACAGGCATGAGCCACTGCACCCAGCCCAAATTATAATTCGAAATAAACTATACAGAGTGCACCGAACAGATGACATACAATGTTATATGAAATGTAACTAAGTGAATGGGATGCTGAGACTACCTTTGAATCCCCGTCCTCTAAAAAATAGGAAATAGTCCATTTATTTGCATTTAAAATCTTTACCAATCATTCTAGTCCTTCTTGCTCTATGTGCATCGTGCCTCAGCTTCAGACAAATGAAAAACGCAAAGTGACTCATCAGGCTTGGTGGGTGGCCAGCTCGGAACAAAAACACTGGTTGTCTCAGCAGTTATGGACATCACGTTAGCAGGCAGGTGGGCTGGTCCTCCCTGGCAGGATGTGGCTTTTCCACGTGGCCCCATCAGGTGTTCTGCACCCCGAGGCCCAGCCCATCTCCCAAGTTCACACTTCCAAGAAGAGAAGGTGGGCTGAGGAAGAATTCAGAGCTGTTTGGCTGCATTCACCATTACATTTATTAATAGAGCCACTGTGAAACTATCTGATCTGAAAAAAAAAAAGTGACTCAGGTGTAAAATTTGTACATCAGCTGGTGCTGAGTCATCAGCTGGTGCTGAGTCAGCCTCAGTTCATGATCAGAAATGTCCTGAACTGATCATCAGCTTGAGACAACATTTGCACCCTCCACCCTGGGCAGGTCAGTGGTCCCTGTTCGTGGAGCCAGCTGTAGTGAGGGACATGGAAATAGAAACGTGGAAGACAGGAGTCCAATGTGCAGGTAAGGTCAGCCTGCAGGGAGGTGTGGGGGCCTGGAGGTCATGGCCAGAGATGAGTTCTTACTAATAGGCTCAGCAGGCCTTTTTGGGATTTCGTCTCTCAGCCTTTTCTCATAAGGTCACCGATCCCATCACAAAGGCCCCAACCTCATGACTAATGTATTCCCAACTACCTCCCAAGGGCCTATCTCCAGATACCATCACATCGGAGGTTAGGGCTTTAACACAGGAATGTTGGTTGGACACAAATGTTGAATTCATGTATCCCATCATTAGTGTTCAGTTGTTGGAGAGGGGAGTTATATTATTAAAAATGCTAGATGAACATGAATATTTGGCAAGCTTTCTTTTTCTTTCTTTCTTTTTTTTTTTTTTTACAACTTTAGTGAGGTATTACTGACAATTAATGGAATACACGTGCTTCAGGTAAGTTCTGACATGCCAGGGGAGCATCACTGCACTTGAGGTCATCCTGCAGGAGGCTCCCCTTTGTCATTCCCCCCACTTGTCCCCAATCCACCCCAACCTGTCCTCAGGCAACACTCATGTGCTCCTGTCACTATGGAATAGTTTTAATTTTTCTAGAATATTATATAAATGGGATCATATGTACTCTTTTTTACAGCTTTTTTAGCTCCATGTAAATACTTTGAGATCCATCCATGTGGCTGCATGTTATTAGTCATCTGTTCCTTTTTACCACTGAGTAGTGTCCCATTGTGTGGCCAACCCTAATCTGTCTCTCCCTTCCCTGATGATTGACACTGGGTGGTTTCCAGTTTGGGGTTTTTACAAATAAAGCTGCTATGAACAATTGTGTATCAGCCTTTGAACAGATATTTGCTTTCTTTTATTTTTTATTTTTATTTTTAGGTGGAGTTTCGCTCTTGTTACCCAGGCTGGAGTGCAATGACGCCATCTCTGCTCACCGCAACCTCTGCCTCCTGGGTTCGGGCAATTCTCCTGCCTCAGCCTCCTGAGTAGCCGGGATTACAGGCATGCGCCACCATGCCCAGCTAATTTTTTGCATTTTTAGTAGAGACGGGGTTTCACCATGTTGACCAGGATGGTTTCGATCTCCTGACCTCGTGATCCACCAGCCTCAGCCTCCTAAAGTGCTGGGATTACAGGCTTGAGCCACCACAACCGGCCATTTGCTTTATTTTCTCTTGGGTAAATACCTAAAAGGGAAACTAAAAGGGAAACGGCTGGGTCATAGGGCAGGGGTATGTTTCAGGTTTTAAGAAACTGTCAAACTGTTTCCAAATCATTTACATCACTTTCACATTCCTTCCAGCAGCCCGTGAGTGTTCTGATTCTTCCACACTCCTGCCAGGGCTTGACATGGCTAGTATTTTTCAGTATAGAACAGAAAATGAAATACCGCATATTTTCGCTTATAGGCGGGTGAGGAAAAATGAGAACACATGGACACAGGGAAGGGAGTACTACACACTGGGGTCTATTGGGGGGAATAGGGGAGGGACAGCGGAGGTGGGGAGCTGGGGAGGGATAGCCTGGCGAGAAATGCCAAATGTGGGTGAAGGGGAGGAAGGCAGCAAAACACACTGCCATGTGTGTACCTATGCAACTATCTTGCATGCTCTGCACATGTATCCCAAAACCTAAAATGCAATAAAAAAAAGTATAGCCCTTCTAGCGGTGATGTAGTGGTATCTGACTGCGGCTTTAATTTGCATTCCCCAGAAGCTGAGTTCCTAACCACTGCTGAATTGTGCCTCTCCAAGTCCTGGCCTCTTCCAGAGTCCTCATGAGAATTTCATGCCTGCCTCACAGGGGTTTTGAGGTGTCAGTGAAGTACCCATTCATTCTCCACCCCATCTAATCATTACCTCTCCCAGGTATTTTGAATTTCAGCAATAGCCATATTGGAGAGGGAAAGAGAATCAGGTTTCTCTGTTTTTTATAAAAATTTATATGAGGGCCGGGTGCAGGTGGCTCATGCCTATAATCCCAGCACTTTGGGAGGCCGAGGCAGGTGGATCACGAGGTCAAGAGATCGAGACCATCCTGGTCAACATGGTGAAACCCTGTCTCTACTAAAAATACAAAAAATTAGCCAGGCATGGTGGCGCGTGCCTGTAATCCCAGCTACTCAGGAGGCTGAGGCAGGAGAATTGCCTGAACCCAGGAGGCGGAAGTTGCGGTGAGCCGAGATCGCGCCATTGCACTCCAGCCTGGGTAACAACAGCGAAACTCTGTCTCAAAAAAAAAAAATTGATATGAGATGTCAATAACTGTCTATAGCAAGAGTCCACAAAAGAAGTCAAAGAATATCGGAAATAGTAGTACTAAGAAAATTCCCTGGATGCCCCAGAGCACAGACATTGCTTCCTTGTCACCTACTCAACCAAATGCACAAGTTGAGGGAGGGACACATTACCTCCTGGTTGAACCTCACTCCAGTTACAGAGGAGTCAGAGCCCCTCACCCTGCCCTTGTGGGGTGAGTGAATGGTGCATGAACCAGAGAGAAGGCGAACACCTCCTGCAGACACAGGACACAGCAGACACGTGGAAGGACCATGCCTTGAACTGAGAGACTCAGGGAAGGCTTCACAGATCAGGACCTCCTTTTTTTTTTTTTTTTAACTTTCTGTATTTTTAGTAGAGACGGAGTTTCACCATGTAGGACCTACTTGAATAAAGAGTAGATGTTTTCCCTTGTGCGACAGTGTACAAAAGCAGGACAGTCCTGGGAGAGGGACTGTGTGTGTGAACCAGGAGGCCAAGGTGAGCAGGAGTGGTCCTGAAGCATCAAGAACCATGCAGGGGCCCTGAACCCATTGACCATGCTATTGCTAATGCTGATTTTTCAGAATAGAGGCTAAGGGTGTGCTTTTGAGAACTTTGATCACATTTTAGGAAGATCAGAGTGGCAGCAGTTTGCAGGATGGGAGAAGGGGATGAGGAGCAGTGAGTGAGTGAGTGACTATGTAGTCTAACCCTGTATCACAAGCAGGCACCAAGACTGTGCCTTGGACAAGTTGTCCAGGGGAGAAGTTTTTATGGGGCTGAAGCAAGTCAGTGTTGGTGGAGACAGAGAGAAGGGAGTTAGTTGAGTTCTAGGAGAGCTGATCACATTGGCAGCTGATCACAGGAGCGGGCACAAGGACACCTGTGCTGTGGATGACTGGACATCCACTGAAGTTTGAAATGAAGAGCTTAGTGAGGAAGACGAGCAGGAGGGATGCCCCTAGGTGCCCGCAAATGTATATACCCCAAACTCAGGCCCTTCATCGCTTGCATGGGGAAACTTGTATGGGGAAGCTCTGAAGGACCTGGATTTGGGGTGTGTACATTAAGAGGCACCTAGGGGCATCCCTTGGACACTTACGGTGTCTGCAGCTCAAAACAGCTTGGACTGTCGGGAGTCACAGGACACGTGAGAACAGGGTCACCAGGGGTAAGGGTGAGATTGCCCAGGAGGGTGGGCAAAAAGTCTAAGAAAGGGGAGTCTCCAGAGGACTTCAGGAGAGAGAGGAATGAAAGAGACCCCCAAATTCCAGTCAACATGGGGGAGTCAAGGTTAAGAAAGTCTGTAAATCATTAAGTGGATAGAAGCAAGGAGAGGGGGGCTGAGACTGGAGCTCTCCAGCCACAGGAGCCGGGAAGGGCAGATGCAGGGGCCATTACTTCAGCCCTGAGCGGTTAAGTGGCCCCAGGGAGGCTGCAGGGCAAGGGTGGACACCCTCCATGAAACCAAGGGCTATGGTTATCTTCTCTCATCTGTGAAAGAAACTCAAATGCTCTGACCCCCACCGCCCCCACCCCGGGATGACAACCAGGTATAGCTGCATGTCTGTGATGAAGGAAAAGGGAGACAAGCAACAGTGGACTGAGATCTTGGCATGTAGGAAAAGGACGAAAACAGTGGACCGAGCTCTTGGCACGTAGGCAAAGGATGAAAACAGTGGACTGAGAACTTGGCTTACCAGTTCCAGGAGTGTAGCTGCCGTGAACTCTCCAGGTAAGAAACCTGAACTGCTGATAACATTCTTCCTCTGAAACTTGGTCTCTTGGAGATCTGACTGAGGCTACCTGAAATTATCAAACAGAAAAAGGTGACGCCTGGAGGAGAGAAAATCCAGCTCCTACGCCAAGTGAGCCCTAAATGAACATGACAAAGAATCTGGGCCAGGCGCGATGGCTCACGCCTGTAATCCCAGCACTTTGGGAGGCCGAGGTGGGTGGACCACGAGGTCAAGAGATCGAGACCATCCTGGTCAACATGGTGAAACCCCATCTCTACTAAAAATACAAAAAATTAGCTGGGCATGGTGGTGCGTGCCTGTAATCCCAGCTACTCAGGAGGCTGAGGCAGGAGAATTGCCTGAACCCAGGAGGCGGAGGTTGCAGTGAGCCAAGATTGCGCCATTGCACTCCAGCCTGGGTAACAAGAGCAAAATTCGGTCTCAAAAAAAGAAAAGGAATCTCCCAAAATCAGTTGCCTCTGACGTAAGACACAAAGTTATCACATTGGAGAATGCACACCTGGAAAAAAATAGAAAAATAAGTGAAAACTGGAAAGGACTTTAAAAGTGTGTGTTTAAAATCCTCGGAAAGGGAAAAGAAGTGACAGCAACTGTAAATAAGAACAGGGAGTTATGAAAGAAAAAAATGGCACTCAGGAATCAAGATCAGTATGGCTCCATGGATCAATGATCAATAAAGATCAATTTCAAAATTTGAAAAAGAAAATGTGGTTTTGAAATAAAAGCCTGCTGCAATGAGATAAACAATAAGCTGGGAAAAAGTTGATGAGTGACTTTGTAGGACAGAATTGCAGAAATCAACTAAAACGCAGCACAGAGAGGTGAAGAGGGAGAGATATGAAAAAGAAGTAAAGAGACGTGGGGAAGACACTGAAAAGGTCCCTACATCTGAAATAGAATAGAGTGAGTAGGGTCATGGCTAATTATTTCCAGAAGGGAAGGAAAATTAGAGCTCCTCAGACTGAAAGAACACGTTGAAAGCCAAGTAAGATAAACACGCACACAAAATTCCATATTGAGATGTATCACAGCGAAATCAGAGGTGATAAATAAAATTTTAAACTGCTGGAAATAAAAGATACTTGAACCTAAGGAATGGCTACCTGTTCATCAGAAGAAAAGAGACCAGAAAACAATGGAGCAAAATGTTGAGGAAAAACACTTAACAATGCAATATTCTCTGCTTGACTGAAACGTCTTTTAAGAGTTATGGCAACCAGGCATGGGAGTTCATGCCTGTAAACCTAGCATTTTAGGAGACTGAGGAGGATGGTCAACTGAGGTCAGGAGTTCAAAACCATCCTGGCCAAAATGACGAAACACCATCTGTACTAAAAATGCAAAAGAATTAGCCCGGGCGTGACTGCATGAGCCTATAATCCCAGCTTCCCAGGAAGCACAAGAATGGTTTAAACCTGGGAGACTGAGGTCACAGTGAGCCACAGAGATCACACTACTGCTCCAGGCTAGGGCACAGAGCAAGACTCTGTCTTCCACCACAAAAAAAGTTACGGCAATATAGAAATATTTCTAGACATACAAATACAATAATTCTGATTATCTGTTCAACACAGCAAAATGAGCAGACCTCAAATGGTAGTAACATGATATATGAGAATGTGGATTGGAGTTTAAAAGTTCTTGATTTTGATCTGGGTAGTGGATTTGACATTATTCACATTTATGAATGCTTGTTCCAGGACACAACAAAAATGTTTATTTTTTCTTTCTTTTTTTTCCTCATTGTGTCACCCAGGCTGAAGTGCAGTGGTGCGATCTCCACTCACTGCAACCTCCATCTCCCGGGTTCAAGTGATTCTCCTGCCTCAGCCTCCTGAGTAGCTGGGATTACAGGTGCATGCCACCATGCCCAGCTAATTTTTGTATTTTTAGTACAGACTGGGTTTCACCATGTTGGTTAGGCTGGTCTGGAACTCCTGACCTCGTGATCCACCCACCTCAGCCTCCCAAAATGCTGGGATTTGTTTATTTCTTCAAAAGCTAGGTTCTTTGTCTTATTCAGAAGAGTCTGCTTCCATTTAGATTTTGGCTTTAGGAAGACACATGGCATTGGTGGGTGTATTTCCTAACGGGGTTCTTTTAATCATGTGGATCACTTGATGTCAAAACAAAGCTGCTCCCTGGGTTGTCTTTCCTTCTTGAAGTGCTCTGAATTGGATGTGTGGTTTTCTTCCTTTTGGCAATGCCAACATCTAGTCTATAATCACATTCATTTTGCACATGGCAATAAACATTCGATTAAAGTTCCCAGCTCCCAAGATCAGAATCCACTAACTAGCTGACACACAAAGCTGACATAATTGCCTTCCCTGGAACACTGGTTTAGAACAACAAATTACAGTCATTCAATTATCCACAGGAGGGCTCTGCTGATGTTCCAAATGCAGAAAGAGAAGCTTGGGTAAAAGGATAAGGAAATAATTTGGGGGAGAATGTGGACTGAACCTTTACAGTTTAAACAACATTTCAATAAATGATAAGATTCAATAGAGTGCCACATCTGATACAAATTCACCTTAGCTTCCTGCTGCTGCACACATTTATAGCAATACAGGAAACACGTTGGTACCAAAGAATAGAAGTGTTTTTCTGCAAACTGTTTATCTGAAAGTAAATGGAATGATTTCGGTAGAGACAACCTGGTTTTCTGATTATTTCACTTGGCCAGTTTTACTTAAACAGTCTAGTGACTGGAGAAAAGTCATCTGGGAAGGTAAGGCTTGGTAAAGGGTGGTTTTTTCTTCTTTCTCTCTGGTCCACCTACTCATTTGCTCACAAGGCTATTAATCATAAAAGACAACTATGGCATGTCAATCTCACTTGTCTATCTTGAGTTCTGAAGTTATAGAATAAAATAGAAATGTAAGTGTTCAGTACAGCATCCTATTTCTTATAGGGAAGGGATTGGATAATGCAATTTGGGTTCAACAGAAAATTGTGGCTTCCTGCCCCTCTACCCCACACTGAACCTTCCCACTTAGGCCGGGGCTAAACAGGTGGGATCTGCAGCTTTTGCTGTCTCTGTGGTGAAGGACTATGGACTTGGCTCATCAACAGGCAGCTCCAAGTGAGAGCACAAGACAGGACCCAGACCAGTCAAGAACAACTGTCCTCACTCCAATTTTGCCATCTCGAGGCAAGTCCCTCCAGGAGTCTGGAGAGGATTGAATTACCCCTCCAATGTTTCTTTGATGGAGCAGAAATATTGTGAAAACTGCCAATGTTATGGATCAATGAAAAAAATAAGAGTATTCTGTGTCTATCAACTGGAGATCAAACAGACAGATTTGCTAACGTTATACATTAGGTATGACAAAAAGTTGTGCACTTTTTAAAATGTGTGTGTGTGTGTGTGTGTGTGTGTGTGTGTGTGTGTATTTGAGACAGGGTCTCACTCTGTCACCCAGGCTGGAGTGCAGTGGCATGGTCTGGGCTCACTGTGGCCTCAACCTCCCAGGCTCAAATGAGCCTCCTGAGTAACTGGGACTACAGGTGCATGCCACTATGCCTGGCTATTTTTTTGTATTTTTTGTACAGACTGGGCTTCACGATGTGACCAGGCTGATCATGAATTCCTGGGCTCAAGCGATCCTCCTACCTCTGCCTCCCAAAGTGCTGGGATCACAGACATGAGCCACTGTGCCAGCCAAAAAGTTTAAATTTTTGTTCCAATTATTTTTCCTAGCCTTAACTTGCTTGACAACTGCTGTATGGCTTAACCACCACCACTACCACCACGTACCCTCAGCCTTCCACAAAGACCCAGCACAGCAACCTAGCATAGTAGTTTTCCTTTTCTAAAAAATGTCCTTCCATTTCTGTTCCATTATTCATCGTGAAAGGATTCAAGATAGGAGAACAGGGAAGTCAGAGGAAATTGGCAGTCTATCCTTTTGATCCTTCTTAGCCAGGGAACAGAACAATGACCTTGGCGGAGGGAACTGCGTTACCAGGGAGCAATGACCTAAATAATTCTGAGTGTGGGTGAAAATGTGGAGGATTCCAAACACCCGAGGTTGAGAGGCACTGGATGGTTTCGTGCTTAAGCACGGCCGGCGCCAGACTTAACATTAATTCAGTAATAATATTCCTTCCCACACTAAAGGTGAGTGAAGACACCTCCCATGAAGCCTTGGTGTAGACTTCACAAAATCTTGCTGTGTCTATTTTCTTTTTAAACACAAAGTTTCTTAATTAAAAAAAAACTTTTTCTTTCAGAAGAATTAGATATTCAGAAGTGGCAAAGATTGTATAGGAAGGTACTATGTATCCTTCAGCCATCTCCCCCAGGGTAACGGTACTATATGAACACAATACAATTACAGTACAATTTCAACAGCAGGCAATTATGCTGGTACAGTCCACAGGCCTTACTCACCAGCTCCATATGCACTTATTTGTGTGTGTGTGTGTGTGTGTCTGTGTGTGTGTCTGTGGTTTGGGCACACGTGAGGATTCATACAACCACCATCAATGAAGATACAGAGTTGTTTTATCAGCACAGAGATTCCTCTTGTGCTTCCAAGTTTCTTAATGTGTTGATATTTATGTAGTTTGGTAATAGGATTGGGTTCTTACTGAAATAACACATTGAACATAGAGTGCGGCATTCTTATGTAGACCTCACATAAAATCCTTTGCCCTGGGACCAATGTGCTTCTTCCCACCTGGGTAGTTTATCGTAATTCAATACAAAAATTGTGAAAAAGAAATAATCAATCTTAAGGCTTTTGTTCTTACAAGTGAAAAATCCATAAGGTACCAACCTTTCCTGAAGCAATGCTGCTTAGCTAATGGGAATTAGAAGTTAGGAACCATTGCGGGGGTTCTTCTTGACGGGACCACCCGTTGGCACCCTAGAGATGCTGGAAGCCTCACTCGGCTGGCACTAGTCTCATCTTCCTTGCTGCAGCCCAGCCCTATCCGGCCTCTACACCTTTCTGGCCTCTCTCAATGGGGGCAGCACATCTGTGCCCACAGTTCCCACAGCATGCACCCTGCCATCTTCTTACTGTCCTCATCCAATGAAGCACCCAGCCTATTAAGACTTCCTGCTAAACCCACTGGAGTCCATGCAGTCTCTCCATCCCACGGGCATGGTCATTGTTCAGGCTGCAAATGTCTCTTCCCTGGATGAATGTGACAGACATCCGTCCAAATGGCAGCTCTGCCTCCACTCGCGTTCCTTTTCAGCAATCCAGCCACAGGACTCCTTTAAAAGGACAAATCATGTCACATCAGCCCCTCTCCCAACCAGCCCTGTTTAATAAAACGTAATGCTCCTTCCACGGATCTTGAGAGAAAATTTAAACTCCAGCTGGTGGCTCACGAGACCCCTTGCTATCAGCCGCCTGCCAATCCCTGTAGTGGCCTTCACCTCTCTTCCCCTATGGCCATGTCCAGCAACACTGGACTTCCTGTGTCCTTGGGTTGGGTGTGCTCTCTTCACGCCTGGGCCACCCGTGTGACATTGATTACCCCATTCTCTCCCCTAATGCCCCTGGATCCCTGCTCATTCTTCTAATGTCAGTTTTGACACCACTTCCTCCATAAAACTTTCTCCGGCTTCCCAAGTGTGTGCTACATGCCCCTCGGTGTGCATCCCAGGCCAAGAATTCCACGGCACCATCAGCACAAATGTTGGGGTTCATCTCCAGCCTTTAAGCTCCAGCCACACAAAGACCCTACTCACGTGCTAATCTTTGCATTCTGATGAAAATGGTACCCAGACATAAAATGCCCTTATCAGGGCAGGGAAAAGTGAGGACAATGTGGGAAGGATCAAGAACGAGGCCCCATGAACCCCTAAAAAGAGGAGAATCAGGGATTCAGCCTTTTGACAGGGAATGTCCTCATTCTCGCGGTATTATCCCACCATTACCCACAGATTTCAGAGGGAGAATGTGCTTCCAATGGTGACACCTTGTAGCACCTCCTTTGTCAAGTGACAGAAGCAACCACCTGGACTGCATGCCTCTGGGGGAGGCCCTGCAAAGATAGGATTGTCACCAACAGAGTGTTGCCAGCCAGAGTATTTGAATCTGATCACGAGAAAACAGTCAGACAAATCCAGAGGAAGGCAGTCTCCATGACAGCTGGTCTGGACCCTCTGTATAAGTCAACAGTATGAAAAGCAAAAGGTGAGGTGACTGTTCTTGATTTTTAGAAATAGAGATGAGTGGCAGCCAAATACAATGCTTTACTTAAAAAAACACTGTTACAGGCTCACACCTGTAATCCCATCACTTTGGGAAAGGCGGACAGATCATGAGGTCAGGAGTTCGAGACCAGCCTGATGAACATGGTAAAACCCTGTCTCTACTAAAAATACAAAAATTAGCCAGGCGTGGTGGCATGCACCTGTAATCCCAGCTACTCAGGAGGCTGAGGCAGGAGAATCACTTGAACCTGGGAGGCAGAGGTTGCAGTGAGCTGATATCATGCCACTGCACTCCAGCCTGGGTGACAGAGCAAGACTCGGTCTCAAATAAAAATAAAAATAAAAAATATGAAAACACTATAAAATATTTTTGGGACAATGGAGACTTGAACATGGAGTGGCTTTCAGATGATTTCGTGGGATTCCTGTTGGGCTTCTTAGGTAGGATCACTGTACTGGGGTCATGTGGATGATGTTTATTCACTGGAGACTCATTCTGAATTATTTAGGGATAAAGATCACAATGTCTGCAACTTACTTTCAAATGATTCATCAATAAATATATTTGTCTGTTTGTGCACACATATGTGTGTATGCATACAAATGTAAAATGCAAATATGACAAAATATTAACAATTGGTGAATCTAAGATGCAGTGTTCATTATATTATTTTTAAACTTCTCTGCCAGTCTGAACATTTCAAAGCAAAAAGTTGGAACAAGAAAGGGCGACTTAGGCCGGAAACCTTGCAACCAAGGTGGGGATCTGTGGGGTTTGTGCCTTGTGTAGTAATGCATAACCTAGAAATCAGTCCTAAGCAGAGCCACTGAGGATGATGGTGCATGTTGGGCACTGCACAAACCGAAAGGAGCCATTTACATAGACAATCATGCTAATGATGCTTCCGCCCCTTGCATACCCTGCAAAACTGACCACAGTCACCTGTGCCTAGAGGCAGTACATGCGGAACTAAACTGAAGCCCAGAGTGGCCAGATTCTACATGCATGAATGGGGGTTGGAGTAAACTAAGTGTTTTCTAAGATATAGATCATGGGGGATTACTACTTACTCTCTGGGACTGGACACTTTGTGAGGAGAGGCTGTGTTTGTCTGGCTCTCTTTTGTTTCCCTAGTGCAGAGCCAAGTATTTAGCACGAAATAGAAAATCAATAATTTTTGTTGTTGCAGTAACAAGTTAACTGCTATCAAATAGGTTTAAGAAATATCGCATGAAACAGGATGGCTAGAATAGGATTTCTCAGGGACTTTGATCCAGTAAATCCGTGGAGTGAAACTCTAAAAGGAGAATGAAGGAGGCAATGTTCCCAAAACTAGCTCATCATGGGAACCTTCAGCCACAAAGTGGCTCACAGGCATATTGCTGTGTCCTGGCTATACTGCGTAAAATGTATTTCTTGTGGGTCATGATCGAGAAAGTTTTAAATTTCCATTTTTAGAAAAAAGTCTGTGAGTGTTTGTTGCTGAGATTTCTTGAGCTTCCTTCTTCTGCTCTTTCCATGGCTAGCTATTTAGTCCTTACACTGATTCCATAAACTTTCGAGTCTCCTGCCACTGCCTTCCCTTTCCTGCTTCAGTAAATCTGAGTCTGCTGTCACCAAAAGTTGTTGTGTTTCCTCAGCTCCTCTTAAGTGGTTCCATGGTTCTATTTGCTGCACTATTGAGGACATTTCTGGTTACAGAAACTGACTCAAATTAGCTTAGATACAAAAAGACAATTTATCAGTTTATGTGATCACAAAGTCTGATCACGGCCCCAAAATAAATCATCACATTTCTGTTTCTCCCTCCATTTCTCTGCCACTGTCTTCATGTGGCTTCTGGAAGCCCCCCAGACTCATGTCCTGTTAGTTTAGCAGCCTAACCCTGAGAAGTGGAAAGAAAGCACTTATCTCTTTAGATCTGCTGGAAAGATCTTGGGGAAGAATGTCAGAGGCCAAGCATGAGTGGGATGCCTGTCCCTAAGCCAATCACTGCAGCCAGAGCAATGGGGTGCTCTGATTGGTCAGGCTGGGGTCTTGTTCCACCATTATAACTGGATGGGATGAGAGCCACCCCACCCAAACCACAGGAAATGGGTTCCCCACAGGAAGGCACTTTTCTATACCAAGAGAAAGAAGGAATGCTGGGCAGACAAAAACATTGGATACCTACTGTTAGCACTCCTGATAAGCCAAATACCATTGAAACCCGGACAGTGGCCTTTAATTAGCAATTCAGAAGCTTAGGAAAAAGGAGGGGGTGATGGGATTTGGCTAGGACTGCTGGGGTGGAAAACTCATTGTTCCAGAGAAAATTTCATACAGTTGATATGAAGTCTCTAATTTACCAGAGATAAAAATCTCAAGCCACTGCCAAATAGTTCAAATAAACATTCTGCCAAGCAACTGCCTACACATACTCATTGACTGAATGCAAACTTTCACGCCATTTTCCTCTGAAACCAAGAGGAGTCATTCTAATAGGCTAGACTGATGTTCTTTTCCTCAAAGAGCTCATAGTCTAAGGAAAGAGACAGAAAATCAAACAAGTACAGAACATTTTAATAAGGGCTAAGGGGAGAAGGTAAGAGATCTAGAGAGGAAAAACATCCTACTGACACAGAACTCAGAAAAAAACCACAGCAGACTCATAGGAGCAGGTGAGTCCCATTGCTAGGAGTGAGGGTACCTGCTCCAGGCTATCCTGGGCTGGGAGTGTTCTTACAGAGAGTCATGAACATCACTCTGTAAGATGTCCAGACATGGCAAAGAGCATTCGGAGAAAGACATTCTGAAGAATGGATAAATCAAGTCTCTGCTCTATGGGAAACAGTTGCAGAATGATAGTCTTGAAGTTTTATTTGAAGGGCTGCCATAGGGGAAAGGGATTTGACTTGTGTGTAGAGTTTCCAGGAGTGTTGTGGTGAGTCTGTCCCTGGGACAACACAGGGAGTCACGCTTTGTATCTGGAGAAGGAAGCACTTTCCAATAAAAGGCCATCCTGGAAAGGTATGAAACCTTTGGGGAGAAAATGATTTGACTCTCACTGAAGTTGTTTAAGAACATACTGAATGGCCACTTGGCAGAGATGTACGTTCAAGCACTGGATTAGGGGTAGGTGGATGAGACACAGTCTCTAAGAGCCTTGAGACAGTAAGATTTTCACCAGCACTCAGAAACCTGTTGCTGTTACCACATATGCATGATCTTTAATACGTTGTCCATTTAGAGTCTTCACAGCAAGTACTGGAGGAATGTTTGCCTTACAAATAAAAGGTATGCAAACTACGCAAAGCCCTCTATGCTTTATGCTTTCCTGGAACTCCTCCCTCAACAGCAATTTATGCAAAGCCACCACCAATATAATCTGCTGGGTTAGTAGCGATGTTGATGACTTCTAATTCTGCAGAGAGGCAGCATAACACAGTGTGTCTTTAAACGACACAGAAAGCAACATGTGTAAGGAACCCAGGCTAGAGCTTTGTGCCTTCCTTGTCGTGATGAATCAGTGAACTATACACCATTCACTGGGGCCTCCTCTTGTTCCTCTTCTGTGGCTGTATGATTCTTGCATAGGGGAGTAGTGTCTGCAGACTGGTATAGAGGAAAGTAAGTTCTCCCATGGAAAAAGCGACTTTGACCTTCTCATCTGTGCCTTTAGGAAAGTTACTTCACCTCTTCCTTTCTTCTTCAAAGTGAAGACCAAAGGAGATGAGTTTGAAAAATCTTTGCATTTCTCAATATGAATATTTTCTAGTTACACTGTGTTTAATTTTGTTCTCTGCCAACCTCCCCTATACGCAAAGTTATCTCAAATGTAAACCTGAGTTTTAGTCTGCACACCCTAAAGAGGAACTAATTTGAAGATGTTGAATAGGGGTGATAAGAAAGGTAGAACTAAAGACAAGGGTTGGAGGAAGCGGAAACACAGCTTGGCAGGCTCCATAAACTACAGGAACTTATTATAACAATGGAAATGTAGTTTATATTCAGCGACATTGTGTCTCCCATCAAAGACACATGACCCAGATGGCTGCTGGGGATGGTTGTGTGGTTGTCAGGGGTACCTGCTCTCCTCCTCTGTGAGCTGAAGGGGTGCTGGCCGGCCTCATGCCTCCTCACAGCGGGACACTGGGGTCCCCCAAGCCGTAGCTCATAGACCCCCATTTCCTGCACAGATTGTGAGTGGATGCACTGAGGGTGAATGAACAACTGACCTGGGAAAGATCTTCTCCCAGAAAGGGGTGTCAGCCGGGCCTTCTAAGCTTTCTGGCCATTCCCTGGGTGTGGGCACAGAAATGATGTGTGCTCAGAGTCAGTCTAGGGTCACATGCACAGCTGCCTCCCAGACCCCAAGCTTGTTCTGAAATAAAGAATCTGGAAGGCTTAGGAACCCAGAGGTTCCCAAACTTCAAATATGGTCCCTTTCTCACAGAGAATCAAAATTATTTTCCCTGCATTGCATGAGACCCTTCTTAAACCACACTTCAAGAACATTCCATACTCTCATAAACATTATACTTTGCCCTCGCCTCTCTGAGATGCTAGGAGGCTCTGCTAGCAGGTGCTGTCTCAGACTCTGTTAGGAATAAACACAGCTCCATCTTAGCAGCAGCGTGTTTCCGTGGTGTCTTCAGAGCCAGCATTCAATACCTCCCTCTCTTCTGAAAGTCTGGTAAGTTCTGACTTTATCCTCTCCGCTACCAAACTTCTGTGCCAAGGTTTATTGCACTAAAGGTCTTCCAGAGGTCTTTCCTCCTCCCCTCTCATGTGGGAGACCAACTTTCAAACACAGGACAATTACAGACTTGCCTTATGCAATTAAGATGATATTCTCCATTTTTTTCTGAATTGAGAAAAAAAGACATGTTGAAAACTTCCATCCAAACAAGATGTCATTACATAATTCTTTTCTTTCATCTTGGCTAAGCACAGCTATAAATTCTGAACATAACTCAGGGGACAACCAGTGGAGAGATGGTAAGAAGGAGACAAGTTGAACTGGGACCCAAGAAGTAGAGGAACAGCTCAGCAATAGGACCTCTTACATCCCACTCTAACAGAGAAGGTGACCTGGCATTTTCTCACCCCTGGCTAGCAACAGAAGGCAGCACAGGTAGACTCACTCCTCCCCTGAATCACACAGGAGTTCTTTCGATGACATCACAGCCTGATGCTTACTGGAAAGGGGGTCCTTTGGGAGCCCCACCCACAATAAGTGTCTAGGGAAGCTCTGTTCTTCCCCCCAGGTCCTGAGCTTCCCCTCTTTGCGGTGAGACACAGGATCAGTGAGTGGGACTGGAAAAGGGGCACAGGCACATAAAATACGCACTGAGTTTGAAGCGGCTCCAGTGGGAAATGCAACTTGCTATTTGGGCCAGTCAGGTTCCTGGACCCCACTGTACCACCCTTTGGCACAGCTTGCTGTGTAGTTCTGTGGTCGGAACTGCTTCTCTGCCCTTCCATGACACTGCACTCACACCTGGAGGTCGAGGTCGTTCCACATCTCCCAGTCCTTCAAGATTTTCATTAGTTTTTTATTTTTAATTGTCCACAGAACCAAACACATGGCCTAACCAATCCCTGGATTGTAAAATAAACAACACTACAAAGGAAGGCAATACCAAATGAGGCTCTGCAGTTACCATGCCTAGCAGCTACCGAGATAGGCTTGGTTTCTTGTCTGGGAACAGCGCTCATGCTACACCCCACAGGAATGCTTGGTCCAAAAGATGGAGAAGATGAGCAGCAGAGTGACGCTGAGGATGACGGCCATCAGGTAGGCAAAGATGCGGAACTGCGGGTTTCGGAAACACTCCCTCAGGGAGTAGTGGCTGGGGATGCGGATGGGCATAGGCACGGTCTTTATCTTCACAGATCTAAAAAGTGCCTTCTTCGCTGAGGGACACTATATTAGTCTGTTCTTACACTGTTAATGAAGACATAGCCAAGGCTGGGTAATTTACGAAGAAAGATCAATGAACTCACAGTTCCACATGGCTGGGAAGAACTCACAATCACGGCAGAAGGCAAGGAGAGAGTGTGTACAGGGGAACTCCCCTTCTTAAAACCAGCAGATCTCATGAGACTTATTCACGGTCAGGAGAACAGCATGGGAAAGACCTACCACCATGATTCAATTACCTCCCACTGGGTCCCTCCCACAACACATGGGAATTATGGGAGGTACAATTCAAGATGAGATTTGGGTGGGGACACAGCCAAACCATATCAGATACTTAGACGTCTGCCTGGAGAAATGGGTGCTTTCCCTCTCAGGCAGCACCGACAGGGAGCAGTGGGAATCCCAGCACCACCAGATGAGCCAAGTAGACAGAATTCATATGGCAAAGGCTCTGAAAATTGAATTTTCATTAGTGCCCAGCTGAGAAAAGGAGTCCAGACCCTGCATGCTAACCCTACAGGAAGCCTGTCTTCTAAAATAACAGACTTAAATAGGACCCAAAGATTCCTGACACAGTAGACAACGTGTCCAGGATACAGTAGAAAATCATTTATTGTATCAAGAATTAAGAAAAGCACAACTTGAATAAGGAAAAAATAATCAATCAAGAGCAACATTGATATGAATCAGATGTTGGAACAATCTGGCAGAGATGTTAAATAAACTGCCATAAAAATATGGTAACAATCAGCTAAAAACTCTCTTGAAATGAATGAGCAATAGAAAATCTCAGCAAAGAAACAGAAGTTATAAAAAGAACAAGTAAAAATTATAGAACTAAAAAGTGCAATAATTTAAAAAAATTTAAATTTATTGGATGGGCTCAATAGTAGAGTGGAGTTGACAGAGGACAGAGTCAGTGAACTGGAAGACAGATCAATAGAATTCATCCAATCTGAACATCAGAGAAAACACAGACTGAGAAAAAAATCAACAGAGCCTCAGGGGCCTGTGGGATGATAAACAAAGAAGCAAACATTCATATCATCAGAGTCCCAGAAGAACAGGGAAAAGAGAGATGAGGTAGTAGAGTATTTAAAGAAATAATAGCTGAAAACTCCTCAAACTTTGAAAAAGACACAAAACTGCAGCCTCAAGATGCTGAGCAAATTCCACATAACATAAACCCCAAAAAACACATGTCTAATTGAACACTTGAGAATTAAAGACAAAGAAAAAATATCTTGAAAGCAGCCAAAGAGAAATGATGGGCCAGTTGGCAAATGCCCATCTGAACGGCAGTGGATTTCTCTTTCATCTGAAACCTGGAGGCCAGGAGAAAGTGGCACATTTTTCAATTCAATTTTTGAACAACAAACTGTCAACCATGAATTCTATGTTGGCAAAACTATCTCTCAGGGGTGAAGGGGAAATAAAGATACCTTTGGCCTAAGGAAAACTAAAAGAATTTGTCATTAGCTAAACTACCTTTAAGGAATGACTAAAGGAAATTTATCAAATGAAAACAAAATGATCGGGGAAAAATAGTGGAACATTAAGATAGAAGAAGAAGCAATTGGAGGAGTAGCTTCCCATGTGCACACTGAAGGTAACTTGATTGGCTGGGCTGGTGTCTTCTTCCCTCAGCTCCTTGAAGAGCCCTGAGCTCAACTGAAAAAGATTGACCTTCCTTGAGAGAGGCTGGGTTTTGGAACAAGAATGAAAAGATATTAGCAGCCTATAAGCCAAAATGCACATGCTAATTCTGCCTGAGGTAACATTTCTGAGGTCCCACAACCTCATATTTCTGATAAAATTAACACATTACTTTGTTCTTTTATTCTCCTCTAGTCTCACTATCTCCTCATCTGTACAATGCATCTTAATCCTTTTTATTAAAGCTCTATAGAGAGAGAAGTGTTGGATTTTTTTAAAGAAGGTATTCCAGGAAGCTTCCCTATTCTTAACCTCACTTCTATCACACTGTTTTAAAATCAGCTTCTTGTGATCTTTCTCATGATTGCAGTTGGTAGTCAGAAATTTGACACTGAAGAAAAGTAAAGGGCCACGCCAGGTATGATGTCTCATACCTGTAATCCCAGCACTTTGGGAAGCCAAGGTGGGTGAGTTGCTTGAGGCCAGGAGTTCAGGACCAGCCTGGCCAACATGATGAAACCCCATCTCTACTAAAAATACAAAAAATTAGCCAGGTGTCGTGGCAGGCACCTGTGGTTCCAGCAACTTGGGAGGCTGAGGCAGGAGAATCGCTTGAACCCAGGAGACAGAGATTGCAGTGAGCCAAGATCACACCTCTGAACTCCAGCCTGGGTGACAGAGTGAGATCCTGTCTTAAAAATTAATTAATTAATTAATTACAAAATTTTAAAAGGGCCAATGTCTCCTCCTAACAATAATCTTACATCTCAAAGAAAAAAAGTCTAGCATGAGAAATCCACTTAGCAAGAGTTATATAAATTCTAATTATCATCTTTCTCAGACTTAAGAGAGAAGCTGGAAAAAAGAGAGCTACCAGACATTAAGAAGGGTGGGTATTGGTCCAGAGAGGCTAAAAATACTGCAGAGATGAGTATGATATTTAACTTGCCCTTTTACTGGGCACATGACACAAAATAAAGATAGCTCAAAGTAGCAGCAGTAGGAGGCCCTCAATTCCAAAGTTATGTGATTCCAAAGTAATTACAGTGAGGAATCAAGACCAACATGTGCCTAAAGTAGTCCTTTCTTTTCAGTAAAAGGAAAAAAGAGGTCTGTCTAAGCAGCCTTCTTTGTGAATCCACCTCACCCCAAGCACCTTGTTCTCACTGCCAGAAGCAAGGAACACATTTAGAGCTCACATTTCAGAGATTTCAGGTGCAGGTAGGAGTTGAGCCCTCTGGTCACATGATGTGTTTATCCCTGAGAGGAGCTTGAAAGCCAGCCAAGCAGGTATTTGTAACTGCCATGCAGTGGAAGACCTCCTACCAAGGACAGAGATTCCTTAGATGTGCCTCGCATGAGTCTCTGTACCTGCTTCAGACATAAGTACATTTGCTTCTGTTATTTTTCCAAAGTGGGACAAGCTGCATGCTCCCTAATTAGCTAGAAATCAAGGGTTTTACTGCTGAATCTACAAGACCAAACCCAGTCCCATGCAAATTATCCAAACTTTCTCCATCCTGGGGAGGCCATCTGTGTTAGCCCATTTTGTGTTGCTATTAAGAAATACTAGAGTCTTGGTGATTTATTAAAAAAAGAAAATTGGCTCATGGTTCTGCAGTCTGTATAGGAAGCATCTGCTTCTGGTGAGGCCTCAGGGAGCTGTTACTCATGGCGGAAGGTGAAGAGTGAGCAAGTGTCTCACATGACAAGAGAGGGAGCAAGAGACAGAGAAGGAGGTGCCAGGCTCTTGTAAACAGCCAACTCTCATTTGAAAAGAGCAAGAACTCATGCACCAAGCCATTTCTGAGGGATGCACCCGTGATCCAAACACCTCGCACCAGGCCCCACTGCCAACACTGGAGATCACAATTCAACATGAGATTTGGAGGGGACAAACATCCAAACTATATCACCATCCTACTCTGAAAGAGTTTGCTTCCATTGCTAGACCATGCAAAAGAACTAAACTACTCATCAGTCCAATAGTGCTGTCATTTCTGCCATGGTCACTAAAGGCCACTGTTGGACATCAGCCCTGCGGTGCTTGGTAAAGGCTTGTTCACTGGTGTACACACCCCATGGCCCAGATCCCCACCAGTGCTGCCACGGGCCAGGGCTTGAGCCCTAAGTGGGTGGCTCTAGGTTCATCTTCATGTTCTTTTGCAATGCTTCCCAATCACAGCCCTTTGCACTGTGTCAGAACAAGCTCTACTCCACAAATATGTAGATCAGAGATGTGCAAACCTTAGGGCCCTAAGAAGCACTAAAATAGGCTTTTATTTATTTATTTGTATTTTTTTGAAGTTCTGGGGTACATGTGCAGATTGTGCAAGATTGTTACATAGGTATACACATGGTGGTTTGCTGCATCCATCCCCTGTCATCTACACTAGGCATTTCTCCTAATGCTATCCCTCCCCAATCCCCCCACCCCCTGCTGTCCCTCCCCTAGCACCCCCACCCCCCAACAGGCCCCAGTGTGTGATGTTCCCCTCCCTGTGCCCACGTGTTCTCATGGTTCAACACCTACTTATGAGTGAGAACATGCCATTTTTGGTTTTCTCTTCTTGTGTCAGTTTGCTGAGAATGATGGTTTCTGGCTTCATCCATGTTCCTGCAAAGGACATGAACTCATCCTTTTTTATGGCTGCATAGTATTCCATGGTGTATATGCACCACATTTTCTTTATCTAGTCTATCATCGATGGGCAATTTAGGTTGGTTTCAAGTCTTTGCTATTGTAAGTAGTGCAGCAATGAACATTCGTGTGCATGTGTCTTTACAGTAGAACAATTTACAGTCCTTTGGATATATACCCAATAATGGGATTGCTGTGTCAAATGGTATTTCTATTTCTAGATCCTTGAGGAATTGCCACACTGTCTTCCACAATGGTTGAACTAATTTACACCCCCACCAGCACTGTAAAAGTGTTCCTATTTCTCCACATTCTCTCCAGCATCTGTTGTCTCCAGATTTTTTAATGCTTGCCATTCTAACTGGCATGAGATAGTATCTCAATGTGGTTTTCATTCCTCTAATGACCAGTGATGATGAGCTTTTTTTTCATATGTTTGTTGGCTGCATAAATGTCTTCTTTTGAAAAGTGTCTGTTCATATTCTTCACCCACTTTTTAATGGAGCTGTTTTTTTCTTGTAAATTTGTTTAAGTTCTTGTAGATTTTGGATATTAGCCCTTTGTCAGATGGGTAGGTTGCCTGACACATCAAGCAATGGGGAAAGGATTCCCTGTTTAATAAATGGTGTTGGGAAAACTGGCTAGCCATGTGCAGAAAGCTGAAACTGGACCCCTTCCTTACACCTTACACAAAAATTAACTCCAGTTGGATTAAAAATCTAAACATAAGGCCTAACACCATAAAAACCCTAGAAGACCTTGGCAATACCATTTAGGACATAGGCATAGGCAAGGACTTCATGACTAAAACACCAAAAGCAATGGCAACAAAAGCCAAAATAGACAAATGGGATCTAATTAAACTTAAGAGCTTCTGCACAGCAAAAGAAACTATCATCAGAATGAACTAGCTTTTTTTCAAATGCAAATTTCCAAGGTCTTCCTCAGTATTTTATGATTCAATATCAAGGATAAAGGCCGTGGCACATTTTTAACCATCACATCAGGACTGCAGATGAAGATTCTTGTCAGATCACACTTTGAAAAATGCTGCCTTGTTGCCTCATGGTAAGAGTTTATCAGCACAGACTCCCTCTCTCATGAGGACCATCAGGAGACTCACTGTACACCCATGCTGGTCAGAAAGGCTGCCCAATAAACTATCCTGATATCCAACCTTCCGATAAATGGCAGGATGTTTAGGATTGTTTGTCCTGGACCCCTGGTGTTGAGTAGGGTCAGAGGTCCTGTTCTGGCCCCTGAGTTGTGAGCAGAAGGAATAAGTGTCACCTCCAGGCCATGCACTTGACTCTGAATTAAGATCCTCCAGGGCTCACTTCCCCTCTTTACACCCACCAGCAGCATCTGGAAGGGTTCTGACTTATCCTGAGGCCTTGAGTCAGTATAAGGAGCAGAGGCTCTTGTCAACATGTCCTGTAAACAAGATACATTCTCATGCTGTTTTCAGTGGCTTAGACTGAAAGTGGCTCCAGCAGTATAACTGAGCCTGTCTTAGCGGATGGCATCCCCAGAGCCAAGGACCAGGGCAGGACAGTGGGGCAGGAGCTCAGTCCTGCAGAATGGGGAACAGGGGACAGGAGTTGGAGATAGATGACAGCAGTTGATTTGGATGACAGGAACTGTGTAGCAGGCAGAGGCGATAGCCAGTCCTGCTTAGGGATGAGTTGCTCCCCAATCTTTCCCACCATCTGGCTCTGCCTCTGAGACACCACCCTGGCCTCTCTCAGCTTCATAAATCTGCTCATTTTCCAGCACAGAGCCCTTTAGATCCCTTCAAGCACAGATGTTCTGGAGGATCACCGGTTAGGTCACGTCTAAGGTTGAGTACAGTGGGGTCAAAACAGTCAAGCACCCCCAGGGCTGAAGTGGCGGTACCTCCCGTTTGCTTCGCCTGTCACATCCACCACACTAATCCTCAACCCCCGGTATGAATGAGTGGTCCCAAGCAGCAGGTAACAGCACTCACCTTTGTGGTTCCCACCTCCCTCCTGAGTCTCCTTCCTTCCCCCCTGCTTTGTCCCACCCTCCTCCAGTCACAGAGTTCTCATTTTCCCTTTCTTTCCCTCTCTTATACCTCCTCTTGGGCAAGCATCTTCAATCTAGGGTAGCTGTCAACATGCTCACTACCTGCAGGAGAGCCAGAGGGTCCCAGCACAGGGCCTGGCTAGGTACGCAAACAATTACCAGAGTCATAGCCTCATCCTCCTTCATGGTAAAAATCAGGCCCATCATGTTTAACCCACATGGTCAATGAGGGTCATGCTTGGTAAAGCACCCCGAACTTCGAGGATACTTTATAGATGCCCAACAAGGCTTTGCACCTCTTGAAGGAACCAATGACCTTGTTCCCATCGATGATCGTTCCAAGACAGAAGTAGGTGCTGCCCCTCTGATGGGTGTGAGCACCTGACTCACACTTCAGAGACTCACTCTGCTGTATTGACTGCAGCAGACTGGAGCCCAGGCCTGAGTGCGAACCATGCCCACTCAACTTACTGATGCCATGCTCGGGGCACACTCATCAGAAGCTGATACCAAGAAAATTTTCTCTTTTCTCCTTTGAAGAAGATGTCAGAAAATCCATGGGTAGTCATTGTGCTAATGACTTGCCCAAAAGCATTTCTCTATATTTCCTGGGAGAGACTTGCTAACTTCGTTTCTTCCTTAAACTTGCACCTGGGGCAAGGAATGCCCCAAAATGCCAAGACCGACTGTTGCAGGTGCTAACTGAAGCAAGTAATGAGTTCCTCTTCCTAAGAAATGTAATAGGCTCCTCTGTGTTATTCAGTAGCTTGAAATATCCAGTTTTTCTTATTCCTTTTTATCACAAAGACCCTCCTTAGAGGAGAAGAAATTGCATCTCATTATCTTGCCTGATTTGCATGCTTGCCAATTACACATCTAGCAATACAAAACACAAAAATACAAATGCTTTGCAGCAAACAATGATTTAAGTCTGGAACAAGCAATTCTCCTTATTTAATCACCAATGTTGTACCCTGTCTTGCTGCCAGACACAAGCAGGAAAGCAAATCCACTTTAGACAATGGTCTTTGGGGGCCTTTGGGGGCCTCTTTTATCCCGCAAAGCTTTGAGCCAAGGAGAAGGCATTTAGAGAAAAACAAAATCCACACAATAAAAATATTTTGTGTCTGTAAATTGGAAATTCAGAATGCTTCATTGCAGGGAATGTATTCCTGCTGGCAGCCTCCCTGTTCCCAGCCCCTCGGTCCTGGAAATTCGGGAATCTGAGGGTGAGATGTTTTGCTGACTTTGGCTGGAGATTAAGCAGAGGAATAAAAGAGTGACAGGCCGATTGTCCCTGAGCAGAGAAGGAAAAGCCCCCGCTGCATTTCCACCCTGATTTCTCTCAGACCACCCCACACCCACAGAAAGCCGCAGGCTTCCCCTTCTACTTTTTAAGCCTCAATCTGTGGCCCAGTTCTGAATTCATGACCACACAGCCAATTCTCATGCCCTTTTCTTTCCCCTCACTCTGTTTCACCAATGTCCAGCTGCAGAACATTCCAGACCCCTGTGTCCTCCACGCTGGGGACCCACTTAGGAACAGCGTGAGATGAAACTCCCCATCACCAAGGCCTCGCACCGTCTCACGGCCTGTCTCAGCTAGACCTTCAGTGTTGCTTGACTAACTTGTTTTCTTTTCATTCTCCACCGCAAACATTCCACACAGTCACCAGGTAAACTGCTAAACAGGTGCATTTGTTTCCCAGGCTGCCTTCACAAAGGACTACTAACTGGGTGGCTTCAAACAGCAGGGGTTTATTCTCTCACAGTCCTGAAGGCGAGGAGTCCAAAATCAAGGTGTCAGCAGGTAGTTCCTCCTGGAGGCTCTGAGAAACAATCTGCTCAGTGCCTCTCTCCCAGCCTCTAGGTTTTCCAGCAATCCTTAGCATTCGTTGCCTTGTAGATCCATCACTTCAGTCCCTGTGTTCATGGGATCCTCTTTCCTTTGTCTCCTCCATGGGTGCTCAAATTTCCCTCTTCTTTTTTTCTGAGAGGGAGTCTCCACCCAGGCTAGAGTGCAATGGTGAGATCACAACTCACTGCAACTTCTGTCTCCCAAGTTCAAGCAATTCTCCTGCCTCAGCCTCCCCAGTAGCTGAAACTACATGTGCATGCCACCATGCCTGGCTAATTTATTTTTATTTTTAGTTGAGATAGAGTGTCACTATGTTGGCTAGGATGGTCTCAATCTCTTGACCTCGTGATCTACCTACCTCGGCTTCCCAAAGTGTTAAGATAACAGGCGTGAGCCACCACGCCCAGCCCAAATTTATTTCCCCCTTCTTACAATGCCACCAGTCATTGAATTAGGGTTCTCTCTAATACAGTACAACCTCATCCAATAAGCCCTCGTCTTAATCTGATTACATCTGCAAAGTCTCTATTTCTGGATAAGATTACATTCACAGGTACCAGGAGTTACAACATCTTTTTGGGGTAGACAATTCTACCCACTACAATAGGTGTCTGATATTTAGAAAGCCCTTGATAGATTTTAGCTTTCTTGTTAAGAAATCATTATCTAGCCCCTAAACTCTCATCAAATAATTTGCATTTTCTTCCATTAACAAGGTGTTTCCTCAGCTTTGTTCCACTTCACCACATCCTCCTGCCTTCCCCTCGTGTCTCACAGGGACCTCCCTCTGTTTCCAAGCCTAGCTCTCCACCTTCATTTCTCTTTTATCCCAAGTTTCCCCACGCTACTGGAAACCCACCCGACCCTATCTTGATTAAAAATCTCACGAGGTACCCACTGCCTCCAGGAGACATCATTCCTTTAGGAACTGCTACCACGCATATCCTTCTTAGCCAGCCAGCCTCCCACCTCCAAATCGAGGTCAGCTTTGCTGGCTTCAAGGCGTTCAGAAGCTCACTGCTCCTCTTTCTCCTACAAAAGGTTGCTGGGAGGGTCCAAGGCCGCTTTCCTGGCACCTGGCGAATGTGCTAGATGATCTATTCCTTCCTGAAGCATCCCTACCGCCAGCAAACTTTCAGGGCTGTTCTAGGCACCGTGTGCTCTTTACCCATCTCTCCAGAACCTTCTCGAACACACTCTTGGACGTGGCGCCTTGCCAAGCTTCTGATTGGTCCATCCCAAACTTCACAATCATTTAGCCTGCACTTAACAGGAATCTGTTAAGTATAAAAGTGCCAAGCAGTTTACATTGGGTTCTAAAGGCCGTAGAAGCTCCTCAAGAAGATGAGAGGACCTGGGTTTGCAGACAGTCAACGGGAGGGTTTTAGATAAACCGGTGTAGGAGGTATCTTTGAGGGACTGCAGAGACGGGGGTAAAGGAAACAGAATGAGTAACTGTCATTTTTATGTCCCCTAACAAAATGTGAATAAGGTGGGCTTTGCAAACTGTATTCAATTACCTTCACATGGATCCCAGAAATAATTCTACTGTGGGATGTATTTTGAATGGAGTAATTGATCCCAAGTAAGAAAGCAAGGAAAGTTTTACCGACTAAACAACACTCATTTCCTTCTGTGATGAGTTGCCGGGGTATGGAAAGAGGGATAGGAAGTGACCATGGACTCACTGACCTTCTTCCTGGTATGTTCCATGTTACCACCATTCCAAGTCCCTCCAGCCTCCAATCAAACATCTTCAATGACAGGGAACTTATTGCCTCCTAGGGCAAGTAATCCCGTCTTTGAGCTTCTCAGGCTGCAAGGAATTTTTTTCGACGCTTCTCCTCATGGCTATTAATTTAAGTATTCACAAGTTCATTATGTGGAAGCCATCACCACCTGCACCCTGACACTGAGCTCCTCTCCACGTCATCAAATTATGACTCCTGGCAGCCATATCTCTCTTCTAGCCCTGCTAGGACTCCTCTCAGTTAAAACACATAGCAGTGGCTAAGCCATGCCCACCATGCTTTATGTGTCTGTTGGAGTAATTATTCAATGCAGAGTCTGACATTACCTGTGTTGAAATTTCTCATGTTCAGTTCATTTTCTTAGTAGTTCATAATTAGGAGTAGGTGCCAAAATCATCTGCAGAGCTTTTTCAAAACATGGGTTTGGTCATCTCTTCAAACTGCATCAGTCCATGTAACACTATATGACACCCACAGGGAAGATGGATTATTTTCTCCATTTGGAAGGTCCCGAAGCCTAAAAAGAGGGATGAATCCACTACACAGAAGGTTCAGCAATACAACTTTATTATTGTTATTATAATCCTATCATAATCCCCAAGCTGTGCATTCCATAAAAGCATGGGTTATTAAAATTGAAAGGATGGCAAAAAAAATCAGAGAGCAGTATTTGCAATAATCATGAGAGACAAAGAGCTAATATTATAGTACAAACAGAATTCATAAACGTCAATAAGAACAGTAGAAACTGCAGAGGTAAACAGGCTAATGATGTTAATAGATACTTACAGAAGGAGAAATAGAAATGATGAATAAATATGGAAACAAGATCACCACATGCCTAGTAACCAAAGAAATGCAAATTAAAATAATATCAAGATTGTTTTCAGAGCATTTAAAAAAATTTGTTCAGGGCTCTCTGAAGTATAATGAAGCAGTCTCTTACATGCTGCTTCTAAAAATGGACTAGTGACAATTTCCACTTTGAAGACTTGACCATAGAGGAAAACTACATTCTGAAAAGCATGTATGCTCCTACGTATTAATTTTAATAATGTTTGATAGTCTTTTTAATGATAGATAAATCGAAATAATCTAAATGTTCAACATTAGAGAAATGGCTAAGTCAATGATGATTATCTCTTGCAGAATGCAGTCTGAGTCCCGTCTCTCCTGTGAGGACTTACTTCTTGATCAAATCTCTAATATTCAAGGATCACATCCCCCTGTGATTAATTGTCTATGTATCTATCCATCTACTTCCTTCTCTGAATTCTTTGTGGCAGGGATACTTTTTATTTATATGTCCACTTCCATTACTATCGTAGTATATAACTTGTAGTAGAGAGTTGATATTTATTAAATGAATAAAAACAAAATGTATATGGATTGACCTGTATTCATAAAAATAATATTGGGAGTGTGTTATATAATTAAAAATGCTTATTTGATAACAGAGAAATGTCAAGGAGAAAAAAAGTAGAAAAGGTAGAGTGTATTCTTGTATTTATAATGATAAAAGAGCTTACATTTATTAAGTTCCTTTTGTGTTTTGTGTTATTTTTGAGTCAGGGTCTAGCTCGGTCACCCAGGCTGGAATGCAGTGGCGTGATCTCCACTCACTGCAACCTCCACCTCCTGGGTTCAAGTGATTCTCGTGCCTCAGCCTCCCATGTAGCTGGGATTACAGGTTTGTGCCACCCGCCTGAGTAATTGTGCTTTTATTAGAGATGGGGTTTCACCATGTTGGTCAGGCTGGTCTCAAACTCCTGACCTCAAGTGATCCACCTGCATCAGCCTCCCAAAGTGCTGAGATTACAGGTGTGAGCCACCACACCCAGCCTCCTTTTGTGTTAAGTGCAATTTACATATATGTTTTTTTCCTTTAATCCCCTCAATGTTCCTTTAGGGTTCCATCTACTTTTTAACTTTAAGGCAAATAGCATTGTTATTTCCACATTGCTGACTAAGAAGACGTATCTTAGGGAATTAACAAACTTAGTCAAGATGACACTACCAGGCTTAGCTGGGGCACTTACCCAGGCCGTCTGACCCCAGAAACTGCCTCCTGAATACCAGGCTGTACTGTGTCGAGTCTGAATATGCACCAAACAAAGACACTCAACCCTGCACTGAAAAAGCATTGTGCAAAGCTCACCAAATATTGACCATGATTGGCTTTGCTTACTAACACTACAAAGGTTAGTTTTCTTTATTATAAATTTTCTATATTGACCCTGTATAACATTCACAATGGGCAAAGTAATAAATGTTTTAAAAAAATAGTGGCAATTGAGGCAGACATGTATTCACTCTAAAACAGAAATCTAGTTTAGAACCCACCTGAAGAGTCCTGTTTGCTGAAACATTAAAAGGACCTTGTCAATAGCTTGGAGTTGAGTGGTCCAGCTGTCAGGCCGCACACGCATTTGGGGCACCAGCAGAACTGGACAACAGATGGGGAGGAAGTTTTAGCTTGAATAACTTACCCAGAAATTAGAAAAACCTTGAAAGAAGCTATTTAAACGTCCAAGTGCATGTAGGGATTGTTGTACAGTTTGGTGTTGCTTTGATTGCCATTTCACATGGCACGTGGGGACTTGTCCTCCAGCACTCAAGGCCTCCATGCTTTTATGTGGCAGAGCAAGAGCTAAGCATTCTACAAGGCGAGCTCACAGAAATGTCTTCACAAAGGGTTGAAAGTTGAAGTTTATTTTTAAACCACAAACCCAGACATGGATGGGGTAGAAGGCCACAGAGGGGAATGAATGAAGGGACATTTCCTATCAAGTGCTCAGATGTCCTGTGCACATGCCCATTGGACTCTTCTCTGATGCTGTTAATTGTGGGGGCTGAGACTTGCCTTTGAAGTACATCATGCCAAAGAGTTGAATTCATGTCAGCAGCAGACAGCTGCACAGGCTCCAGGGTGGTCGAGTGCTTATTGGGCATGGCATGAGTAGTCCTGTTGGTATTTCATTGTAATTCACCATTAATTTCAAGCCGATGCCAATGAATAAGACACTGTGACAGACTAATGGTTTCCTGCCCCATGCTGATGGCAGCTGAAGTGTTTATTTTTTCTAGCTAGAGACATTAATCCCAGGGCCAGAGGTCAATTGCAAAGACTATCAAGTGAATTATGACTAATGTTAACATATTTTGCAAAAATATAACATAGTGGGGTTTCAAAAATGTGATAAATATTCACAGTCTTTGTTAAATTCTGAGAATTATCAGTAGGATGGCAAGAAGAAATACTGTTTGTTTCAGGCAAACAAAGAGAAACATGAGCAGCTTCCTAGAGTCCTGTTTGCTGAAACATTAAAAGGACCTTGCCCATAGCCTAGAGTTGAGTGGCCCAGCTATCAGGCCCAGCACACACTTTCCAGAGGCCTTGGAAGGCAGCGGGGTAGAAACACACTGACATTGGTTTTGTTCGCATAAACTAAGTACCCCTATTTCAGCAAGAACTGAGAAGAAGGGAGGGCCATCAAAAAACCCAATTCTCAAATGTCCAGGTCTGGCCTAATGAAACCCTTAGCCAAGAGTGGATCCAATGGACAGGTTTGAATAACCATTCGTCCCTTTCATAGGGGATTAAAAACCATGCGAATAAGCTTTTCACTCTTTTCTCACTAAAATAAATACTTAAAACCTCCCTCAACCAACTTCTACCTCATTTTCCCACAGCCACAAAACCATGTACTCAATTCCTCTGTCCCTGACCTTCCTCAGCTCTGTGTGACCGCACAAAGTCACACGACACTCCTTTTAGCTGAGCGTCTAGAACACCAGTAAATGCTCTCCCACAGAACTCGAGTGAAGGGCCTTTGTCCAAGCCACATCACAGAACTCTCTGGCTTGTGATCTGATCTTTTTCTAGCATGTGATTCCAGCAAAATGACCCATTATGCCTTAAGTGTAAGTTACAAATATTTACAGGCCTAGGGGTAATTTCCTTAAATTTGATTTTTTGTTTATCTGGTCTCACTAGTATTTGAGAAATTTAAACAGTTATTGCCAAAAATTATTTCCCTTCTATTTCAAAAAGCGTGACCAGAATATTTGTACTATTCATGAACTGTGATTGCTGGATACCATTTTGAATCAACAGAAATATTTTAGCATCTCTTGGCCAATCAAAAGTCAGGCTTTCTTAAGATTACATTCATCCTAATTGTTTGGTATTGAGTTTTTTTCTCCAGTTTACATTTTTATTATTTCCCTGTCTTTATCTTCCCCAATTTTATTTAAATGTAATTGATGAAGAAACATTGTATATATTTACAGTGCATATGATATTTTGATATGTGTTACATATCATTTTGTTACATATATTTGTTTGTTACATATATTTTGATATGTGTGTTACATATCAAAATGTTATAGTGCATTTTGATATCTTGCAAAATGATTGCCACAATCGTGCTAATTAATGTATCCATTACCTCACATAGTTATTTTTGTGTGTGTGGTGACAATGTTTTAAGATTCACTTTCTTAGCAAATTTCAATTATGTGATATAATATTATTCTATCAGTTTGCTTTCGAACTGCTAGAAAGAAATACCTGAGACTGGGTAATTTATAAAGAAAAGAGGTTTGATTGGCTCACGGTTCTGCAGGCTGTACAGGAAGCAGGATGCTGGCACCTGCTTGGCTTCTGGGGGAGCCTCAGGAAACTTACAATCATGGCAGAAGGGAAAAGGCGAGCTTTCACCTCATATGGTAGGAGCAGGAGCAAGGGGCGAGGAGGTGCCACACACTTTTAAACAACCAGATCTCATGAGAACTCGCTCACTCTCATGAGGACAGTACCGGGGGAATGGTGCTAAACCCTAAGGGGGAAATCTGCCCCCATGATCAAATCACCTTCCACCAGACCCTACCACCAGCACTGGGGATTACATTTCAACACAAGATTTGGGTAAGGACAGAGATCTAAACTGTATCAATGATTAACTCTAACACCAGGCTGTGCAGTAGGTCTCCAGAACTTATTTCCCTTGCATGATTGAAATTTTGGATCCTTTAACCAACATCCCCCCATCCCCTCATCCTCCTGCCCCCCCAAACCCCCATCCTCACTCCCCAGTCCCTGGCAACCATCATTCTACTCTCTGCTTCTCTGAGCTTGACTTTTTAAAATCATCACAGTTGCTTTTAAGGTGACATTTAAAAGCTCTTAGTGATGAAGAGATTCCATTTAAATAAAACTATGGACACACACTTTCGGACACACGCTTTTACTTTCTCTTTTTTTTTTTTTTTTGAGATGGAGTCTTGCTCTGTCACCCAGGCTGGAATGCAGTGGCACAATCTTGGCTCATTGCAACCTCCACCTTCTGTGTTCAAGGGAGTCCTGCTTCAGCGTCTTGAGTAGGTGGGATTACAGGCTCATGCCACCACTCCCAGCTAATCTTTTTGTATTTTTAGTAGAGACAGGGTTTCACCAGGTTGGTCAGGCTGGTCTTGAACTCCTGACCTTGTGACCCGCCCTCTTCGCCCTTCTAAAGTGCTGGGATTACAGGTGTGAGCCACTGCACCAGCCTTTCTTTGTTTTAAATAGAGATGGGGGTCCAACTTTGTTACCCAGGTTAGTCTTAAACTCCAGAGATCAAGTGATCCTCCTGCATCAGCCTCCTGAATGCTGGGATTACAAGCCCAACATGCCTGTCCCATTTTTTATTTTATCTTCCTATTTTCCACCTCCCTTTCCTCCCAGCACCCCTGTCTCCATTCAAGTAGATCTGTAGCTTTGAGCTAAAGAGGAGAAACTGAACAGAACAAAAATCATAAACAAACAAACAAATAAATAATAAAAGCAGAATGCATAAAGCTTCCCTTTAAAAGTCTAAGCCCTTAAAACACCAGAAAAGGTTCACAGCACGGACAAAATGTTTGAGAAATATAGGTGGGGTTTCCTCAGAGACAGGAAAGCATCTCTGGCTGGGGAAAGGAGGTGGATAAATGTTGAGGACAGAGCTGCTCTTAGGTAGGCCCTGGAGGGCCTGACACCAGGTGCTGCCAGTGGGGTCAGGAAAGGTAGGACACTGGGCAACCATGGAGGTGTCTCTGTGTCCAAGGGAGGGTGGCACTGAAACAGAAGCTTGCTTCCTCCCTGATAGTGATGCTGAGAGCTGCACTTGAAGGGGCCAGATGGGCAGACAGATAGTTCATGGTAGCAAGGCCAGTGCCCTCCAGCCAAACCACCAGGAACACAACTGCAGTTGAATTCAGTTGGTTTCATTGACACGTTATGGTAGGCAGAAGAATCATGGGCATGTAGGTAAGAGGCATTGGAAGGACCTATTATAGAGCCTGGGCTTGCGTTGGGTGATGCAGGGAAGGGCTCAAAGAGATGGGATGCCATTCCAGGTTGGATGCTCACAGGAAGCAGGAGTGATTCCTTGAGTGCATGTCTTCATCTGGAAGGAGGAGGAGGGAGTGCAGAGGCTAAAGCTTCCTAAGAGGAGGCTCAGGCACATCGCACTTGCTCACTTCTGTGGCATGGGCAATCCTCATGCTCTGTCTCTGTTCAGGTTCGATGATGGAGCGGGCTTGACTGGTGGTCACAGAGTGGCCTTGTGTGTTGAGAATGATCTGCAAAATTCTGTTCAACAGGACACCCAGGACCCGTGCTGGGAGTCATACATCTCCCAGCAACCTTCAGGCTGAACTGAAAGTTTCAGGCCTGCTCCCTTTCTCCAAAGAAAGCTGTGCAGCTCAGTAGCTGTGGGCAGATGAGGGCACACCCGTGTGGGTTGACAGCCCAAATCTAGAGAGCCCCACCCTGCAGTCCCACAAGAATGCCTGGTGATGTGCTGCTTTAAAGGACCTGTATTCTTGGGGAGCCCGTATAGACTAAGACGGTTTTCTTCACTCCAACGAAACTGAAGGTCTGAATAGAAATTTATTTAAAGCCCAATTTCAGCCCAATATCTCTGATGGACATTAATGCAAAAATTAACAATTAAATTCTAGCAAACTGGTTTAAATAACACATTAAAAAGATTATTTATGATGAGCAAGTGGGATTTATTCCTGGCATGCAAGGGTGGCTCGATCAATGTGATATATTATATCAACAGAATGAAGGACAAAGCCATATGATCATTTCAATGGATGTTCAAAAAGCACTTGACAAAATTCCACATATTTTCATGATTAAAAAATGAGGCATAGAAGGAACATACTTTAACACAATAAAAGACAAATACAGTAGACCTACCACCAGTATCATCTTAAATGAGGGGAAACCGAAAGTCTTTCCTCTAAGATCTGAAACAAGAAAAGGATGCCTACTTTCACCACTGTTATTCAACATAGTACTAGAAGTTCTAGTTAGAGCAATCAGACAAGAGAAAGGGCATCCAAATTGGAAAGGAAGAAGTCAGATATATAAACTTACACTTGGAAAAACCTAAGACTCCATCAAAAAATGATTAGAACTGATAAATTTAATGAAGTCACAGGATACAAAACTAACAGAAAATCAGTAACAAAAAATCTGAAAAATCTCAAAAAATCTGAAAAAAGATCAAGAAAGAAATTCCATTTACAGTAGCTGCAAATAGAGTAAAATACCTAGAAATAAACTTAACTAAAGAAGTAAAAGATCTCTATAATGTACAAGTGAATGATTTCTGTAATGACACAAATCACTGGTGGAAGAAATTGAAGATGACACTAAAAAATGGAAAGATATTCCATGTTCATGGATTGGAATAACTGATATTGTTAAAATATCCATACCACCCAAAGCAATCTAGAGTCAATGTAATCCTTATCAAAATATCAATGACATTCTTCACAGAAATAAAATAGATCCTAAAATTTGTGTAGAACCACAGAAGGCCAAGAATAACCAAAGCCATTCTGAGCAAAAGGAAAAACTGAGAATCACATTATTCGACTTCAAATTATACTACAGAGCCATAGTAACCAAAACAGCATGGTACTGGCATTAAAAACAGACACATAGACCAATGGAATAGCATAGAGAACTTCAAAATAAATTTTTATACCTACAGTAAATTCATTTTCAACAAACTTTCCAAGGCCATACATTGGGTACAGGACAGTTCCTTCAATAAATGGTGCTGGGAAAACTGGATATTCATTTGCAAAAGAATGAAGCTAACTCCTATCTCTTAAAAAAAAAGAAATTTATTTAAAGCTAGAGAATAAAGGAAATCATACTTCCTGCAAACCTGAGTTGTGGCCAGTTAGACACTCCATGTCTACACCCTGAGCTGGTTACATGACCTCAAATTAGAGCCAGGCCATTTCTAGGCAATGGCTGTGTGGTCTTTCAGGTGTCAATGCTGATTTCAGAAATGTCTGTGGCTTGAGATGACATTTAGTTTCAAAATTTCCTGCAAAATCCTCTACATTCTCCAGACATATCAAGACCATGAGCTGAAGAGTGAGCCATGGTCTTGATATGTCTGGGGAATGTAGAAGATTTTGTTTTCTTAGCATTTTCTGCTGACTTTCAGTTCTTTGCTTCCAGGAATAGTCCTAGAAATGATTGGGGGCATAGAGAGTTATCTAGAAAGCCCCTAATACAGAGGTGGAAATTCTTAAACACAAAAATAGAATTTTGGCTGGGCACAGTGGCTCATGCCTATAATCCCAGCACTTTGGGAGGCCGAGGTTGGTGGATCACCAGAGATCAGGAGTTTGAGACCAGCCTGGCCAACATGGTGAAACCCCTTCTCTACTAAAAATACCAAAAAAAAAAAAAAAGCTGGACATTATGGTGGGTCCCTGTAATCCCAGGTACTTGGGAGGCTGAGATAGGAGAATCACTTGAACCTGGGAGGCGGAGGTTACAGTGAGCTGAGATCATGCCATTGCACTCCAGCCTGAGTGACAGAGTGAGACTCTGTTTCAAAAAAAAACTATATAGAACTTTTCCCTCTGAGATGGAAGTGTAATTCCTGTGATATCTGCTCTAGGTTTCAGGACAAGGGAACCTGGGTTCCCCATCAAATTGTCAGCCCTTTAAACATTCACAAATTCATCAGCTCAGGCCATAGATGGTCAGAGAACTGGACAGAATAACAAAACAAAAGAAAATCTCCCAAGTCGAAAGTTCCAAGGCAGCCACTATGCATTTAAACAAGCAAAACTTTCCACCTGTTTACTTTGCTTGTGGCAAAACTGACCATTTCCTGCAAATGGTACCCATAAAGAGAACCAACAGTGGATGTGGCAGCTATGGTGGGCTCCAGGCAGCTAGGATTCTAGAAGATTCTAAAGAAGATGTTTCTTTGGATCTTAGTCATCACCAGAGAGTCAAGGTTTAGAAACTGAACAATGAGATAGGGAGAAGGAGGCTGCTGGCATTCAGGCAGGGAAGCCAGTCCCCAGCTTCTGCCCTAGACTAAAGGCAGGGGCTCCCAGGACTTTGCTCCGACCTGAGGCTTGGGACATACCTGGGCTAAGGGGAGTTGTGTCTAAACTAGTATCTGAGCTTCTTGGGGGGAATAAAGATACACTGGGAGGAAAGAGCCTTCTCAGAAATGGATGGTGGCACCAACTCCTTCCAGGGTGGAAGCTGAGGCTTCAACAGCAACCAGAATCCAGGGTACCTACCCAGAGTGTCAAGGGCCACTGCCATCCCAGGAGGTAGTGTACAGGAAGTGTCCCATGCTGGGACACCAATCTAAGACAGTAGCTCATGTTCTATTCCATGTGGATGGGAAGACTGTGCTTGCTAGTATATTTGTGCATATGTACACACTCACAAGGTGGGGAGATAAATGGGGTTCTCCCTTCAACCCCCTTCTCTCCTCACTTTCCTACCTCTCATGGGGACAAGCCCCTTTCATATGATACATAAGAGTTAAGTGATTACAAGGCAATCAGTTTAATAGAGACAGCGAGCTTGTCTTATCATGCCTGACTCCAAAAATGATGGGGACTAAGCTCGCAACTAACCAGGATTGTTCACAAAATGCAAGCAGGACTTGCAGTCCTGGCCCACAAGGAGTGGGGATGGTGAAACCAGGACTCAGGTGGGAGAGTGCAGAAAAAGAAAGCGAGTGAGAGGCCAAGCCACAGAGAGCTCCTGGGCTCTTGTACAAGTTGAATGCTGGATGCTCTGCCAGGGGAAGAGATGGGAACCAAAAAGAAAAGCTTCCCACCATTTCCTGTTCTCTGGGTGTGCTCAAGTTGACTTCAGGTAAGCGGAGTTCCTAATAATAATGAACTTGGCCAGCAAAGCTTCTGAGATGGCTTAAACTTGCTTCTACACACACACACACACACACACAAAAAAAAAAAAAAAAAAAAAAAAAAAAAAAAAAAAAAAACATACACACCTCACATCTGGACCACACATAAAATATATGCATGCAACACACATGCATGCATTTGCAATACATATATTTTCTGGGTCTCTCTGAATCGTCTGTTTCTAAATCCAATCTGTATTCTTTCAGGAGCCCCTAGCTCTAGAGAGCCCAGAAGAAAAATAGGCAGCCATTGTGTGTTTTTTAAATTGTGTACCCCTCTTTATTTCACTTTTGTTTTTTTGAGATGGAGTTTCACTCTTGTTGCCCAGGGTGGAGTGCAATGGCACAATCTTGGCCCACTGCAACCTCCGCCTCCCAGGTTCAAGAGATTTTCCTGTCTCAGCCTCCTGAGTATCTGGGACTACAGGCATATACCACCACACCTGGCTAATTTTTGTATTTTTAGTAGGGATGGGGTCTCATCCCATTTGGCCAGGCTGGTCTTGAACTCCTGACCTCAGGTGATCTGCCTGCCTCAGTCTCCCAAAGTGCTGGGATTACAGGTGTGAGTTACTGCACCCAGTGCTCCATTTCATTTTTTTTACTGTAAAAGTTCACGAGGTGATGTCTTAATGAGATGAAAATAACAGGCTTCAGGCAGGAAGCGAAGATGAATGTTTCTAGCCCCGGTTGTCTAAGGGAGTTATTTGTAATTGAAAGAGAAAAGTGCTTTGAATTTTCCTCTTTAGGGCAGCTAACCTCAGCATGTCCGGCTTTTTTAGCTCACGGGTAGTCCTCCTCATTTCTAAGGGCACACACCTACTATGTGGAGCATGCCAAGAGCTGGGGTTCTGTGGACAGGGGTTCGGCCCTGCTCGTGACTACAGCTGCAGAGAGTATTCTTCTGCCTTCTTGACCCTGCACTCTAGGTGCTGGCCAGATCCTCTGGCTTCCTCATGAACATGGTAGCCTTCCTGCCAGATGCAGGAACATCTCATTTCCCCACATATTTGGGAGTGGTCATCATCCAGTAGAAACGTGCACATCGAATCCTTCCTCTAAACAAGCAGCTAATTTTTTAAAAATCAAGAAAGGAGGCCATTTATGAATATGCCCATAATTCTGTTCTTCCTAATGGATCCTGGGTCTCTGCCTGCTTTCCTTGTGAGACACTCCCCCTTCATCGGGGGCTAGGATGTGCTACTCCAAGACCGATGTTTATGACTAAGGAAGCCTTTTCCTGGGTTTCCCAATGTTTATGCTTCTGCACATTTTCACAGATCCTCCTTTGAAAGAAAGGCCAATAAGTACCACTGTGGAGGTGGAAAGACCTTCTTTTAGGCTTCCCCAAATCATCAGACGCTAGAGCAGACTTCATTTCACATTGCAACCACAGTTCATCAGTATATTACGCAATGAGATGTGAGGCATACTAGACTCACCTCTAAGAATACAGGCACTGAGGAGGTTCCAGAGGTCAGAGTAGACTCGATTCAAAGTCAACGTGAAGGTGCAGAAGGGAAGCCAAAGATATCAAATCAATGTATTTCATTCTAAGAAATACATTGGGATCTCCTAATGCAAGCTCCTAGTGGGAGCTTTCATGCGATGATAAAGTCATGAGGAAATGACCATTTCTCAAGAGGCAAAGGCCCCTAATTTAGATGAAAAAATAGTTTGCATTTTACAAAATCATTTTATTTTCTTAAAAAATGTCTCTTTTTGTGCTATACTTTCCTATAAGAGCCATATTGATCATTTTCCACACTCTGTCCAGCCACCTAAAGCCTCACTTACCTTCTGGGGTAAGACCCAAAAGACACAGCAGCTGAGTGTGCACTTTCTCTATGGAGCTTGCCTTCCTCTGGGAGCACAATCTCCCCTTCTCCTTCAGTGCCTGGGTGGGGTGATGTAGAAGGGAGGTCGATGAGTCAAATGAAGTGACCAGGTGACCCTGAGCTGGGGTTGGGGGGTATGGACAGGAGCCTGTAGCTGCTCCCAAATTCTTTACAAGCTCCACGGTTGTCCACTTTTGCTCTACATCAACTTTTTCATGAAGACAAGCTCGGAGTCACCTCACCTCTACCAAATAACCCACTGCCCTAAAGCCCTGAAGTTCAGGACTTCATTTGGAATGTGTGTACAGTCCTAGTTGTCAGCTAATACCTTAGTTTGGAATCTTCTCGTCACAGAGACTTGAATTCAGGAGGTTACTTGAGGGATGGGGGCTCACTCTGAGAAGCATGAAGGAGGGAGCAGAGAAGGTGAGGCAGAGAAGCAAGGAAATGCAGTCAAGGGTGTGTGCTGAGCACGTCATCCCTGGGCAGCTGAGACCGGCCCTGTGACATCACGCAGAGCCTGTTTTGAGGCTGTCCCCCAACGGAAGGAAAGCTGGGGTGTTTATCTAGAATTCTCATGCCTCACTTGTTGAGGGTTTATCCTAAAGGTGTCAAACTGCCTAATGGGTTCTAATTGCCCACTTCTCAGACAGAGCCAATTTATCAAGACAGGGGAATTGCAGCAGAGAAAGAGTTTAATATACACAGATCCAACTAAACTGAACACCAGAGTTTTGTTACTCAAATCAGTCTCCCCAGAAATTCAGAGTTTTGAGGGCTTTAAGAAAATAATTTGGTGGATAGGGTTCCAAGGAGTTGGGGGGCACTGATTAGTCAGGTCGAAGACGAAATCGTACAGGGTGGAAGTTGGTTGGTTGTTCTTGCTTTCTTCTGTTCCTGGGTGGGACTGCAGAACTGGTTGAGCCAGATTACTGGCCAAGGTGGCTCCAGATGGTGCCTAGAACACAGGGTCTGAAAAATACCTCAAGTACGAATCTTAGGTTTTACAATACTAATATTATCCCTAGGAGGTTTGGAATCTCTTGGCCTCTGGCTGTATGACTCCTAAAACATTGATAATCTTGTGGCTAATTTTTTTTGTCTTACAAAGGTAGCCTGGTCCCCAGGTGAGAAGGAAGTGTGCTTCAGGAAAGGCCTGATATCACCTTTGTCTCAATGTTACACTGTAAACTAAATTCCTCCTGAAGTTAGGTCAGCTACACCCAGGAATGAACAAGAGCAGCTTGGAGGCTAGAAGCAAGATGGAGTCAGTTAGGTCAAATCTCTTTCACTGCCATCATTTTCTCACTGTTATAATTTTTGCAAAGGTGGTGTCAGTGTTAGATCCCAGAATTTCTGGCTTCCTGATCTTGGGCTGAACAAGACCCACAGTGCAGTGTCCAGCAAGCTTGTGGGCAGAGAAGCAGTGACACACAGCTGGGAAGCTGTAGGTGGGCAGGGATCTGTCTGCAGAAGCTCCAGGAACACCCAGGTGTGTGCGTGTTGCAGGGAGTAGTTACTGGATGGTCCATCAACATCATGTGCTGCAATTAATTTTCTTTCTTTCTTCTTCTTCTTTTTTTTTTTTTGACATGGAGTCTCACTCTTGTTGCCCAGTCTGGAATGCAATGGCATGATCTCAGCTCACTGCAACCTCTGCCTCCTGGGTTCAAGCAATTCTCCTGCCTCAGTCTCCCGAGTAGCTGGGATTACAGGTTTCCGCTACCCATGCCCAGCTAAGTTTTGTATTTTTAGTAGAGATGGGGTTTCATCATGTTGGTCAGGCTGGTCTCAAACTCCTGACCTCAAGTGATCCACCCCTTGGCCTCCCAAAGTCTGGGATTATAGGCATAATCCACCACACCCAGCCTGCAATTAATTTTCATAGAGGTCCTTGGTTGCTGATGTTTATATAGAACTCCTGCATTAATTATATTAGAGTTATAGAGAAAAGATCTCTTGAATGGATCAGGAAAATAAAACTTACCAAACTGAAAAAAAAAAACAAAAACCAGGGCTGTTTTCCCTTGCCCCTGCGCTTTAACTTTACATAATGACGCGCTACCACTGTGGGGTGTTTTGCATGGAAGACATTCGTGCTTGCTCTAGTCCCATACCCTGGCACACACCCTCCCACTATAAGGAACAAAGGGATAAATGGAATGAGAGGAAGAGTTGGAAATTATTAAAGATCTTTCTTTATTGTGTTTTCCCCTGAGTATGGCATCCTTCTGCCTTGGCTTCCAGAGAAACAGCAGGGTTGAAATTCACATGAAAACAGAGGGAATCCAAAGAAAAGAAAGCAATTTCAGCTTATGAAATTCAAAGTAGGATTTCACAGGACTCATGTGCTCTCCAAGACCAGGCAGGATTGTAAGAAAGGATTAGCACACTAATAGCCAGGCAGGGACTCTGAGGCCATTATCATGATGATGGTGATTAGGCCATTGACTTCAACGTAAGCAGAGTGGGTGGGCCCTCATCCTCACCCATGGGAGAAGTTTGTGGGAAGCTGTGGTTCTCATTTTCTTTTCCGGGATCTGACTAAAGGAGGATATGCTAGACAGACATGAGGTGGCCCAACATATTTCTGTGGGTCCAAGGGCAAGGTCAAAGAGGGTGCTTTGGGTTTGAATGGTTGAGTCTCTGGCAGCTCCCAGGAGGCCAGTACCAGTGGCTAAGGCCATGCCCTGGGGGGCTGAACTGGATTCCACCAGCATCAGCTGAAGGAGGATAGGACAGAGGCTCAGGGGACTCAGTTGCTCTTCTGAGCCTGGAGGAGGCACATGGACAAAACCAGGCCCTGATTTTGTCAGAGGGATCAGAACATGAGTTCGTTAGCTCTAGAAGATGGCAGAATACCCAGCAAGGGACAAGGACCACCTTACCCGGGGGACAGCAGGCATGCCACCCCTCATGTAACCAGGACAGCAAAACCAGATTGCCTGGTTCCCAGATCAGTTGAGCCGAGGTTGCCTGGGTGAGAGCACCAAGTCCTAACCACTAGATCACATAAATTCTTGGCACTGCTAACTCTGAAGAATGTGGAAAGGGGCTCCAGAAGCGCAGTGAGCTTACTGTTCGAATAAATATCGTGGAATAAATACCCAGAGCCTCTGGCACCCAGAGGTCCTAGAAAGAAACCAGTGGGGTGGGGCTCCAGAAATCAGAGTAATGGAGAAAATATCCTGAAAGATGGAGCACTCCCAAAGCAATTCTAGAATAGTTTTTTTCTTGTTCTGCACTATTTATTTCTTAAATTAGAGTATGTGTTGAGTCCAGTTTAAGAGCTTAAATGGAATGAGGTTTAAAACCAGATTAGGCATTAACTTCAGGTTAGTCCCATTTTTTTCCAGCTAACAGCTCTGAATTGGGTGCTGTCAGAAAGCAGGGACAATTCTACAAGTGGCCGTCACAGGAAGTCTTTGCAAGACAGCCGAGCATGAGGCCACAGCTGTGACTGCAGAGGCAGTGGCACTCCCATCAGCCAGGATGGGGGGCGTTTGTCATTCTGGTTGGTTCTTTGGTTGGTCTGTGTTCATATGCACCATAGGTGCTTTTGGTCTTGCTCCATGTTGGGAACAGTCTCACGCAGATGCTGATGCTCTGTGACATCGTTTGTGCTCAGCAGGAGAAGCATAAAACCAGGCTGGGTGTGCTGGGTGGCTCCCTGATGCCAGGGGCTGACTTTCTCTTTTCAGTCAGAACCTAGATTAGCTTGATGTGGACAAGCATATCAACGAAGTCCACGAGATAGCTTCCAAGCACACTTTACTACAGATGCAAATGAAGCCTCCTAGGAAGAAGGAATATGAATCAGGTAGAAATGGAGCCTTTAGTCATCAAATAGCTTGGTCTGTTTGTTAACAATTTGTAAAAAGAACAACTTGGATCCAGACAACAACATACTGCACAATAAGTTTCAGTTAGGTTAGAGAAAAACGTGCTTCAGAAAATCTAAGAGCTAACATTTTAGGAATACACATTAAATGTATTTCTCAAATCTTCGAATGTCACAGGATTTTCCAAGTTGAAGCACTGCCATTTATCTCAAAGACAGTCACCGGTATAGTTGAATCCATCAACATTTAAAATAGTATGTGTCAAAGCACACCATAAATAAAACGAAAAGTCAGACATCTAATTTTAAAAAGCGTTTCAAAAATGAGAAATGAAAATATCAATAATATTTAAATAGCCCATATACATCAATAGAAAGGCACTAAAAGCCAGGTGTGGTTGCTCAAGCCTGAAATCCCAGCACTTTGGGAGGCCAAGGCGGGTGAATCACAAGGTCAAGGGATCAAGACCATCCTGGCCAACATGGTGAAACTCTGTCCCTACACAAAAATTAGCTGGGCGTGGTGGCACATGCCTGTAGTCCCAGCTATTCAGGAGGCGGAGACAGGAGAATCGCTTGAACCCAGGAGGTGGAGGTTGTAGTAAGCTGAGATCGCGCCACTGCACTCCAGCCTGGTAACAGAATGAAACTCCATTTCAAAAAAAAGGCACTAAAATGGACAAATGCATGATTAAATATATACCAATCTGATATATAAATGATTGCTAAATATTTGGACAAATGCCTTGCTTTGCTAAAAACAAAAAGTAAACAACAATAATACACAATGAAAACTCATATAAACAACAACAAAGTACAATTCCATGTCCTAAAACCATGAACAATTTTTTAAAAATGGAAAACGCCAGACAATCACGATAATGTGTTTAAAATGAACACTCTCAAATGCTGTTGTAGGGTTTTAAATTGCTCCAAATTTCTGTGAAAATCACTCAGCACTGGGTATGTCCATGGCGTTCAGACTTCGAATTCTGCTTTCAGAAATCTAACCTGGGAAAACATTTCAAAATGCCAAAGGTTTTGCACAAGATGTTCATAGAATATTTATAAACTGGAAATCACTTAAAGAGGTAACTAAGGGAGGGTGGCAAAAGACATATGGCTTTCTATAAAATGTAATGTTATGGACTGTATTTCACAGAGTCCTAATGGCTTAGGAGAAATCTTTCCATTTAATGTTTATTTGTCCACTCCAAAAGCACTTTAATATTTTAAATATGATACTGCATGGTCATATTTGACCTTTAAGATATTAAGTATTTTAAACGGACAGTTTTTTCATTATGAGTAAATTTAAATTTGTCATCTAATATTGAGGGGGAAAAAACTACTGATTTCCAAAACACTGAAGGTTTTTTTGAGGATTTTTTTTTTTCTTGGCATTTGAGGCAAATAACCGAGCCCTTCCCATATTAGCAATTGGACTCTACCTTTGCACTGAGGCACACATTCAGAAGACTTTTTAAATAATTGCGAATGATTCACTGTGTCAAGCAGCTTGTGTTTTTTCATTCTGACATATGTGTAGATCCTTTTCTGGAGGAAAAACAATTTGATCTTTATTGTTCCAACATAGTGTGGTTGTCTGTCACGAATGAAAATGTCAATGCATTTTCATAACAGAATATACCTTTTGATATTGGCAAAGAAATTAAGTCTTCACTGCACCCGCTGCATGAAGAAGCGACTTTCATCCTGTGTAACGTGTGAGTCCCCATGTTGCATTATTAATGTGCACTATTTACAGGCACACAATGTACAGAGCAATTTCCCATCAAATTGCTGAGTGTTTTCTCTTGTTCATTTGGAATGATTTGAAAATGGTCATTCAACCGGATTGTTATGGTAATGTTACAAATTTATGTGGTATTTTAGAAACAATAATGTAAAAATTGGCAACACAGTGAATCATGAAAGCAGGTGTTTAAAAATTACCACCAACTCCTCTGAGTCAAAGACAGGGAGCTGTATTCTACCAGACAACAGGTGGCTCCTGGGAGTGCCTGGTTGGGCTAGAGATGCTGCTATTTCCTTCTTATTTTGCTTCCTGCAGATCCTGCCAGTGGGCAGCCCCATGTCCTCTGTGCCTTCCTCACCCCCCACCTCACCCCTACTCCCACCACACATACAGGTTGATTACATACAGTGCCCACTTTCTCTGTGCCAATCAGATTGTTTGCACCAGGAATTTGGAATTGAGACTTGAAGGCAAGTTGGAATGCAGTGTAGGGCACTGGAGCTATAAACTCATTGGGATCCTCAGACACAGAATGACCGTGTGGCTCAGCAATCCCACTGCAAAGCATATGCTCAAAAGCACAGAAACACATACTCAAAGACTTGCACATTTATAGCAGCATTGTTCACAATAGCCAAAAATGTGGAAACAATCCAAGCATCCATCCACAGATGAATGGGTCAACAAAATGTGGTCTGTCCATACAATGGTATATTAGCCATAAAAAGGATTGAGGTTGTGATACATGCTACAATGTGGCTAGACCTCAAAACACCACACTAAGTTAAATAAGCCAGTCACCAAAAAAGCACCTATTAAATGATGCCATTCATATGAAATTCGAGAAGAAGTCAGTCCACAGAAATGAAAACAGATTCGCGATTGCCAGCAGCTGAAGGGAGGCGACAGAGGGAGAGTGGTTGATTAACGGGTATGGGATTTTCTTGTGTGGCGATGAAAATGTTCTGGAATTAGAAAGAGGTGGTAGTGGCGCAACATTGTGAATTGTATGTTTTTAAATGGTTCCTATTATGTTATGCAAATTTCACTTCAATAATAAGAAATACAGGTAGATCTGGGGTTCAGAGTTGATACCCTGCAAAGACAGATGCTAGATGAAGCTGTGATGGAGCATAAGTGAGGAGGTCAGCAGAGGAAGCTGGCGTCAGAGAGGATGATGAAACGGGTGTGCAGAGAAGCAGAGGCAGGTGGGGGAGGTGGAGATAGGTGGAGCCAGCAGTTACAGGTGACATTCCAGTTCTTACAGAGTCCCCTGTATCCCTGCAGTAAATGTCCTCTTATCTCAAGTGGAATGGACTTCTGCCTCTCACATCCCAACAGCCTCAGGAGGTCCTAACCACATGTGCCCAAGGTAGTCGGGGCACAGCTTGGCTTCATACATTTTAGGAAGGCATGAGACATCCATATGTGTGAAATGTACATTGCTTCAGCACAGAAAGGTGGGACAACTTGAAGTAGGGACTTCTAGGCCATAGGTAGATAAGAGACAAAAGGTTGCATCATTCTAGGTCTTTGATCAGCCTTTCACTGAATATACAATTTACATGTGAGAAGAGAGTGGAGGAATAGTCACTTATGCCTTAGTCTGGCTCAGTGAATCTGCATTTTTACATAAACAATAAGGGAGAAGAAACAATCAGATATGCATCTGTTTTCAGTGACCAGAGGGATAACTTTCAGTTCTGTCCTTTGTCCCACATCTGTGAAGATAAGCTATCAATTTACATTGCCAGGGTGAAATTCAACCGAATTGTTACAGAGTGAAGATCCTGAGGCCCACAGGGAATTTTGTTGTGGACAAATTGTGATGGAGGTTTGCAGCCTTTTACTCTTTGTAGATAGCTTATTTGTAATAGAATGGGAGGCAGGCTTGCCTGGTGCAGTTCCCAGCTTCACTTTTCCCTTTGGCTTAGTGATTTTGGGGTCCTGAGATTTATTTTCCTTTCTCAGGCCTTAAGCTGAGTTTTCCAGTCCTCACCACCTGCAAGAGAATGCTGATGGTCACTTCACAACCCTTAGTCATTCAAGGTTTATCGAGTGCCCAACACATGCCAATCACTTGCTATGTGTGAGAAACTCTGGGTTGAAAAAGACCTTTTCCTTCCCTCTCAGGTAATTCATAGCCCCTGTGACGTCAGGAGGCTCTAAGATCATTCCTATTATATAGGCAGTGAAACTGGAGCTGGAGAAATGGAGACACTTATCCCAAAGTCTTGGGGACAGAAGGGGGAGAGCCAGGACCAAGCCAGAGAAAGCACTCAGCTGCCCCCTTTTCTAGTTCAGTTTCATGTGGAGCCTCCATACAGATGAAGAGTGATGTTGTCAGGACAAAAATATGGCACGTTATGCTGCACTTGTATGAAGAGAGCTGCATGATGAAACGGAGTCTTTTCTGGGAGACGTCCCAGAGCAGATGGGACATGCACAGAAAGTCTGGAGTCCTGGCTCCTCCTCTCTAACCACCTTGGGAGGCAAACTCCCTGGGGAGGAGGCTGTGCGTGCTTACATCTCCTTTCTGCTTCCCTTCCAAGACCCCGGCCAGGTGACCCCTTTGCTTTGCTTATTACAGGTTCCATGCCAAGTGTCCCAGCAGCTCATGGCCTGGAGGAAAGTCACAGAGGCCAGTCTGAGGCTGCCCTGTTCTCATGGGCCTGGAGAAGCCCTGTTCTCCCAAGGTCAGAATGGAAGTGATCGCGGATGAAAGCGAGGCTCTCTCATGACCTTGAGCTTTCAGCTGGTCTGGGATTGTCATCTAAACTCTTCTTCACAAGCAGGTAATTAACCCATCAGGGAAATTTGGAAGCCATTACATTTGCAACGATATTTTTAAAAAAGTGGTTAGTGGTGGTTTTAACCTTGGCCGATATTCCAGTAATTTGTCACTTACTCCCATAGTTCTTATCCATTTGTCAAAGTAATGTTGCAGAGACATTAGCACAACTCTCCAAAATTGTGTAGGGCATCAGATGGAGCAAATCAGTCCCGATTAAAAGTGTGATCTTGACATATTTTTATAAGTGTTAATCAGACCATACCACTCACCTTCTAGAATCCCCCTTCCATCCAGAAGAAAACCTATCCCCATCCCAGGGCACGGAGGGCCCCAGGTGACCCAGCCTGGGCCTGCATCCAACGTCATCTCCCTTAATTCCTCCACTGGGCTCTGGTCCTGCCAGCCTGTAGCTGGTGGGAGCACTTGGTTCCCCCACATGACAGCCTCCCTCACTCTTCCCAATCTCAGTTCCCACATCCCTAATATTTAATGTCTTCAATGATCCATTCTCTGTCCCCAGCATGCCCATTGCTGAGAACTGAGTTATTCTCCATCTCGTGCATGCTCGTTCAATGCCTGCTTCCTGGGACACCTGCAGGCCGGGGGCCATTTCCATTATGCTCTCTCTCTGTACCTCAAGTCTAACATACAGCAGGTGCTCAGTAGACATCTATGGAACAAATTCACTGAAATAACAATGATTAGGAAATGTACAGAGGACCCTCAAAATAGTAGCCTGTTCCAGAATTTACAGAATCTAAGGTCATGGACTCAGATCATCAGAGTCAGAGGCACCCTCAGAGCTGTGGAGTCCAGCCAGAGCTTCCCAGCTCTGAAGCTTGGGACCTGGCCCAGCTGTCTGTGTGGAGTCAGCTGTGGAAGCAGGGCTGGCCCAGGCTGGTGGGGGGGCCTCCTGTTGTTCTTGCCGAGAAGTGATGCATCCACAGGGAAACCATTCAGGTTAGAGAAGGAGCTCTCAGCAGGTGAGCCTGCCAGGAACCAACCTCAGCTCCCTGTGGCCACATTGGTGGTGGGAGGACGTTGAGGGAGGCTGCCTCCTCCATGCTGGCCACTAGGTCTGTGCCCACCTCCTTCCCTTCCATCTAAACAGCATGCACCATTTAGAGCTGGATGTGCACAGAAGCCAGTACTGAAAGATTGTCCATTTTTGGCTCACGCCTGTAATCCCAGCACTTTGGGAGCCCAAGGCAGGTGAATTGCTTGGTCCAGGAGTTGAAGACCAGCCTGGACAACATAGTGAGACCTCCAAAATTACAGAAGTCAGCTGGGCATGCTGGTGCACACCTGTAGTTCCAGCTACTTGGTAGGCTGATGCGGGAGGATTGCTTGAGCTCAGAAGGTTGAAGCTGCAGTGGGCTGTGTTCATGCCACAGCATTCCAGCCTGGGTGACAGAGTGAGACCCTGTCTCACAAAAAATGATAGTTCTCAAAAATTCTCTCCTCCTGTTAATTCCAAACAGCGTTGTCCTGGCTCCCTCTCTCAGTTGATGTCACTTCTCTGCCTCGGCTGCCTAATTATCTTGATACTCTCAGGGGCCTGGCCCTGAGCACTCTCCTGGTACAGTCTCCCTGGACAATTTCCTCCACTCCTTGCCTTCATTAGCATCCATTTGCTGACAGTAATTAAATATTGCTGTGGTCCAGAACTCTCAGCTGAGCTGCAAACCTGCAGGGCCGAGCACGGGAGGCCTCATGGATGATGCTTCGCTAAGATGGCACTCCCAGCTGCACCTGTGGGCTCCCACACCTGCTCCTCCGCTCGTTTCTCTCCTGACCAATGAGAAATCCCGGCGACACTTATCTCCACCTCCTCCTTTGCCAGCCCCGACACCCATGCCTCAGTCATCAGTACAGATTCACCTCCTGAGTATTCTGGAATTCTACCCCGCTAACCCACCCCCTCTGCTATAACCTTAGCTAAAGTCTTCCTGAATAAGGACATTCCCAAGGCATGACATGATTCATGAAGGCATACCAGGAGGGAATGGCATGCATTTCCCTGGGCTGCCCAGGTTTCCCACACAGTGCCATGAGAGCAAGATTTTGCAAACCCACATGTAGTCCCCTGTTTGAAATGGTCCCATAGTTTAACGTCATCTGCAGAAGCAAGTGCCATCTCTGTAGTTGGGTGCATCCATGTCCTCCTATGCTGGCTCTCTTCTTTTTTGCAGTGTTTCCTCTAGGCGAGGGTTGCCTCAGCCCCCCACGCAGGCAGAGAGGTGGCAGAAGGCGGCCTGCCTTCCCCGGACACACCACACTCAGCCAGAGCCTGGGGCCTTTGCTTGGGCTGACCCTGAATCCACAGCTTCATCATCCCCGTCTGCCTGGTAAACACTCCCTCCTTTCCTGAGAGGGCAACAATTCTGTCTATGAGAGTTCCCGGAGTGCCAGATGCACAGGGCACTGTGGATGCCTGTCCTAGGACTGGCCTCATGGAGCTGCCACCTCTTTGTAAAGAGGACAGGGACACGGGACATGCAATTCATTGTGTGCCAAGTGCTGCCCAAGGGAAACATCAGAGACACTCAGGGAAACCGACCATCCCAAATAGCCCAGAGTGTCCTGATTTTAGCCGCAAATTCTCGTCTCCTGGGAAATCCCTCACTCCCAGCAAACCAAGATGGTTTGTCCCCTTACAGCTTGCAGAGTCAGAGAAGAGAGACCCAGGAGAAATGCCAGTGTTTGTTAGAGACCTGGAGGATGAAGAGAGTTTCCAGGCAGACAGAAGTACCCGGGGGAAGCACCTGAGAGGCAGGCAAAGAAGGGCCTACACAGGGCAGGTTCCAGAGGCAGAAGGAGCCCTGGTCGGGCTGCAGTGAGTCAGGCCTTTCTGAAATGACCTCCCCACCCCATCTGCCACTCTCAGCTCCCAGAAATAGTCATTCTCTCCTCTGAGGCCCTACCAAGCACCACACCTACATCAAACATAGCACATATATTTCAGGACATTTTCTTAACTTACTACTTTATTTACTGCCTTTACTAACTTTCCTGCAAGTGACTTTGGACAGGAGACCCTTATCCAATCCCCCGTGTCTCAGAGTTAATAGCAGGGACACAGTAGACATCTGGGAGTGAGGGGGAGATGATGCTTCCATCATGCTTCAGCCTCCCAGAGCATCTTTCACGCATATGTGGAATCAGTCACATCACAGCAGAACTATTTTTACATGACAAGCCAGGGAGCATATCCTAGCAATGTGTTTCCAAGGCTCCCCAAAACACAAGGAGAGCACAATGGCAGGAGACACCCACAGCCGAGAGTGCAGAGACAGTGAACACACAGCAGGAACATTATCATGAGCCTGGGTTTAAAGGACGATTCCAGATCAGACTGAGGTGCCTTGGCCTTTGCCCTCCTCTTTGCTGTCATCAGACTCGAAGTTCCATGAGGACAGAGACCCTGTCGGTCTTGCTCACTGTGTCCCCTGGACTTACACGAGTGCCTGGCACTTGGCAGGCGTGCTCAGTCTTTGCTCTCTGAAGCTGCTTCAGTAAAGCCCTGCTGTGCCAAGCGTGGTCTATACTGCAGTGGTGCCCCTTGAGACCTCACCCACATCTATTGAATCTGAATCTGCATTTTAACAGGGTTTCTGTGCTACATTGTAACTTCTGAGAGGGACCCTGTGAAGGGGCTTGGTCATTCCCAAGCCAGTGCCCTCAGCTGGCTCTAAAAGCTAATTAAAGGCTGAGCGCACTGGCTCATGCCTGTAATCCTAGCACTTTGGGAGGCCAAGGGCAGTGGATCACCTGAGGTCAGGAGTTCAAGATAAGCCTGGCCTTCATGATGGAACCCCGTCTCTACTAAAACTACAAAAATTAGCCAGGCGTAGTGGCAGGTGCCTGTAATCCCAGCTACTCGGGAGGCTGAGGCAGGAGAATCCCTCGAACCCGGGTGGTGGAGGTTGCAATGAACCAAGATCGCGCCACTATACTCCAGCCTGAGCGACAGAGCGAGACTCTGTCTTGATAAATAAATAAATAAAATAAAAACTAATTAAAGCTGAGGCCTCTTTGCTTATCTAGAAAATACTTCTTCATCTTTGGAAGCCCTGCTGAGGAGGTCCCCTTCTGAGAAACCTCCCAGACATCACCCTTCGCCGTTGGAGTTGCCTGCTCCACCTGCCAGGCTGTGCCCATCCTGCCCTGCCTTCTCCCTTCTGTCAAGGCATTTATCACGCTGCAACACAATGTGCTCTACACGCCCGTCTCCCCACCAGATGGGAGGGCCAGACTGAAGTCCTTGAAATGAGAAAAGGAATCTTATTTATATCTTTGCATTCCAGGTCTGTTCCCACATGGAACTGAGTGTGATTAGTTGTGTGTGCCGGCCTGTGCCCTCTCCCTTTGAGTCCTACATTCTAGAATCCCACACTTCACCAAAGAAGGTCTTCCCTCACTCCCTCCCTCTCTGTCTCTCCATTCTTCTCTCCCTCCTTCTCTCTCTTCTTCTCTTCTTTCCTTCCAATGGAAAGGTAGAACTCCAAGAAAATATTTTTTATGTGAACTAGGTACTAAAATTACTTGGTACCATTGCTATGGGATAGAACACATATTTAACATGAATAAGGAAATTCCCAAGGTATAACATGATCCATGAAGGCATAATAGGAGAGGACAGCATGCATTTCCCTGGGTTGCCCAGATTTCCTAGCCATTCCTAGACACCGAGGATGTGGCCATTCAAACCCAGCAGTCATGTGTCCTCATCCACGTGGACCTCTGAGAGTGCAATAACAAAATCTAGGGATTCAAGTCAAAGTTGCTGGATGTGACATGCTTCAGTCCTTAAGTAGAAGCGTGTGTCACCTGCTTAGACTGTGAACTCCTTAAAGATACACATTCTGCCTTAAATGCCTGTATGTCTGTGGCAGTTCACAAGGTACCCAGCTCAACAAATACTTATCAGAAAAATCCAGAAGACAATCACAAAGGTGCCCTTCTGTGTGCAAAGCAGGTGGATGCAGGGCTCCAGCTCAAGCCCAGCTCTCTGTGTGTGCCCTCCAGCAAACTACTGCGCCTCGTTAAGCTATGGGTTCATTGTCTGGATGTGAAGCGACGCAGCTGACAGCACTCTCTCCTCACCTCCAAGGTCACATACCATGGACAGCGCTAGATATACGGCCAGAATTTTAATCATCTTTTCAATTTGCTGTCTTCTGCCTGACAAGCTGGTGAAAGTGAAATTGCTGAGAATTGACATGAATCAGTAGGGCATTGAAATGTTGTTAACTGAAGTATGAGAATGGTTATGAATAACTATTGTTATTATTTAGGGTTTTTTCACATGCTGTAAACTCAAAAGCTTCTAGAAAAAGTAAAATAAAACAGGTCTCATTAAACACATCATCCAACAATGCAGGATCGGTTTTTTTAACCTCTTAGGAATCTCCCCTAAAAGGCCTTTTCTTACTAATACAATGAATTTGTCCACAGCTTTATAGCCCACAGAAACCCAAACCTGGTTATGCTTCAGGATTAGCTGGGGAGTTTGACTCAGTCAGCCTTTATTGTCTTCCCCTGCCAGGTGCCTTTGTGCAGTGTACAAACTTCACAACTGTCCATGGCCACTCTGTTATGGAGTCCTTCAGCAGATTCTGAGAAGAACATATTGTTTTCTTGAGAAAACTTGGGACCAATAATTTTAGCAAGTTTCCCAGTAAGTCTAGTATACAAGTATATTTGAGAACCAGTACTTTATTTAACAGTTCCCCCGCAATCACGATTACAGTGTATCTCCATATTTAAGTACCAATGCATTATTATAGCACTCTAGTAGTTCCTACACATGGAAAGATAAGTGGAAGGTATTATTTGAAAATTTGCTACTGTGTTATACAAAGTACCTCAAGTCAGTATTGTAGCTGAGGAGCACCAACATGTGTATCACTGGATGCTGACGCTGACATGAACTAACTAGGCTCATAAAGGCGCTGCATCAGCATGCCTTCCAGCCCCAGACACATACCCTCTGGGTAGGAGCTTTCCTGGCCCTCGTCAGCACAATTCCTGCAATGCCCTGCTTTGCAGCTGTCTCTGTGCACCAATGGTCACCTGGAGACAGCTAGATAAAATGCAGTTTTGTGAGCCTGCCAGCAGAGCAGAAACCATCCCTAATTATAAGAACACAATATGTTCTCCTCTGCCCTCATGCATGTTGACCTTAAAATAAAATTCCTTGAAAAACTGTAGTCTGCTCTGATACTGGGAATGCCAATAGCAGAATCCTTGTCATTTAGCTTCTGCCTGCTGTGTGCAGCAATAGCTGCTGGGTGAATCATATGCCCTCCAGAACTCATTGGCAGGCAGCAGGGCTGTGGACCCAGGGGACTCTGTCAGCAAGGGTATGACTGAAATGGGAGTGAGGTCTGAATGAGTTTGGCTGCCTGCATGTTGCCTGAAACTGCTCTTCCAGAGTAGATAAATGCCATCCAGCTTATCATGCCAAGAAATGTAGGGGTGACTTGTGGCAAGCCCAGGTTTCTTTCCACCATGGGTGCCAAAGGCACAATCACATCTCACTCATGATCAACCAGAATCATATAAGGAACTTACTGTCCATATCAAATTTCATCTAGAAAAGTAGTCTGGAAGTCTGATGTGCATGCACTGACTTTACTGAATGTCCCCTGCTCCACCCCTGGCTGCACCCAGGCTCCTGTCTGTCTCAGTCCCTGACCTCATGAGCCCTGTGTCTGTGGCACCCCATCCAGTGCCCTGAGTGTCCCCTGCTTCTGTCTCAACCAGCAAACATCTCTGACCATACATTCCCTTCCTCCAGAGGAACCCAGAAAGGGTTCCTGGAGAAGTCTGCCAAACTTTTGATGCTCCAGGAGGCCCTGGCCAAACTTTTTCTGCCTAGTCCAATCTCACCCACCTTACCTCAAATGCCATGTTACACTTTTCTCAAGACAAAAAAAAATAACAATTGGAGACTGTTAACTGCTGTTCTCAAGCAGTTTTTACCAAGAACTGAGAGTGCCTTTCTCACAAAGATAAATTTTACATTATTGCCACATAAGGAGCAGAGTGTATAGTAGCTGCTGATATGGTTTGACTCTGTGTCCCCGCCCAAATCTCATCCTGTAGCTCCCATAATACCCATGCATTGTGGGAGGGACCTGTTGGGAAATGATTGAATTGTGGGGATGGGTTTCTCCCATACCGTTCTCATGAGAGTAAATAAGTCTCATGAGATATGACAGTTTTAAAAAGAGGCATTCCCCCACACAAGCTCTCTCATTTTCTGCCTGCCACCATCCACGTAAGACATGACTTGCTCCTCCTTGCCTTGCGCCATTCTGAGGCTTCCCCAGCCACATGGAACTGTACATTGAATTAAACCTCTTTCTTTTGTAAATTACTCAGTCTCAGGCATGAAAATGGACTAATACAGCTACTGAGTACCAGTAGGAAATCTTATGTCCCCAAGTGGTACCAGATTGCAGTTTAATGTTGCTACTAAAGGAGAGAGGGGGAGAGGGAAAGAGGGAGAGAGGGAGAGAGGGACAGAGTGAGAGAGGGAGAGAGGGGGAGAGGGAGTGAGGGAGTGAGAGAGGGAGAGAGGGAGAGAGAGGGAGGGAGGGAGGGAGGGGGAGAGAGAGAGAGAGAGAGAGAGAGAGAGAGAGAGAGAGAGAGAGAGAGAGAGAGAGAGAGAGAGAGAGAGACAGAGATCTGTCTGTTAATCCCTAAAAGAAAGTTATGATGGCAAGTCACTGTTGTCAACCCCTTCAGTCCAAGGTCAAGTTATAAAATGTACCAGAACAGCACTCCTTGCCCCTAGATCTTGGTTTCTAAAACCATTCTCCAACAAAAGGAACCAGGGATCCATGGAAAAATGAACACTTCTAGGGCTAAGGCAGGAAATAAACAAGTTGAGCCTGGAGTATCTTGAAATGCTAGAAAGTAAGAAAGTGCAGGCCAGGCGCAATGGCTTACATCTTTAATCCCAGCATTTTGGGAGACTAAAGCAGGCAGATCATCTGATGTCAGGAGTTCAAGACCAGCCTGACCAACATGGTGAAATCCTGCCTCTACTAAACCTATAAAATTAGCTGGGCATGGTGGCGCACGCTTGTAATCCCAGCTACTCGGGAGGCAGAGGCAGAATTGCTTGAACCTGGGAGGTGGAGGTTGCAGTAAGCTGAGATTGCACACTCCAGCATGGGTGACAGAACAAAACTCCATCTCAAAAAAAAGGAAAAAAGAAAGAATAAAAGTAAGGAAATGCTGAAAAACAAAAAGAAATCGGTAATAATAATAATAAATAAAAAGTGACCATCGATGTCAAAGGGGCATAGGAGCCCAGAAGCTCACTGAGAGCCCCAGTGGCCAACGCTGGAACAATTCAAAAGGCAACATAAATAAAGCAGCATCGTATTCCACACTAAAGCATAAGGTAAAGATTCATGAATCCACGCCTACATAAATGATCAAGTAAATTAAATAAATTAGGGAGAGAAAACATTCTCCTGTATAGAAAAATTCCAATTATTGTGTAGACACTTCATCCTACAGTAAAGGGAACCTTAACTCCCTATGCTTCAAGTGTGGGCCACAGATAGTGACTTCCTTCAAACAGTTCGTGATGAAGGAGGTACAATATAGCTGCACTGAAGTCTATCTACCAGTGCATGTGGGAGCTGTGGAGATGCCACATGTAGTGCCTACTGGTAGCAGAGACAGGCTTCCCTCAGATAGGGTCTGTGGAATGGCCACTATTCTTGGAAATGTAGCCTGAGTCCTGTTCTCTATGCCTCTTCGTGACTCTGTAAACCCTGCGATCTTTTGAATAAACTCCTTTATTTAATTAGCTAAAGTCATTTTCTGTTGCATTTAACTAAAAACATTGATACGTTTGGCTAGAAAAAAGTGAGCCCAGAAGGACAGCAAGGCACATGGGAAGTTATAATGAGCTCAGAAATTAATATAAGCTATGGTAGTATGACACATTATTGGATACAAAAATGTGTGTGTGTCTGTGTGTGTGTGTGTGTGTGTGTGTGTGTGTGTGTATAGAGGATAAAATAAAAAGCCTTAGGATGATAAAAGGAGTGTGGGACTCTTCAGCAGGTAGATGCATGACAAAAAATTCTTGCAAAAATTTGAGGAAGAATAGAGAGTAATTACCGTAGAATTTGCTACGGAAAAAAAATATAGTTAAAACTTTAATGGTAATCACTAAATCAATGAAAATATAATCATGGCTTCTTCATCAACCGAGAATAGAAGCAGGCAAGAGGGGTGGATAGAGAAAATTTCATTAATCTAACAAAAGGAAGGAAAGGGTAAAAAGAAAAGACAAAAGATGGTAAGTAGAAAGTGTACCATATGATGGAGGAATGAGCCTAAAAATACCATAATCTCAATAACTATAAATGGTTAGACCCACCAGTTAAAAAGCAGAGACTATCTGGTAAGATGTTTAAAAATCTAGCTAACACTATTTATAAGAAGCACATAGAGAAGCACAAAACTGAATAGAAATGTTTAAATTAAAAAATAAAAATAATATACCTTACAAATACTGACAAAATTAGGGTAACAATTAAAGAACGAATAATATTAGACAACATAGAATTTGAGATAAATAGCATTAGTGGAGATAAAGGACACCATATATTACTAAAAAGAACAATCAAACCAGAAAAATCGTATTTTGTTCTTAGCAAAACTGCCTCAAAATATACCAAATTTCAAACCATTGAGAGCTATTTTAATACATTCATATTAGAAATTAACATATGAACTACACAAGACAGGAATTAATAACCAGCAAAGGTAAAATATACATAATATATTTGTAGAAAATCTCTCATCATCCCAAAATATAGAAGATACATTCTTTTCAAGAAAAACTGATCATTAAAACACAAAGAAGTTGCCAATACATTTCATGGCATCAAAAGAATACAGATCATGTTTGCTAAGGATAATTCAACTAAATTGAAAATGAACAAAAAAGACAATGGGGTAGGCAACACTTTCTGCTCTACATATATGGAGATACTTAAAAATATATTTATTAATAACTCACAAATTAAGGAGAAATGTATAATGTAAATTACAGAGAGTCTAAAAATGAATAGCCTGAAAGTGCTGTGTACCTCAAAACATGAAGGCTGTAGCTAAATTAGTACTTGGGGTTTAGATTATAGCCTTCATGCATGTATTAAAAACAGCTTTTAAAAAAAACAAATGAGTTCATTCATTTAAGGTTAAAAAAGAAAAATTACTAAAGCCTAAAACTGTAACAAGAAGAAAATAACAGATATAAAAGCAGATATTAACAAAATGAACAAGAAAGAGACAATAGAAGATCGGCAAAGATCAATTCCTTAATAAGTCCATAAAATAACACTGATCATTAAAAGGAGAAAAGAGGCACCAACAAGAGACAAGTAATAAAAATGGGGCTATCATGACATTATGGTGAGTTATTAAAAGACCCTAAGAGGTTGCTAAATGCAGCTTTATGCCAGAAAATTTAAAAGCTTAGTAAAAACAGAAACATTTTGAGAAGAATACAATGAAATGTAGAGACACATTCCACAGTATCCTAAAAATAACTTAAATTTAAAATTTTAAAATGAAATAAAATAATAAAATTCAGAAAAAACAAAAAGCAGAGAAGAAGGCTGGTGGTTTCCTGGTGTCTTGTCATTTCACTGAGCAGAGCACTGGGGACAGGCAGGTGCTTCTGGATACGCAGAGCATTCAGGTTCTAGTGAGGGCACCTGCCTCTTCTTGAAATACCTTGTATGGAGCCGGAGAAAAACCATCAGGTGTGTGTGTATAAACAGAAAAGGCTTGGATGCCAGGCTCTTAAGTATACAGTCCAGCTGGACAGGAGTTTTGGAGACTGCACCTGTAGCTTTTGATCTCTCATACCACCCAAACAGGAAAGGCACCCCACCACCAGGGAGATGGACTTCAAGCACAGACCCTCCCACTCAGAAGGGAGAGCTTCAGTCAGTCTGTTGTTAGGCAGCCTACACTTCACAAGCAATTCTACTATTACCAACACCGATTCACAGAGAAACAGGAATTCGCATTAAAAGGACACACACCGAAAAGAATGAATTCACTTGTAATCAAAAGATTCCTGCTTAAAGAAACACACAGGCAGGATTGGATGGGTTTACGGTGCATTTTGGCATCGCTTCAAAAAATAACTATCTTAAATAACTGGTTAAAAGATTAAAAAAGGAAGGAAAGCCTCCAAAACTCATCTGAAAACTCCAGCAAATGCCCTCTTCACCAAACCGGACTAGAGCAGTATAAGAAAAGCAGACAGACCACCCTGTCACGGAATCCATGACAGATAATCTTCAATAAAATGTCAGCAAATCAAACTCAATATTAGATTTTAAAATAATGCATGCTTATCCTGGGAATGTATAATTTTCAAAAGCAGAAAAATTTTTATTATAATATTCCACATTAAGAGAATAATGAGAAGAAAACAAAGGAAAATCTCATAGATGTGCTTAGGTGAGTTGCCAAAGTCAATACCAATTTATGATTTGGAAACTCTCTTGAAATTGGGAAAAAGAAGAAACTTGAAAAGCCTACAGCACACACTAATCCTAACGGTTGGTGTCTAGAAGCATTAGCACCGAAGTCAAGAACAAGGGAGGGATGGCCTCTGTCATCATGTTGAAACTGCTTTTGCAAAATTATGACTGAGACAGTGAAAGAGATCTAACTTCACTGACTCCATCTTGCTTCTAACCTCCAAGCTGTGCTTGTTCATTCCTGGGCGAAGGCTGAACTAACTTTAGGAGAAACTAAGTTTATAGTTTATAGCTTAAAACAAAGACAGTAACAGCCCTTTCTGAAGAAGCAGACCTCCTTCTTGCCTGGGGACAAGATTGCCTCTGTAGGATGAACAGCCACAAAATTAGAAATTATGGTCTAGGAGTCACGCAGTTCGAGGCTACAAGATTCTGACCCTCCCTAAACTGCTCCTCAGAGCAGTACTTGAGATATTTTGCAGACCCTGTACTTGATGGATCAGCTGGAATCATTCACATCAATAAACTGGCTCATCTCATCCTGTGGCCCCCACCTGGGAACTGACTCAGTGTAAGAAGACAGCTTTGACTCCCTGTGATTTCATCTCTGACCAATCAGCACTCCTGGCTCACTGGCTTCCTCCCACCCACCAAGTTATCCTTAAAAACTCTGCTCCCTAAATGTTCGGGGAGACTGATTTGAGTAATAATAAAACTCTGGTCTCTTGCACAGCTGGCTTTGCTTGAATTACTCTTTATCTACTGCAATTCCCATGTCTTAATAAATCAGCTCTGTCTAAGCAGTGGGCAAGGTGAACACCTTAGGCCATTACAATGTTCACCAAAAATGTTCTCTAGTCACTAGCTAAATAAGAAAAGAAAAAGAAATAATACCTATATGAATTTGAAAGGGAAGCGATTATACCATCCTTATTTGCAGATACATGATAGTTTTTTCTAATATAAAATACTTAATGGAATGTCCAGACATGCTATGAAAACTAATACAGGAGGCTAGGTGTGGTGGTTCATGCCTGTAAACCCAGCACTTTGGGAGGCTGAGGCAGGAGGATGGCTTGAGCCTGGGAGGTGGAGGCTGCAGTGAGTTGTGATTGCACCACTGCATTCCAGCCTGGGCAACAAAGTGAGACACTGTTTTAAAAAAAAAAAAGAATTTGGCAAGGTTCTGGATACAAAAGGCAATAGCATTTCTCTATCAATGAATAAAGATAGAACATGCAGTAAGAAACCTCTGGACTTCTGGTCATGGGGAGGAAGTGGTCCAGGATCACCCTCCTACTGTAGACAACTAGAAAACTGAACACACAAAGAGCACAGCTTTCAGACACGGAACAACACAAAGCACAGGAGAACGAGCAGGAAGTGAGATAAGCCCTATGTTGGCCTGAAGGTCTACTTCTGTTTGGAGAAGTCCCTGGACTGTGGCTTATGGAGGGGACCCACACATAATCTAACATTCCTGCTGCGTTGAAGATACATACAACTGGAGCTCAGAGACTATAAATACACTGTAATCTGTGGCCCAGAGAACCTAAGAGAGAGAAGCTATGCACTCTTAAAAGAACTCAGAAATCTGCATGGGGTCCCTTAAGTCTTCGGTTGAAAATCAAACTGCACATGTATAGAATGAAACTCCAAAGGTTGGACAAGAACAATTTCTGAATAAAGAATAATTTACAAGGAGTGATCAGAAAATTCCCAGAGTTTATGGGGTACCTGGGATCTTTCAAGTTTCCTCTAGCCAGAGTAGAGGGACTGTTCAACTCACAGGGCCTTTCATTTGCAGTGACACACAACAGAATACTGCAGCTGGAGGTGCCAGGGATTGAACCCAGGGCTTCATGCATGCTAAGCATGTGCTCTACCACTAAGCTACACCCCCAGGGCTTTTCAACAGACACCCTGGCTAGGCTGCACCTTTTTAAATGGAGCGAAATTAGCCCTGTAATGAAGTTGTCTTTATATTCTTGAAACAAGCCATGGATGGATCACTAATCCACTAAAAAATTGATGGCCAGAAATTTTCCAATCTTTTTTTTTTTTTAAGACAGAGTCTTGCTCTGTCACCCAGGCTAGAGTGCACTGGCATGATCTCAGCTCGCTGCAACCTCCACCTCCTGGGTTCTAGTGATTTTCCTGCCTCAGCCTTCCGAGCAGCTGGGATTACAGGTGTCCACCACTGCACCGGGCTAATTTTTGTATTTTTAGTAGAGATGGGGTTTCACCATGTTGGCCAGGCTGGTCTCGAACTCCTGACCTCAGGTGATCCACCTATCTTGGCCTCCCAAAGTGCTGGGATTACAGACGTGAGCCACCGCGCCCGGCCTGTCCAATCTTCTTTTAAGGAATACAAGAAAATGCAGGACTCAATCGCATCCAGGAGGAAGATCCTATACCCCAGAGAAGCTACAGGGCCCGGCTGTCTGGCAGTAGCAGCAGAAGCGAGGAGGGCACATACAGAAATGGATTCAAGGGCTTTTGATCAAGGGGGCTGGAATGTAAGGTTGGATAAGGAAGAGTTAGTTGATTTGGCAGCATTCTCTATAAATATAGGATGCAATACCATAGCAAGGACTCTGAGTCCTGGCATAAATATGCTGTTTGGATGGCTTGTGGGAGCATAAAACATAGTGGCCTACACCAAGTAAGGTAGAAATGTCAGCATTTCTGTGGCAAGTGACAGAAGAGAGAAGTGGGTGTGCCAAAGGGCATATAGCACCTAAGTCCAGAAAACCTAGCAGAGTACTGTGTACACAGAGAGGCACGCAGAGGGTACACTGTTCACCGAGGCTATAAGAAATGTGCTGGTATGAGAGTCACTAAGAGCAGAGGTGATTCTCCTCTGTTCACAAAGGCTGGTGCTGGGAGATGCTGTTAGGGACTGGGCTCACCCACAGCAATGGAAATGACAGGATCCCGAAACAACAGAGGGAAGGTGGCAACACCTCGTCATCAGAAGGCAGATGGATTAAATTATCATGAGTGTGTTGGAGGGTAGCAGAGGGGTCTGGCTGGCTGAAAGTTACTGGGATGTTTATTTGGATGTGGCTTTCCAAGGAGAAGCTTAATAGGCAGCCAACAAGGGTAATATCAACCTACACATGCAATCAGAAGAATCAAGAATGATGACCAGGAGGCTGAGGGAGTAGATCGTTGTCAAGTAATATCCTTTACGTGGTAGCCAGTTTTAGGGTTAAAGGGAAGGTCGGCCCCTGAAGAAAGGACCCTGTGACGCCATGATAAATGTTCATGAAAATGAGTCAGTCCTTCCCGACAAGGACCTATGGCTGTTTACCTTGGTCACTGCACAGTGGGGACAGCGGAATACAAAACATCTTAGGTACTGTTAGAAACAGCTAAGTCATTGATTAACAACGCTATCAGCGTCATGGTACCCTCTGAGGGAGCCACATATTAAGTGGAGTCCTGGCCCTGGTTTAGCTCATGTTACATCCACTGGAACCACAAATACCCACAGTGGTCATTAGCACAGTTCCTACATTGGTTTCTTGGCCTAGAGATAAGAGTTATTATAGCAGGAAAAACCAAACAGAAACCTCTGAAACTGATCTCACTTCCCCCACCCACACGGTAGCCAAATAGTTAACTCAAAACCAATATCACATCCTCAAGAGATTGGCAGAAGTTAATGCCATTCTCAAAGAAAAAGTGCAAGGGGTGCTTCTCACTACACTTCCTTGTAATTCACAGTCTGGCTCCTATAAGAACAGACTAATCCTGCAGGTCAGCAGTGAATGATGACAAACTCCACCACACAGTAGCCCAGTGGCAGCTGCTGTGCCTGGTGTTGTATCTTTACTAGAGCAGCTGGATATAGCCTTAGGCACGTGGTGTGTGGCTATTGATCTACCAAATACATTCTTTCATCCTTATCAGAAAATTGGATCAGAAATATTTTGCAGTCACTTGGAATGAACAAGAATGTACATTTCCATGCTTGAATAAGGGCTGTGTCTACTATTCTGCTCCCTCCTTAATGTAATCTAAGAGACACAAGCCTACTAAACACCTTCCAGAACATTCTGTTGGGCTACAATATGAATAAAGTCATGGTAATTTGGCTGGATAAGAGAGAATTAGACTGGGTGTGATGGCTCACACCTATAATCCCAGCACTTTGGGAGGCCAGGACGGGCAGATTCCCTGAGGTTAGGAGTTCAACACCAACCTGGTCAACATGGAAAAAACCCATCTCTACTAAAAATACAAAAAATGAGCCAGGTATGGTGGCAGACACCTGTAATCCCTGCTATGCGGAGGCTGAGGCAGGAGAATTGCTCGAACCTAGGAGGTGGAGGTTGCAGTGAGCCGAGATTGCTCCATTGCACTCCAGCCTGGGTAACAAGATTGAAACTCTGTCTCAAAAAAAATAAATAAATAGAGAGAGAGAGAGAGAGAGAGAGAGAGAGAGAGAGAGAGAGAAAGAAAGAAAGAAGGGAGGGAGGGAGGGAGGGAAGAGGCTAGTACATTGAAGATTCTGGGAAGACATGCATTCCAGAGGGTGGGAAAGTAAACTTACAAAGATTCAGGGACCTGTTATATGGGTCACCTTTTTAGGTGACCAGTGGAATGGGGCATTCTGGAAGTTTTACTCCAGGTTAATGAATAGATTAACATACATCATCCCCCTCAAGTACAAAGGAGGAAACACAACACCTAGAATTTGGGCACTATTGACATAACATTTCTCAGCACATATACCTACATACCGGCCAACATGAAAACCTTCCATCTTCCTCTAGACCAAAAAAAAGAAAGAAAGAAAGAAAGAAAGAGAGAGAGAGAGAGAAAGAAAGAGAGAGAAAGAAAGAAAGGAACGTCAAAGGATAGATACATTTGATTACATTTAAATGAAAACTTCTGCACAAAGCAAATAAAGTGAAAAGACAAGTGAGACTCAGAAAAGATATTTGCAAGAAATAAAGTCAAATAAAAAGTTTCAATAAATCAAGAAGGGAAAATCAACATAATAGAAAAATTGCAGGCCGGAGCGTGGTGGCTCACATCTGTAATCTCAGCACTTTGGGAGGCCAAGGAGGGTGGATCACCTGAGGTCAGGAGTTCAAGACCAGCCTGGCAAACATGGTGAAACCCTAGGTCTACTAAAACTACAAAAACTAGCTGGACGTGGTGGTGGGCACCTGTAATCCCAGCTACCTTGGGAGGCTGAGGCAGGAGAATTGCTTGAACCTGGGAGGCAGAGGTTGCAGTAAGCTGAGATTGCATTACTGCACTCCAGCCTTTGGGCAACAGAGTGAGACTCTGTCTCAAAATAAATGAATGAATGAATAAATAAATAAAATAATAAAAAAATTGAAACTCTGTCTCAAAAAAAATAAATAAATAAAGAGAGAGAGAGAAAGAAAGAAAAAGAAGGAAGGAAGGAAGGAAGGAAGGAAGGAAGGAAGGAAGGAAGGAAGGAAGGAAGGAAGGAAGGAAGGGAAGAGGCTAGTACATTGAAGACTCTGGGAAGACATGCATTCCAGAGGGTGGGAAAGTAAACTTACAAATATTCAGGGACCTAGTTCCCAGAAGAACAAACTTAAATAGCAAAAAACATCTATTGGCAAAAATTAACTAGATTGATACGATAACGCATGTGTGCAAATCTAGAGCAACACAAACCACAAACTATCCTTTAAAAGACGAGATCGCGCTATCCAGGGAAATAAACAACAGTATTTACTCACAGGGCCCTAAAATTCAATTTCTGGAACTGCGGCCAGGAGGACTTTTCACATGTATGGATGGATAAGGACAAGAAGATTACTAAAGCCATGTTTGTGATGGCAAGTAAGACCTGCCTGTATCAATCAGCAAACATTTATGTAATTGTCATATAGTCATATAATATACTTACTATACAGTAGCAAAATAAAAATAAATGAGACCGAGCTACACATATCATCAAGAAGAAATACAATTTGATCAGCAGGAGCAAACTGCAGAAGGATCCGCAACATAAAAATAAATGAGACCGAGCTACACATATCATCACGAAGAAATACAATTTGATCAGAAGCAAACTGCAGAAGGATCCGCAATATCCAGTAGAGATGCGGTGGCAATAGTGACAGCAGAGCAGTGGTTCTATCTGTGTTCACTCATGAGATCTTGGCAACAACCCTATGGGATAAGTACTTTAATGATTCCCATTTTAGAGATGAGGAAACTGAGGCACGCTGGGGTTAAATAATGTGTCCAAGAGTTTCAGAGCTAGGAAATGACATAGCCAGCACATCCTATCAGCCTGAGTGTATGATACAGCAAAGCGTAGAATTAGTGAGTCAAAGGGTACAAATATTTTACACTTTAAGTGATGTTTCTAGATGACATTTTAAAGAGGTTGCAGTATTCCACACTCATACCAACAAGAAGGAAAGAGTATCTTTCCCTTCATTCTGTATAATACTGACTTTTATCATCAATAGGTAAAAAATAGACTTCTGGGTTTAATTTGAAAATTTCAGACTCTAAGGAAGTTGCCTACAGAGTATTTGGATTTCTTCTTCTGTATATCGCCTGCTCATTTTCATTGAGAATTTTTATATTTGATTGTATGTTTTGTTCCTTAATTTATAGCACACTTCTTTATATTAGTTAGATGAATCCTGTATCCAGCATATCTTGCAAACTGTTCTTAGTCTATAGCATATTTACTCTTTAATGCTTATTCTTGCCATATATACATTTTTCTTTTTCTTTCTTTCTTTCTTTTTTGTTTGTTGTTGTTGTTTTTTGAGACAGAGCCTAGCTCTGTCGCCCGGGCTAGAGAGTCCTGGCATGATCCTGGCTCACTGCAACTTTTGCCTCCCAGAATCAAGTGGTTCTCCTGCCTCAGCCTCCCAAGAAGCTGGGATTACAGGCATGTGCCACCACAGCCAGCTAATTTTTGTATTTTTAGTAGAGCTGGGATTTCACCATGTTGGCCAGGCTGGTCTCAAACTTGGGACCTCAGGTGATCCACCCACCTTGATTTCCCAAAGTGCTGGGATGAGAGACATGAGCCGCCACACCCAGCCCATAGATACATTTTTCATTTCCTATGCAGACCATTTTAATCTGGCTTCCACCCTAATCATTTCACTCAAATCACTACATTCAAGGTTCTCAACCCCCTCTATATTACGGAATTTAGCATACCATTTTTTGTCTTCATCTTGCTCAACCCAGTAATAAATCCTCTCTTTAGCCTCCCCAAATCTTAATTTTTTTCATCTGTAAACATGAGACACCACCAGCTTTGCAAGTTTGTTGTAAAAATTAGGAAGTGCTTATGCACAGCTTGTAGCACAGTGCCCACTGTTACCACTGGTTGAAAGCCTGACCTCCCGCTTTCTGCCTCAGCACCCTGGAAAAGTGCTGCTAATCACAGCAAAAAGCAAGAAGCAGGAGCAAGCTCTAATGCAGGCCTGGTGTGCCGTGGGGGCTGTGTTATTTACTCCTCACGGGCTGCCCATGGCTTCCAACCTGTGGCTTCCACATGTAAAGAGCAATCTCTTTTATTTTTTTAATTGCATTTTAGGTTTTGGGGTACATGTGTAGAACATGCACGATAATTGTATAGGTACACACATGGCAGTGTGTTTTGCTGCCTTCTTCCCCTTCTCCCACATTTGGCATTTCTCCCCAGGCTATCCCTCCCCCGCTCCCCCCCGCTGTCCCTCCAGTATTCCCCCCAGTTGACCCCAATGTGTAGTACTCCCTTCCCTGTGTCCATGTGTTCTCATTTTTCATCACCCACCTATAAGCGAGAATATGCGGTATTTCATTTTCTGTTCTTGTGGCACATATACACCATGGAATATTACGCAGCAATCAAAAACGATGCGTTTGTGTCCTTTGTAGGGACATGGATGAATCTGGAGAACATCATTCTCAGCAAACTAACACAAGAGCAATCTTAATAATCATTAAAATCATGATGTTTACTGAGAGCTTATTAAATCCCAAACACCTTGCTGGGTGCCTTTTAATAAAGGATGCAATATACACAGAGCACTTAGCCTGTCTGGCCCGTAGGAAGTACACTATGTGATCTCTCTCATCCTCACTACTGCTGTCATTTCAGAGGCTGCACCTTGCTAAGCAAACCCAGCAGAGTGCTCCTTCACCTCCAGGCAGATGAGTGTATCCTGTCTTCTGCCAAGGGGACTGGAAAATCCTTCTTCACTCCAGGAAGAATCAGCAGGGACCACATGGAACCTCACAGAAGGTTCTCCTCACAGGAGAAGGATTTTCTGCTAAGCCTTAGCTAAAGACTAGAGGCCAGCGGGCAGAACACTGGCCAGGAATCCTTTTGCATTTGCCCTTCCCACCCCTGGGTTAGCCTAGCATTGAAAAGTAACAGCATTTCACCTGGAAACAAGGATTTTCCACTTCTGTGGCAAAGTCAGACAAGGAGCTCTGATCGTCCTTCCAGCCAACCAATGATTTCACTCATTGCAGATGCTTGCCTGGCCCTAAAAGTATTTGGGTTCTGACCTCTGACCCTGAGGCAGAAGAATAGGGCCTGGAAGCAGGGAACATCAGGCCGACTCACACTGACTTCCTAGGCCAGGTACAATGGCTCATGCCTGTAATCCCAGCACTTTGGGAGGCCTAGGTGGGCCGATCACTTGAGGTCAGGAGTTCGAGACCAGCCTGGCCAACATGGTGAAACCCCATCTCTACAAAAATACAAACATTAGCCAGGCATGATGGCAGATGCCTGTAGTCTCAACTTCTCAGGAGGCTGAGGCAGGAGGAGAGCTTGAACCTGGGAGGCCGAGGTTTCTGTGAGTTTAGATTACATCATTGCACTCCAGCCTGGGTGACAGAGCAAGACCCCATCTCAAAAAAAATTTTTTTTTAATTAAAAAAAAAAATAAATAAATACAATGAAAGCACTTCAGCAACGACAGGAATGTAAATGGCTCTGTAACTTCACTTCATCCTCTCGATGTACACAGACCACACACACCAAGTAACATCCTCTCCATTTACAACAGGGCACATTCTGAGTAAACAACTCTGTAACTTCACCTCATTCTCTTCATCTACATAGAACACACGCCAAGTAACCAATAGAAAACCTCCAGATTATTGAAATCCCAGAAAATTCCATAAGCAGAGCTCTGGAGCCCCTCTTCGTGGGCCCACTCCCACCCCGTGGAGTGTACTTTCACTCCCACTACAATCCTGCTTTTGCTCCCCTCACTTTGTGCCTGGGCCAATTCTTTATTCAAGATGCCAAGAACCTGGACACCTTCTACTGGTAATAACTCCAGCTCCCTGCCCTCAAAGAAGAGGTCTCCATGTAACAGACATATTCTACTCAACAGAAGGATTTTTTTTAGAAAACACCTGCTCAGTATTCTCTGTGTGACTCAAGAAGACACAGCTCTTGTTTAATTCTCCAGAGTAAGATAAGGATAGCACAGTCCTAGGAACAAGTTCATAGATAAAAAGAACAGAGGCAGATATTAAATCCACACCAGAAGAGAAAAATCAGGCTCACTGTTGAAGGAAATCAACTCGGTAAAGCTGAAGATAAACTTGAGTGACCTTATACAATCACAGAGGAAATGAATAAAAAGATTAAAAGATAAGAAAAATAAGGTAATAGAAGTAGCGGACTAACCAAGGAGATCCAATCCATGAATAAAAGCCTCTCCTGACAAAGCACACTCTGGAAATTAGAATGAGGCAGTAATCAAAGGTATTAGAGAAAACTTTTCTGACCTGGAAATAGACTTGCCCACCAGAGCAGGGGCCCATAGTCTCCAAGCTCCATGAATGCAGATAGGCATGGAGACAAGGCTGGCAATTTTTTATAATGTCAAAATTAACAAAACAATGCTTTTGAACTTGCCCTTGAGGAAATGAATGTCAGGTAGGTTGGACTAAAATTTCTTCCCTGCTTCATTAAACACCAGGAGACAACAGAAAAATATCGGTAGAGCTGAAGCTAAAAGTGCCTGGGCTGGGAGTCACAGGCCATGAGTAGACACAGCACGGGGCTCATCGTGCAGCTTCTCTGGGGTAGGCAGAAGGGCCGGTTCATTAGTGTGCTGCTAAATTTGGTGACTCACACAGGAAACACCTCCTGATGACCTGTATCCTGGATGCAGTTCCAAGAGGGAGCCTGGGAAGCTTAGATTGAGGAAGATGGATGGCCTGACTTCCCCTTTTGACTGATGCTGGGATATGACGGCACCTGTCCACCAGGTCAGCACAGTCCTTGGGACTGGTAACGAAAGTGGCAAAACCTATGTCACAGGGAGCACAGATCTAGTTTCCAGTGACGTCACTGGGTAAGCATGCTGATGTGACATAATGAACCGGACAGTTGGTGGGTGGAGTTTCATCTGGGCACAGGACACAGGCACCAGGGAGTGCCAACCACTATCATATAGTTTGGCCGTGTCCACAACCAAAGCTCATCTTGAATGGTAGTTCCCATAATCCCCACGTGTCATGGGAGGGACTCGGTAGGAGGTAATTGAATCAGCATAGTTACCTCCATGAAGTTCTCAGGACAGTGAGTGAGTTCTCATGAGATCTGATGGTTTTATAAAGGGCTTTCCCCCCCTCCCTTTTCTCTGCACTTCCCCTTGCTGCTGCCATGTGAAGAAGGAAAGTATTTGCTTCCCCTTTGCCATGATTGTAAGTTTCCTGAGGTCCCCCCTGCCAGCCATTTTGAACTGTGAGTCCATTAAACCTCTTTCTTTTAAAAATCACCCAGTCTTGGGTATATCTTTATTATCAGTGTGAGGAGGAACTAATACACCCTGCAAATTCTGAAGGAGCAGGCTGGATGGAAAGCAACATCTCCACCAACTCCCAGCCCCAACAGACTTGCTCTGTGGCTTCCTGAGTCTCCTCCAGGGTGTGAGCACTCCCTTCCATCCTAAGGCCCCAGTATCCTTGGGCCTGTGCTCTAGAGGAGCCAGAAGACTGGCAGGAGTGCTGTAGCCCACTTGCTGAGTTTCCCTCTGTGTATTCCATAATACAACGTTCTTACCTTCCACCTGAGCCTCTTAGACTCAAGGAACAGGTCATTTGCTTGGCTTGTGACTGGAGGGTGCTGAGGCTCTTTGGTATTTTCCATGAGGCAAAATTTCAACAATCAGACTGAGTTTGGGCCATCAGCAGTGTCTCCACTAGCTGAGCACGAGCCTGTGGGGTCCACCCTGGCCTATGCTCTATGTTGCCTGGTTGTAAAGCCAGTGTCTTCAAAATTCCCTCTCATGGAAGCACAACCTACCTGTCTAGCTATTTATATGTGACTGGGTTTCAAACTCCATCTTGTGTTGATATTTTTCTAATTAAAATGTTTCACTTCAAAGGTTTATTTTGGAAAAAGTAATCATGCATTGGATATAATTAAGCAATGGCATGTTGATTAACCCATCGCTATAAATACGTCTTCAGTTCTCACTTACCATGTTAGTTCCTAATGAGTTTATCCTTAAATAGGTATTTATTGACATCTTGATAGCAATAATTTCAAGGTACCCAGAGACCCATCCAAGTATGTGCCAAACTGAGCTTAAGTTATTCATAACGCAGGTATCACCTGGGTGCTGTGTTGCTTGCTATCTTTATGAAACAAATAGGAAAAAGATTGGAATTCAAGAAAAGAACCAGGTTCTGTTTTCTGTATATCATAAATGAAACAGCGCTTCTAAGAAAACCAGGTCTATTCTGACAGTTAATCAGTTAATGCTCATGTCCCACACACTGTGTGTCATTTAATAAGTAAACTGCTGTTCTTTGTAATGAAGCCAAAATAATGGTGAGAAGCACAGTTATATCCCCAGAAACAAGGCAAGAAAATGTTAATTACAAAGCGGTTTACATGGCAACAGCATGATAAATGATGCTGAGAAAAATGACCTTCTTGCTCATTCTACTTTGTCTCTCTAAAGGAGAGAGGCTTAGAGATTCGAAAAGGCAATCTGATGTCTCACTTTTGGTGTCTGGTTGCCCTTTACAAGTTCCTCCTTATAGACACATCAGTGTTGTTGGTGAGAACAACACAGAAGTTAGAGACAATAAAAGAGGACACCTAGAGGAAGGGCTATGCTGAGTCCCTTCCTGCCTGCTTCTTCCGTGTGCTACCTTCTCCCAGGGTGCCCTCTCCCACGAATGGCAAAGTCAGGACTCCTCCATTCCTGGGGTGCTTTAATACCTGGAGGGCTGAGTCATAGCATGCCATAGCTATAGCCAGGACATGCCACAGCCATGGCAGCCCTACATGGACAAAGTGTGCCATGTCAGCTCTGGGACTGGGGCACAGTCACTGGGGTGTCCTAAGGTTACCATTCCCTGGGCTGAAGCTTCCATAGTACCAGGAGGCTCTCAAGAATGCTCCTCTCTTCTTACTGGAGGATCTGAGAGGGCATCTGCTGCCATTTGCTCTCCTTTGGAGTTTGTATTTCCATGTGTCTGAGCTACTTGCTGCACGGGAACCCACATCCACGTTTCTCCTCTGATGCCACAGGATTTAGATGGGGCTGACTCTGTCCCAGATTCCATGACTGGAAGGTGGTACCTAGAGAAAACCAATCAGCACCTGCCACCCCTGGCATCAGTGATTGGCTCAGGGTGGACACGTGACCGGAACAGGCTCATCAAGACCAATGAGATTCAATTCCTCAGTCTGTTTGATTAACTGGGCAGATGATTGCCTCTCCAATGGACATTTGGCCTGACGTTTGAGCAGCCATCTTTCAATACCTTTTTAAAATTCCTAACATTGATAACTTTTACTTCTGTTTGTCCTAATCAGCATGGTAAATATACTATTTCAAGCCGCTTTTGGTTTCATAGATTTTCTTTATCATATTTCTCTTCTCCAGTTCATTGATTTCTGCTATTCATGTTATGATTTCTTTTTTCTGCTCGCTTTGGTTTAATTGGCTCTCACTTCTCTAGTTCCTTGAAGTCTAAGTTTAAATCATTCATAAGAGACCTTTCTTCTTTCCTACTATGGGCATTTAATGCTATAGATTTCCCCTCTAAGCACTATTTTAGCTCCACTGTACAAATTTTGATATGGATTTCATTTTCATTCATTTCAAAGTATTCTCTAATTTTTCTCATGACTGCCTTTTGATCCATGGATTCTCTAGAAGTGTATTGTTTAATTTCCAGTTTAGCTGCCTTAGTTGGTTTTCCAGCTATAGGTCTGTTTTTGATTTCTAGTTTGCTTCTGTTAAGCTCTGTGACTGAGGCAGGGGAGAAGGTCCCAGGTGCACGTCATACCCTTATGTCCGAGGACACTGTTCCTTTCCAACAGGTGAACCATGAGGGTGATTTTCTCTGTTTCTGGGTCTGTTTCTGATCTTTCTGGTGAGTACCTAGTGAGGCCTGTGGAGAAGAGCCAACTAGCAGGTGTGAATTCCTCTTGTGTCTGCCATGCTCAGGGTTCTCTGTGCCCACTCTGGCCATCCCTTGGCTTTTAGCACCTTGTCAAACACTTTAGCTTAATTCTTCTTACCTGGCTTGTTTGGTGTCCATTTGCTCCTGCCCTATGTAAGCAAGGATTTATATCCTATCTCTTCTCAGGACCTCTTTTCCTTTTTTTATTTTGTTTTTTTAACTGAAGTAAAATTTACATAACATAAAATTAACCATTTTAAAGTGTACAAGCTGGGTGCAGTGGCCCATGCCAGTAATCCTAGTACTTTGGTAGGCTGAGGTGGGGGAATCACCTGAGGTCAGGAGTTCGAGACTAGCCTGGCCAACATGATGTAGAAGCCCTGTCTCTACTAAAAATACAAAAATTAGCCCAGTGTGATGGCAGGAGCCTGTAACCCTAGCTGATCAGGAGGCTGAGGAAGGGAAATTGCTTGAACCTGAGAGGTGGAGGTTGCAGTGAGCCAAGATTGCACTACTGCACTCCAGCCTGGGGAACAGTGAGACTCCATCTCAGAAAAAAAAGGAAGAAAAAATAAATTGTACAATTCAGTGGTGTCCAGTACCTTCACAGTGCATGCAACTGTGACCTCTATCTAGTTCCAAACATTTTCATCATCCCCAGAGGAGACCCTGTACTCAGCAAGCAGGCATTCTCCACTCCCCTTTCCCTAGCCTCTGGCAAACAGCAATCTGCTTTCTGTTCCTAGGGATTTGCCAATTCTGAATATTTCATATAAATAGAATTATGGAATATGTGACCTTAGTGACTGGATTATTCCTCAGAGTTTGGGTTAGTTTGGTGGTTCTGCAACCTCGGCTTTCTGATAGGATTGAGAAAAGTGGTATTTCTTGCAGATGACCTGGCATGTTGTTACTGCAGTTGTTAGAATGCCCTTTCCATCTTTCTGCATCCTAAGCAGAAGCTGGAAGCCCAGCAAATTCCCTCTTGCAATTTTCTCCTGATCCACATCTTCTTCCTGAGTTGCCAGATTTGCTATTGTTATGTAAAGCAATTTCTTAATTAAGTCTTCAGCTCTTTGGTGTTTTGTTGTTGTGAGGGAGAAGTTATACACTCTTATATAGAGGATATTTCTCTATTTTTGCAAAATCACAGTCAAAGAAGTGTCTGATAGGTTGTCCTACATACCTGAAGGTAAAGATCGATTTAATGGATTCCACATCGATTTTAATGTCCAAACTTGTTTCTTTTCAGAAGCCATGTTGGCTTTGCCTTATCACATCATGAGAAATGTAAATCTCATCATGGTTTTCCTATTTCCTTGGTTGTCAAGATGCTAAATTAGCTTTCAACTGGATTAACCAATTGTATGTTTCTGGAATATTGGTATCTCCAAAAGATTTTTGATTTTTAATTTTTATTTTTTTGAAAACATAGTTATAAAACAAAATGTGTGTAGTATGATATCAAATATTTGCATTTAAATATCTTATATGTAAATTACAAAAAAAAAATTTAAATAAAGTTCTACAAAGTTGTCATGGACATAATTCCATATCAGTACATATAAAACTAACACTTTTGTAAATTTCCTCAAGAAAACTGTGCTAGATTACAATATATATTATATACAGTAAAATAGCTGTGCATGCCCAATACATGCACAGAAGGATGATTAAAATAAAATGTCCATTATTTATGAAAACGATCTGTAAGAAGTATGAAAATGGTAGGAAGGAATACTAAAGAGTTACTTCCTTTATTATTCTTAAACTTCTATATTGTTTGAACTAGTCATCACTTGAGCTTAATCTTTCTTACCTGGCTTGTTTGGTGTCCACTTTTTAAATTCTCCATTACTGGTATGGACAGGAGACAGGGAAATACTGAGTAGAAGAGGGTGGCTCCCTAGCAAAGGCCCCACCATCAAGCCTGGAGACCCACAGCCCTAAATGGGAACAGGCAATTCTATTTTCACACCCAAAAAGTTGCCTTTTGGCCCACAACAGCCCCCCACCTCACCACATCTGGTATCCATTTAAACCCTGAGCTCCAGGCTCTAAGAGCAGATGAGGAGAAGAGAAAACCAGCAGATGAATGGCAGAATGGCACGGCAGAGAAAGAGAGAAGAAAAGGAACATCTGAATGCTGACAGTTCAGCTGGCAGCGGGGATCAGAGAAGAGTCTGGCTGCTGGATAGCCAAACTCCAGGGGAAGATCACCTTCCCACTCCATTCCCCTTCCAGGACCCCATTCATCCCACTGAGAGCCACCTCTACCACTCAATAAAACTCCACATTCATCCTTCAAGTCCTGTGTTACCTGATTCTTCCAGGACCCTGGACAAGAGTTCAGGATACAGAAAGCTGTCACACTTGCCCTCTACCGTTGCAGAAAGGCAGAGGGAACACTGAGCTGGTTAATGCTTAAGCCATCTTTGGACGGCAGAGCTACAAGAGCATTGTAACACTGGGGCTGCAGGCACCCACCTTTAGACACTACTATGGGCCTGGAGCCGAAAGTGCTTGTCCCAGTTTCTGCACCTACCCATCTGTGTGATCCCCCTCCTGTCAAGGTTTTGAGCAGCAGCAGCCACAGAACAGGTGAGCCACACCCCTGTCACACATCCTGCAAGGGGGACCAGGGAACTCTCCTGTTTTGTAACTTTTATTATTGTGAAGGAAATAAAATATGCTATAAAGCATAAATGAAATAATACATGTATATAAGAAATGCAACCCAACACACAGCTATCTCGAAGTGCTCAGAAACATGACACTGAATCAAACACCAGCCACTAAAACTCCTCGTCCTTTGTCCTTGCAGAATGCTTTTTCCAAGGGAGGCTTTCTATCACCTAAAGGCATCTGAGATTCACAAAATAATGTCTTATCAAAGTACTGAGGCAGAGGCCCACTGTAGGTGCTGCTACAGGAGGCTGTCATGATTGAGCCTTGAGATGCTTTCCAGTTCTAAGATTCTAGGACTCAATTCTCTCTTTGTTGCAATTTCAGACTTGCTCTTGGGGGCCCACACATGATAGATCAATGTCAAGACAAAATTAAACAAACGAGGCCTCTTGTAAACAATGTTTCTGCGTAAAATGAGCCTGAATTTCAATTATGTTACATAAATTCTATTAAAGCTATCTTCTAAGGGAAGGAGTTATGATGCAAATTGTTAAAGATGAACAATATTTCCAAAGGCAGGCCAAAGATATATAAATTCCTTTTGTTAATTAAAATCATGGTCATTTGAATTATGGCTATATTTACAAGCAATCACCATAAATCTTCCCTTGAATGACTTCTCTCAGTTCCTGTTAATTCTGGGGTCCTTTTTGATGATGTCCTTTTCGAAACGTTCTTCAGTTCTGTTAGGTGTGCATGTTTCAATAGTTGAGAAACTGGCACACAAAAACCAAAGCGGCTTTTGTTCCTCTGGAGCAGACTGTTATTGTCCAAAGACACAGTTCAGTTTTCATTATTAAAGAAGGTATTTTTTGGTTTTGAATTATTATTTGTATTCATGTATAATACAAATGTATAATTCATGTATAATTCAGAGCTGCCTAACTGCCAGGTTTCTAGAGTTGCAGAGGATAAGATGAGGGCGTAGAATTTGAAAGCCAACCCAAACATTTTTAAGTGAAATTGCATGATGTGGGAAAAGGGGGCTCAGCAAAAGAACTCTTCATGACTGCTGGAGTGAAAACTCGAGGAAATTTATGGGACATTTGCAGGAATGTGGATAACAATAAACCAAGTGCACCTGTGACTGTTTACATGGACAGTGAAGTCCAGGTTATCCCAGTTAGTGCTGACTTATCTAGAATGGTTGCTTTCCAATTGTCTAAGAATTTAAGAGACTCATAATGCTCTGCTCAGTAAGTTTCTATAATGTAGCCTTCCTAAGGCAATAGATGTACTTTGTAGTTAAAAAAAAAAAGCTTATGAATAAACAATGGAAGCAAAACACCTCAGGCTAGAGATCCAATTCTGAGCTGGCCACTCCCCTGACCTCTCAGCACATTATGAAAAAGCAGAAGCAAATCTGGCTCAGCATCCAGCCTGTCTCTCTGGGGAGCTTGAAATGCTGTCCTTCCTCAGCCTCAGAAGCAAGTTTACTAACAAATCCCACAAAGAGGAGGAAAACAATTAGTTGGAGGTAAATTAATAAGTGAGACTAAATCATAATAACTATGACATTTCCAGGCTCTGCTTCCATTCCTTTTGCTAGTTTTAAATTCCAGGAACCAGCCAGCTGGCTCCAGGTGTCAAGGGCAGGAAAAGTTCCCGTGCTGGGAAGCTGAAGTCACGTCCAGCTCTGGGACTTCCAAAAAAGGTTCCCAGACTCCTTCTCATTGCTCAACTGGGGAGAAGAACCTCTGTTCTGACTGCCTTTCTGAGTCATTTGTAAGAAACAGATGAGGGTGATGGCCTGGAGCCCCACGAGGGGTCAGTTTCATCCACGGGCGGTTGCTTCCCCAGTGCCCTCTCTGGAAAACACAAGTCTCCCAAGTGCCTGCTCTACCTTCTAAATTTGGAGCTAGTAATGCCTGGTAGAATTTTTATAACTTATTTATTATTATTTTTGTACCTAGAATAGAAATTATTTCATAATTTCAGATAGTTTTGGTTACAGCATATTTTTTTTTTTTTTTGAGACGGAGTTTCACTCTTGTTACCCAGGCTGGAGTGCAATGGCGTGATCTCGGCTCACCGAAACCTCCGCCTCCTGGGTTCAGGCAATTCTCCTGCCTCAGCCTCCTGAGTAGCTGGGACTACAGGCACGCGCCACTATGCCCAGCTAATTTTTTGTATTTTTAGTAGAGACGGGGTTTCACCATGTTGACCAGGATGGTCTCAATCTCTTGACCTCGTGATCCACCCGCCTCGGCCTCCCTAAGTGCTGGGATTACAGGCTTGAGCCACTGCGCCCGGCCCGGTTACAGCTTTCTTAAGAAGTGATAATGATAACAGGCTAACTTAAATTCACCTTCATGCTAAAATGTATTTACTGGATGCCAGAACCCAAAGAGCAGAGCCCTGAAGGTCTCATATGGTTTTTATTGTTGTTTGTTTTTGTTTTTTAAGACAGGGTCTCACTCTGTTGCCCAGGCTGGAGTACAGTGGTGCAATCACTGCTTACTGCACCCTCCACCTCCTGAGCTCAAGCAATCCTCCCACCTCAGTATCCCAAGTAGCTGAGGCTACAGGTGCATGCTACCACACCCAGCATGGAAGTATTTATACCACAGTAATCAGCAAATGCTACAAACCAAGGCTCCTTCCCCCAAATCCAGATGTTAAATATTTGCTAGCACACCAGTGGTCTCCATTCTTAGGCTTCCAGACAATTAGAGCACAAGGGCTACAATGTTAGAGATAAATCCATGTTCTGAGAGCAGATCTTCACTCCTGCACACTGAACGGAAAGGCTGTGTGCAGCCTTTTAGGCTGACTGACTGCACCATGGACTGCATGGTCACCTCTGGGACCTGCACATACACCTCCAGAGGAGTTCCTGGAACTAGAGGGACTGAAGTAACTGTAAAACGTCAAAAGGAGAAGAATGACCAACGCTTGCAGTGCCTAATTAACTCTGAGACATTCTTCTATTGTTCTGAATTCCTGCCTCAACTGATAAGGTAACTGGACTGCCTAACTGACCTTGCTTACCTGATAGGTCAACCGCATGACTCCAGACCCTGCAACCCCAACCAACCTTGGCCTGTAACTTCTCACTGCCTACCCCAAACCTATAAAACCAACCCCTATCCCACCGCCCTCCACTAACTCTCTGGACTCAGCCCGTCCACACCTGGGTAAGTAAACAGCCATGTCACTCACACAAAACCTGTTTGGTGGGGCTCTCTTCATTCAAAGCACACTTAACATGAACTTCTGCCAACACAACAGTTTCTGGGTAGAGTGCTCAGTTTCTAGTAGTTTCTAACAGATAAGCATGAAAATGCACAAGTTTGAGTCCCATTTCTTCACCTGGTGTCAAAAGCTAACAGTCAGAAAAAGTAAGACTCTAAACCAACTGGATGATCAGTGCCTGAGCAATGGATCAGTCTCCTTTTTCACCAACAGTCATTCAAAACCCAGGTTGGCAAAGTGTTTTTAAATAAAAGAGGTGTTTGCAGTGGTGCAAACGGAGGTGCTCCATGAGAAAGTGGAGGGGGTCAGAGCCCACCTGCTCGAATCTCTCTTCTTCTCACAGCAGGACTGAAAAGGGAATTCCTCCGTTCCAGGGTATATGGCATGGAAACCTCTGCCACAGCCGAGAGCAGATGGTTGTTGATGCCAACACTCACACGCTGGCCTCGCTCCACCCATGAAAGCAGTTTTCCCCAGGAGCTGTTTACAAAGGTGCCAGTTTCACCTGAGAACCAAGGGTTCTCCGCAATGGGGTCTGTTTTGAACAAAAGAAGGTTTTGTTTAATGACTTCTAGGCCCAGGAAAGCAGCCTGGGTCCCCACGCTGATGGCAGGAAGGCCCTATGTAAGGCATCCTCTGTCGCAAGCGAGTGAATTAGCGTAAGAACCCAGAAGAGACCAAGGGGAAGGCTGAGACTTCAAATGTCTTGTTCAAGTGTGTAGCTGGCACCTGGAGAGAAAAATCCCAGCCTTGCTAATCATTCCGGTAAGATCAGTAAAACCACAAACAAGCTTTGTCTTCAGGTTTCTGGGAAATGATCCAGGATCAGCAGATCTACAAATGAAGAGAAGTTAACCCCAAATCTGTGTAGGGGTATAACCACATAGGTGCACAGAATACTTTCAAACACTGATGTGTCCATACTTTTGACAGTCATCATAAAAACCATTTACTTGGTTAATTTGTGAATTTCATGTTTTTTCTTCCCAATATTGCCATAGTTTCTAATCCTGTACCATTAAAGCTATAAAAAGAACATAGTCTTCACTGTCTTCCTAATCACCCATATGCATGTAGTTCATGGCTTATATTTTTTCTGCCAGTTCGAAAGCACTCCAGTATATAGATGATGGTGGTTGAATGTTTTGCAGGTGTGTTTATTTTCTTTGAGGCTCCCTAACCTTCTTGCACCAAGTCTGCATGTGTGTCTGTTTATGCTCTGCAGCTGCTTGAAACTCTGATCCAGCCTCTTCCTGAACATGTCACTGTCTACGTGGCCAGATCTTCCCTCCCACCAGCCAAATTCCTGTGCTCTGTCCCACTGCCACCTCTGCTGGTACCAGCTCTCAACAGGACAAAGAATGGGATTGGGAGAGGAGAGAACAGGGAGGGGGCTGTGTATCATCAGTTGTGTTCCATCCACCTTTCCCATTATAAATACAGAAAGAAGCATTCTGGTTTTACACATCTGTCTCTTGAGAGTTAGCATAGTATGTGTTCTTTTACCCTATCTACTCACTTCACATAAAAAGCCTCCTTTCTGGGGTAACTGGATTCAGAGCTTCTTTGGAGAGGAAAGCCCTGTCTTTGTTTCTTTCTCTTTTTATAGTATACAGTACTTGCCCCCAAATTCAGACTTTTGGGGAGTGGAAAACTCCACTTGGGCCTTCAGTCCCAAGCAGAGTTCTCCATTCCAGTCTAATCAAAAAAGGCCTGAATTAAGCCACTGAACCAAGTACTGGCCCCGTCACAGAATGGACTTTTATGTCCAGTTGTCTAGTGTCCCTCGTGGATACAGGGTTCTGAGAGGGGACTGACGTTATATAGGGGAGTATTAGAAATTGAATCCTTAAACCCCAGCTATTCGCCCAGACAAACACAAACAATTCCAACTTCAACAGAATCTGAACCAATAAAAGCATTTTACCCAGCGGACAGAAACATGCAAACAAGGTGAATCAAAACAAAGAAAACCTGTTTGCCTTGTCTTAAACATCCAGAACTATTTACTTCTCTCGTGGTTAATAAAATCTCTGTATAAATATTTCCCCAGGAGGCAGCTTCTAATGACGCACGAATGTCTTTCCATTAAAGAAGAGATATTGCCTTTTTTGCCATCACCATTCTGCCTCCTGAATGGAGAGACTGATGCCCATGAAGAGGCATACCTGTCTTCAACAGGTAAATCCAGGAGTAAGGATTCTGCCCTCATTTTCCCTCAGTTGTTACCACATTATTATTATTATTATTATTTTCAAGATGGAATCTCACGCTGTTACCCAGGCTGGAATGCAGGGCAGTGGTGCAATCTTGGCTTACTGCAACCTCTACCTCCCAGATGCAAGTGATTCTTCAGCCTCATCCTTCCCAGTAGCCAGAATTACAGGTGCCCACCACCACACCCGGATAACTTTTGTATTTTTAGTAGAGATGGAGTTTCATCATGTTGGTCTGCCTGGTCTTGAACTCCTGACCTCAGGTGATCTACCTGCCCCAGCCTCCCAAAGTGCTGGGATTACAGGTGGGAGACACTATGCTTGGCTGACTGCTACTACATTATAACAGTTGCTCTTCATGAGGTACAATGGATACTGAAAATTAAAGTTGAAAGATATTTTTAACATAAAGCAGGAGTAAAATAGGTAAAATATTTCCTGGAAATGCTAACTGTAGGCAATGGAAAGTCATTGAATATTCTGGAGGAGAAGAAATTCATTATCCAAGTAATGGGGATAGTAATGTGCATAGTGATTCTGAGGGGAACCTTAGAAACAGGAAGATCAGGCAGGCAGCTAAAAGGAAGAAGTCAGAATTAAGGTAGTTTGAGTCAGAAAGGAGAAAAATGCTTTACAAGACAAAGTGAGATACACAATATATTGATAGGCTATAAGGGAGATTATCTGTCATGTTGGGATAAGATGAAGACAGAAAAAAAAATTACTGGAAAGAATTTGGTGAAAACTAAAGTAACTCCACATGTAATGGATTTAAGTGTTTAGGAGACCCCAACATAGATAACCAGAAAATTACTGGAAATACAGATTTAGAGGCTGGGAAAATATTGGGTTTGGATTTGACGTCAGGTATTTGGAGGTGATTTCTGAAGAGGGTATGGTGAGAAAGAACAAATGGAGAACTTAGAAAAACATATTGATTATCTTCACATTATAAAAGGAATGCTGTTGTATTAATAGCATCTCCCAGGTCCAAATCCACCACCCTTCTTTGCCCTGCTTTGTGAGACTTTAGCTGGACCCTGTAAACGTTTCTCCTTCTCCAGCTGCTGAAATGTTAGGCTTCATCAACTGAGGGTGATGGAGTGACCCTATCAGGCCACAGCAGCAGAAAGACTCTTCCACTTTACAGTCTGTTCAGCATGGGAGCTGATATGGTTTGGCTGATATGGTCCCACCTAAATCTCACTTTAAATTGTAATAATCCCTATGTGTCGGGGCAGAGCCAGGTGAAGATAACTGAGTCATGGGATCAGTTTCCCCCATACTGTTCTTGTAGTAGTGTCACAAGATCTGATGGTTTTATAAATAGGTGAGATCCTGCACAACCTCTCTTGCTTGCTGCCATGTAAGATGTGACTTTGCTCCTCATTCACCTTCCACCATAATTGTGAGGCCTCCCCAGCTGTGTGGAACCCCTTTCCTTTATAAATTACCCAGTCCCAGGTATGTCTTTATTAGCAGTGTGAGAACAAACTAATACAGTAAATTGGCACCAGTAGAGTGGGATGCTGCTGTAAAGATACCAAAAAATGTGAAAGTGACTTTGGAACTGGGTAACAGGAAGATGTTGGAACAGTTTGAAGAGAGAAAAATGAGGAAAGTTTGAAACTTCCTAGAGACTTGTTGAATGGCTTTGACCAAAATGCTGATAGTGCTATTGACAATAAAATCCAGGCTGAGGTGGTCTCAGATGAAGATGAGGAACTTGTTTGGAACTGAGAAAAGGTCACTCTTGCTATGCAAAGACACTGGTGGCATTTTGCCCCTGCCCTAGAGATGTATGGAACTTTGAACATAAGAGAGATTATTTGGGGTATCTGGTGAAAGAAATTTCTAAGTGGCAAAGCATTCAAGAGGTGACAGTTCATAAAAGTTTAGAAAATTTGCAGCCTGGAAATGCAGTAGAAAATAAAAACCCATTTTCTAGGGAGGAATTCAAGGTGGCAGCAGAAATTTGCATAAGTGACAAGGAGCCAAATGCTAATTACCAAGACAATGGGGAAAATTTCTTCAGAGCATGTCAGACATCTTCACAACAACCCTTCCCATCACAGGCCTGGAACCCTAGGAGGGAAAAATCACTTCCTGGGTCAGGCCCAGGGCCCCTTGTTTCTATGCAGCCTGTGAACCCTGTGCCCTGCGTTCAGCTATTTCAGCTCCAGCTGTGGCTAAAAGGAGCCAACATACAGCTTAGGCCACTGCTTCAGAAGGTGCAAGCCCCAAGCCTTGGCAGCTGACACATGGTGTTGGGCCTGTGGGTGCACAGAACTCAAAAATTGAGGTTCGAGAACCTCCACCTAGATTTCAGAGGATGCATGGAAACACCTGAATGTCCTGGCAGAAGTTTGTTGCAAGGGCAGGGCCCTCATGGAGAGCTTCTGCTAGTGCAGTGTGGAAGGGAAATATGAGATAGAAGCCCCCACACTGAGTCCCTACTAGGGCACTTCCTAATGGAGCTATGAGAAGAGGGTCACCATCCACCGGACCCTGGAATGATAGATCTACTGACAGCCTACACTTTGTGTCTGGAAAAGCCACAGACACTCAATACCAGCCCATGAAAGCAGCCAGGAGGAGAGCTCTACCCTGAAAAGCCATAGAGACAGAGCTGCCCAAGACTGCAAGAGCCCACCTCTTACATCAGCATGACCTGAATGTGAGATACAGAATCAAAGGAGATCATTTTGGAGCTTTAAGGCTCAATGACTGCCCTACAAATTTTGGACTTGCATGGGGTCTGTAGCCCCTTTGTTCTGGCCAATTTCTCCCATTTGGTATAGGTGTATTTACCCAATGCCTGTACCCCCATTGTATCTAGGAAGTAATTAACTTGCTTTTGATTTTACAGGTTCATAGGTGGAAGGTACTTGCCTTGTCTCAGGTGAGAATTTGGACTGTTGACTTTTGAGTTAATGTGGAAATGAGTTAAGACTTTTGAGGGCCTGTTGGGAAGGCATGATTGGTTTTGAAATGTGAGGGCATGAGATTTGGGAGATGCCAGGTGCAGAATGATATGGTTTGCTGTGTCTCTACCCAAATCTCACCTTGAATTGTTATATGCCCACATGCCAAAGGCAGGGCCAAGTGGAAATAATTGAATCATGGGGGCAGTTTCCCCCATACTGTTCTTGTGGTACTGAATAAGTCTCACAAGATCTGGTAGTTTTATGAACAGGTGATCCCCTGCACAAGCTCTCTTGCCTGCCACCATGTAAGATGTGACTTTGCTTCTCCTTCACCTTCCACCATGATTATGAGGTCTCCCCAGCCATGTGGAACTGTGAGTCAATTAAACCTCTTTATAAATTACCCGGTCTTAGATATGTCTTTATTAGCAGCATAAAAACAGACTAAAACAGGAGCCCAGAACCTTTGCACAGGAATTCTCTTCAGCTGTGCTCTCCACCAGTGGCCACTTCTGAGCCACACTCACCTGCCCACAACCTCTGTCAATGGCAGCTGCTTCTAAAGACCAGCACCAACCTGTGTCCTCTGCTAAGTTTGTTGCGTATGTCAGGCTGCGTGTTCCTGCTGTAACCATGCTCTCTTCAGTGAGGTCTGAACTTCAGCCTTGGTGTTGGGTGGGGCTCTCCTGGTCTTTTGTTCCTTTATTATCCTCCTTTTCTGTCCTGCAGTAAGCAGCTGTTTCTTTGCACCTGCTTCTTGACCTCTTAAAGTCCTTTTTTATTTTTGAGATAATGAACCACTTTCTTTAATTAGCAGTACATTCTATTACATTTTCCCTGGTCCAGTGAATAGTGTGGTTTCTGTCTCCAACTAATATACATGTGGAAGAGAGGTTAGACTTTTTCTAATTGATTATTTTACAGCTGTAACCTATAAGTAGAAAGTAGAGAATCAAAATAAAAGATTTTGAAAGGTCAGCACTACAAAGGTTAGAATAGACTGCATACAGTTGTAATGACTTTGCTACCTATGGCACAGTCCCCCAGCAGGAATCCTCTAGAGGGATTTAAGAGTTAAGCAAGGAGTTGGACTGGATGAAACTGAAGGTCATGCCTAACTTTGAGAGTCTGTGATTTTACAGAACATTCTTAATCTTTTTCTTGCATCCACTAGTCATTAACTCTCTTAATTCCCATTAATCTTCCCCAGAACATGGTTATATTTTGGCATCATAAAAGTTGTCGACTCAATATGAGAAAAGTTCAAACCATTACTGTCAAATTAGTGTTTTCCTGGAGGTTTCTCAAATTGTCTTGTGATATTCCAACATCAATGTTATTATCTGGGTAAATATAATATTCCATTTTATAAGCACCTAGATTTAAAATTTCTAAATGTACTCTAACAACCAATAGCTTCCTATTGCAGAAGCTCCATGGCCATCGAATTAGATTGTTCTTCAACTGAAAAACAGCCTTTAGTGTCATTCATCCATTACTGTTTCAGTCCATATATTTCTTCTGCGTAGTGTAGGTTGAAGAATCTGAGTGCCTTATCCAAGGCGGTGCTGGGGAAAGAAAAGCCTTCTTAATGCCTGATATATCTTGATCCATTCTTCCTATAAATTAAAAGCTAATAATGTAAGCTTTTTTGTGCACATTAGTTTCTACATATGGGCATGGAAGATTCTGCCACATGGCTGAAATTCTACCTCATGGCTATGTGAAAATCTACCACTGCTGCTTAACTTCTAGCTGCTGCTTCTTGATTTTCTAATCATTTGACCTTTAAGTTTGATGTAATATTCAGAGAAAGATTAATAGAAATTGTATATTGCTGTGAATTATAACCTTTAGCAATTGAAAATGGTCCTTTGGTCCCATGAATTTTTTCTCAAATTTTACATTCATGCACTCTTTTCCTGCTTTCTTTGGTATTCAATTTTTATACGTCTGTTTGTTTGTTTTTATTATTTTTGAGCTGTTTTTAGTTATTTAATTTTACACTAGGCATTTCAGATATGCCATTTTTGTTTTCCATAGGCTTCTTATAAACATGTATAAGTAGATTTTGTTTTTCAATCAATTTAAGGATTTTTAAAATAGGTGTTGAACATATTTTAGTTCAATTTATTTTGGCATTATTTTTTTTTCTTTTTTGGAGACTGAGTCTCATTCTGTCGCCCAAGCTGGAGTGCAGTAGCATGATCTTGGTTCACTACAACCTCCCCTTCCAGGTTCAAGCTATTCTTGCACCCCAGTTTCCCAAGTAGCTGGAATTACAAGTGCCTGCCACCATGCCAGGCCAATTTTTGTATTTTTAGTAGAGATGGGGTTTTACCATGTTTGTCCAGCTGGTCTCGAAATCCTGACCTCAAGTGATCCACCCACTGTGGCCTCCCAAAGGGCTGAAATTACAGGCATGGGCCATAGTGCCCAGGTGTTCTGGGATGATGTTCCTTTTAATCTTCTCCTTACCATTCCTTTGTTGCCTGCCTTTCTCAGGTGACCTAGTCTCAATTCTTTTATCTTCTGCAGGTCTATACAGGATGTGCTAAATGAATCTAGCAAGTAAGACAGTGGGGATGTAGTCTTTAAGTCATTGTAACAGAGGTAATGGTTGAAGTTATAGAATACTTGATTTTCTTTTCTTTCTTTTTTTTTTTTTGAGATGGGGTCTGGCTCTGTCATTCAAGCTGGAGTGCAGTGGTGTGATCTCAGCTCACTGCAGCCTTGACCTCTCGAGCTCAAGCAATTCTTCTGCCTTGGCATCCCAAGTATCTGGGGCCACAGGTGCACATCACCACACTCAGCTGATTTTTTGTATTTTTAGTAGAGATGGGGTCTCACTATGTTGCCCAGGCTGGTCTCAGACTCTGGAGCTCAAGCTAATAGTCCGCCTCGGCCTCCCAAAGTGCTGGGATTACAGAGGTGAACCACTGAGCCCAGCACAGGTTTGATTTTCTGAGAAAGCACAAAGAAAGAGAATAACAGAAGACATTGCCCAGTCCTTGGGGAATGTGTACATTAGACAGGACTGGAACTACACCAGGAGTGTCTGGAGAGCCACGATCACACAAAACCAGGCATACAAAGAGAAGAGGAGGTTTCAAGAAGATATTAACTAAGAAAAGATCACAGGTGTGGAAACCAATACATCACTAGAGAGCATAAATGAGTCATTTTAGCTAAGTGGTGCAGGCAAATGCCATGGTAGGTGAGCACTGGAAAAGTTATTGTACATAAACTAGACCATTCTTACAAGACATTGAGCAGAGAATGAGAGGAGAGAAAAAGGTTTACAACATGAAGGACAACAGGTACTGGGACATGCAAAAGACCAAGATATGTGTACAAATACAGCAAAACAAGAATGATAAGGCCAAGCAGAGAAGATACCTTTGGTAGAGCTTAGTCTCCAAAGAGAAATGTTAATAGCTTTGGGATGCCACTGAAGAATGACCAGCATTCTCCATTCATTCCTTACACTTGGAATACATAATAGGCCAGACTCCATTAAGCTTTCCCTGATGATGTCAAGGTCTTATAGCAGGGGCTGCTAGAGCAATCTCAGGGAAAGTCAATTATCAGCACAGCAGGGAATGAGGGTCATCTGCAAGTCAATGGCTGCCTATTTAAATTCATTAATTCAATGAATATGGACTGTAAGAGTCTAAGGATGAACTCAGCATTTGGGGGGTGTTATTCTTCATTTTTCTGTTCCATTTGTGTTTCATAACCACCTTATGAGAGTTCTAACTTAAGAAGTTAGGTGACCTGCTCAAGGAAACAGAGTTGTTAGTGATGGAACCAATGCTCACTCCAGATCTTTTAGCTTTGAGTTCAGTGTTCTTTCCACATGACACTCTCCTTTTAAACACTCATCTCTTCAACAGCCAAGCCACGTAAAGGGGACAGAACAAGAGTATCAGCACAGAAGAACATTAAAGTGGCATAACTGAAAGTGTTCCTTACCCTTTTGCATTGTCACCAACTTTGAGTGATTCACCCTAAATTCACTGCCTTTGTTCCTGGAGACATGAATCCTGCCTCCTTTTTTACAATTAGAGAGCTCTGTGGAAAACCTTTAAGAAATCCCCATGTTGGCCAGGCACAGTGGCTCATGCCTGTAATTCCAGCACTTCGGGAGGTTAAGGTGGGTGAATCCCCTGAGGTCAGTTCAAGATCAGCCTGGCCAACATGGTGAAACCCCATCTCTACTAAAATACAAAAATTAATTGGGTGTGGTGTGGTGGTACCTGGCTGTATCCCACCTACTTGGGAGGCTGAGGCATGAGGGTCACTTGAACCCAAGAGGTAGAGGTGGCAGTGAGCTGAGATCATGCTACTGCACTCCAGCCTGGGCAACAGAGTGAGACTCCATCCACCCCCACAAAAAATCCCAGTATCCCAATGTCCAATTGCTCCTTTCCTGGAGGTAAAAGGCAGTTTTCAGATCCTGCTCCTAATCACGCTCCTCTTCTCTATACTTCCATCGTCACAGGAATTTTATAAGCAGAAGCAACCCCAAGGTCCAAGGGAGGGAGGAGGGAGACGAGGATAATGGTGTCAGAATAACCTAAAATACTATGACCTACAACTCAAGCAAAACCATGTGGGATGTCCAAAATTAGCCAGATAGCTTTTAAAAATTCCTAAGAATTGGCTAGGCATGGTGGCTCATGCCTGTAATCCCAGCACTTTGGGAGCCCAAGGCAGGCAGATCATCTGAGGTCAAGGGTTTGAGACCAGTCTGGCTAACAAGGTGAAACCTCATCTCTATTAAAAATACAAAACAAATTATCTGGGTGTGGTGGCATGTACGTGTAGTCCCAGCTACTCAGGGAGGCTGAGGCAAGAGAATTGCTTGAACCCAGGAGGCGGAAGTTGCAGTGAGCCAAATCATGCCATTGCAACAGAGGGAGACTCCATGTCAAAAATAAATAAATAAATATGTTACAAAAATAAAATTTCCTAGGAACTGCATAATTCTAAAAAGGTTTTAAAATTTCATAAAGTACAAAGTCTGTATAGTTTGACTAAAAATATATTTAAATATCTTAAAAATAAAAAAGAAATAGAAAATTTAAACTAAGTAATCATCTTATGTAGAAGTTGTTGATATTTGACATTTGAATTTAAAAAAATAATGAAGATATTTTGACTCATGGTATAAAGGGCTACATACGCTTTGAGACCAACTTTCTTATAAGTTTTAGGCTCATGATGCAGTAACTCTAAAAGGAACTCTTTTGGCTCAATAACTATATAAGAAGGCTCTCTTACACAAGTAAAACCTTTGGCCCTAAGATACCTCAGTTAACTTTAATGCTTTAAGGTATTGAATTTTCTTAATTTTAATGTTTTAATGTGTTGAGTTTCCTTAATCTTATACATTGTCAACTCCAGAAATATTTTAGAATTATGTAACCTCAGTAAAATAAGGTTTTAACTGTCTTCTTTGGAGAATAGAAATCTTTCAGCTCCAGAAAGTGTTGAAATTAAATGCAAAATGGTTTAAAAATTAAAACTCAGTCTGTACATAATGGATAATTCAGTATGTTTGTAATATTTAAAACAACGTGGTCTCTTAGTGTGACCACCTTGTTTCTATATTTTATTTTCTAGACTGATGAATTAGTTTACATTCTTCCTTTTAATTTGGAACTTTAACAAATGTATCCATGGACTTAGGACACATAAAAGAACTTTTGTGTGTGTGTGTGTGTGTGTGTGTGTAAAATAGAATCCTGTGTGTGTGTGTGTGTGTAAAATAGAATCCTATTTTTTTTATTTATACTAGGAAACATTTTTGCTATGACTTTACTTTTAAAGCTACAATAAGAAGACTGACAGCTGATTTCTCAAACAATACAGTGGGAACCCAAAAGCAATGGAATTGGTATACTTAGAATTTTGAAAGAAAGCAGATACCAATGTAGAATTTTGTATATTGCAAAAATATTCTTCAATGGTGAAAGAGAAATAAAAACATCTTTAGATTTTAAAAATCCTGATAGAATTCTTGGTCACCTAATACAAAAGAAAGAAAGAAAGAATGAATGAAAGAAAGAAAGAAAGAAAGAAAAAGAAAGAAAGAAAGAAAGAAAAGAAAAGAAAGAAGGGACTAATCCAGGCACTGTGGTGTGCACCTGTAGTCCCAGCTACTCAGAAAGTTGAGGCAGGAGTGAATCAAACTCACTTGAGCCCAGGAGTTTGACTCCAGCTTGGGTAACATAGAAAGACTCTGACTCTACAAAAAAAGAGAAAGGAATACTTAAAGGAGTTTTTTGAATTTTTCGATTCCAGATAAATACACAGTAAAACAGGAAGAAATCATGAGCATTAAAATAGGGAAATAATGTGTGTAAATTTTTAAATATCATCAACTGCATCAAATGATAATGTATCACTGATATTTAAAATATAAAATCAGAATGCAAAATATTATCACAGAATTCAGGTAGGATAGGCAGGGCATGGTGGCTCACACCTGTAATTCCAGCACTTGGGAGGTTGAGGCAGGCAGATCACTTGAGGTCAGGAGTTCAAGACCAGCCTGGCCAACATGGTGAAACCCTAACTCTGCTAAAAATAATTAGCTGGGTGTGGTGGTGCATGCTTGTAGTCCCAGCTACTCAGGAGACTGAGGCAGGGGAATTGCTTGAACCTAGGAGGCAAAGGTTGCAATGAGCTGAGATTATGCCACTGCACTCCAGCCTGGGTGACAGAGAGAGACTTCATCTTGAAAAAAAAATACGTGTGTGTGTGTGTGTGTGTGTGTGTGTGTGTGTGTGTATAGGCAGGTAGGATAAACAGATTTAACTTGTTGTAAGCTCTTTACATTCTCCTGGAAATGATAAAAAAAATACTGATACATATATATTAAATTCTAATAAGTAAAGGATGTATATGATAATATATAGTAACCACTAAAAGAATAATAGAGACATATATAACCAAATAAAAAAAACTAATAGAAGAAGACAACCAGGGATTGATACCAATAACTGATTAATTCAAAGAAGGCATAAAGAGAAAAACAGAACAAAGAACAATTTGCTGCTTTGTCTAATTTTCAGCAAATTTTATATTTCTACTAATTTCGCACTCTTTATTGCATTGCAACAATCTACTACCTATTGTTTGATCTGAATCACAGCTATAAACACCCATTGTTTCATACTTTTCCTCACTTACTCTTTATAGAAACTTCAGAAAACGGGTACTATTGGGTATATTTTACTAATAGAAGCAAACAGTTGAAGTAACTTGCCCAAGAAGTCACAAATAACAAAAAACTTTATCTTATACTTTAGCCTCACTCTGCTGTCCCCACAGAGGCTGAGATGAAGGATAGTGGACAGAACACATTTCCATGGACAGAGCCCTCAGCCTGTTCTAACTTGTGATCCATTTTTCACTAGATATTTCACTTCAGTATATGAAAGGGGTCCCAGGCTATAGGTTCTAGAAATATCAAGACTTTAACCTGTCTAGCCACGCTAGCTGAAAGCAGAAGGATAAGGTTCATTTTTCAGTCTTTAACTTTTTTGTTTTGAGGTAATTGTAGCTTCATGCACTTCTAAGAAATGATACAGAGAGATTCTTTGTACCCTTTACCCAGTTACCCCCAATAGCAACCTATTACAAAACTACAGTACAACATCAGCACCAGCATATTGACACAGATACAGTCAAGTTGCAGGATATCCACATCTCAACTGGGACCGCTCACCATGTCCTTCTATAACCACTGCCTTTTAACCCTGAGCAATTGCTGATCTGTTCTCCACTTCAACTGCTGACAAAAAGAGTCTGTAAAACACGTGAGAGATTCATTCTGAGCCAAATATGAATGACCATGGCCCATGACACAGCCCTCAGGAGATCCTGAGAACACGTGCCCAAGGTGGTCAGGGTGCGGCTTGGTTTTATACATTTTTTGAAGACGTGAGACATCAATCAAATACAATTAAGGTGTACATTGGTTCAGTCCAGAAAGGTGGGATAATTCAGTGGTGGAATGGGGGCTTCCAGGTTATACGTAGATTTAAAAATTTTCTGATTGGCAATTGGTTGAGAGTTTATCTAAAGACCTGGAATCACTAGAAAGGAAATGAATATCTGGGTTAAGATAAGGGATTGTGGAGACCAAGGTTCTTATTATTTAGATGAAGCCTCCAGGTAGCAGGGTTCAGAGGGAATAGATGGTAAGTGTTTCTTGTCAGACTTAAAAAAGTGCCAGACTCCTGGTTGATTTTCTCTTGGATCAGGAGGAAGTCCTGGGAAAGGAAAAGGGGATTCTCCATAGAAAGTATATTTTTCCCTGCAAGCGATGACTTTGCAGGGCAATTTCAAGATATGGCAAGGAAATATATCTGGGTTAAAATATTTTGATTTCCTTCCTTATCTGTCATGTGATGTTGCAGAGTCAGGTTGGGAAGCAGGCCGCATTATATAGGGTTAGATAAAGCCCCTCTGATGAGACTTTATGGTTTGTAGGCTGTGACTCCCCAAGTCCCTTAGACAGGAATTTGGGCAAGAGACAAAAAAAAGGTCAGAGTTTAGTTCTCATAATTATTTTCTAATTTTAAGGATGCTAAATAAGGCCAGGCATGGTGGCTCATGCCTATAATTCCAGCATTTTGGGAGGCTGAGGCAGGAAGATTGCTTGAGCTCAGGAGTTCAAAACCCAGAGATGGGTAACATTGAAACCCCATCTCTGCAAAAAATACAAAAATTAGCCTGGGGTGGTGCACACCTTTAATCCCAGCCCCTTGGAAGGCTGAGGCAGGAGAATCGCTTGAGCCTGGAAGGCAGAGGTTACAGTGAGCCGAGATCATGCCACTGTACTCCAGCCTGGGTGACAAAGCAAGACCGTCTCAAAAAAATTTAAAATTTAAAAAATTAAAAAGAGAGAGAAAAAAATATTATGTAAATGGAATCATAAGTATATAAACTTTTGGGATTGGCTTTTTCACTGAGCACAATTCATCCCAGTTGTTGTGGGTATAAATCATTTCTTCTTTGTGTTTTAAAACACATTATTGCTCTTTCATGGCATAGACAGACCACAGTTTGTCAAATCATTCGCCTCTAAAGGACAACTGAGTGGTTTTCAGTTTGCGACTACTCTGAATCAAGTTACTGTGAGCATTTGTGCACAGTTTCTTGGGTGAACAGAGTTTTCATTTCTCTTGGGTAAATGCCCACAAGTGCAATCACCGGGTTGCATGGTAGTTGTGTATTTAGTTTTATTAAGAAACTGCCCAACTGTTTTCTGGAATGGCTGCATTGTTCTTCACTCTCACCAGCAATGTGTGTGTGATGCAGTTTCTGTACATCCCCACTAGCATTTGATGCTGCTCCTGTTGTTTAGACAGACAATTCTAATATGCCTGCCATCCTAATTTTGGTATCCACTGATTGCCTAATTTTTATTCCATTTGATATCTTCCTGGTTCTTGATAGGATGAGTGTTTTGTTTTGTTGAAATCTGGAATTTGGGGAAGTATATTTTAAGACACTGGAACTTTTTAAGCCTTCTGTTTAGCTGGCTTCCTCTGATACTGCACTAGTCAGGGAAGCAGTGATACCCCTCCGCCATTGATGCCTTAGTGGGGAGGGGTCCTTGTTACTGCTGGGCAGGGGTGGGAGTTCCAGCACCCCACAGACCTCCCCTGACCCACCCCCCGGGCTCAGACAGATAGTAACACCTTGTTATTGCTCTTCATGTAGTCTCTACTGACACCAACGGGAGGGTGGCCTCATTACTGTTGGGTGGTGTTGAAGATATTCACTTTCCATTAGACCCACCCTCACACAGTTACCCGACCCAGCTCAATGGGGAGTGAGAGGTGGGGGTGCCTCATTACTGTTGAATGGGAGAGAAAGTCCAGGCTATTTTTTTTCTGAAACAGAGTCTTACTCTGTCACCCAGGCAGTGGTGCAATCTTGGCTCACTGCAACCTCCGCCTCCTGGGTTCAAGTGATTCTCATGCATCAGCATCCCGAGTAGCTGGGACTACAGGTGCATGCCACCAAGCCTGCCTAATTTTTTGTATTTTTAGTGGAGACAGGGTTTCACTGTGTTAGCAGTTAGGATGGTCTCGATCTCCTGACCTTGTAATCCACCCGCCTCAGCCTCCCAAAGTGCTGGACTACAGGCGTGAGCCATCGTGCCGGGCTTGAAAGTCCAGGCTTTTGACTCGGCTTTGTCTGGAACCACTCTGGCAGGTATTGGAGCACCCAGTTACAGGAGCAGAAGTCTAGGCTCCCCACGCAGCCTTTACTGATAGTGGGTTTCAGTTTTCTCCTGCAGTATTTGTCAGGGGTAGTCACTTATTGCCTAAGTTGGCTGTCTTCATAGGCTGCCCTTTCCTGGCCTTCTGGCAGAGACTCCAGGTCTTTGTTGAGACCTTCTTTTTTTGTCTGTACCTTTCTGTGTTACAGGCTTCTTCAGCTCCAACTCTGAGATATACGAGGCCAAAACAGAACCTAGAAAACTGACCACCCTGTCATTCCTGGGTCCCTGTCTGATCTGGGTCCTTCTCTCCACCTTACAGAGTCTCCTTGTGCTTGTTTTATAGACAACGTCCAGGTCTTTGAGTCATACTCAGCAGGAGGAATAGGAAAAAGTGAATCCATTCCATCCTCCTAGGAGGAGACATTAAGCAAGAATGGAGTTTTAAAATTTCAGTTTAACCCTAAAAGCCACCCATAGGTCCTCCAGTTTCATGGGAGAGTTTGGTCCTGGTGTAAAGGAGGTGCTAGGAAGGACAGGCTTAGGTTGTCCCTCTCAAGATTCCTGTCCTTTACTGTGCAGTGTTCAGTTCCTCCATTTCTCAGCAGCTTCTAGAACAACATGAAAAATGCCAATGAGAATGAATTACTTGGATGTCTTGATATTAGCATTTCTAATCCAACCTCAGAGTCTCTTAATGAATTTTAAACTGTCTTTACGGTAGATTTAACCACAATTTGTCACTGAAATGTCAGTGAAGTCAGGGAAACTAGCAGTGAAAACTCTTGTCCTAAAAGAGGAAAAGGACATGGTCCCAAAATGAATATCAGCAGCCCTCCGACCAAGGTCCACACAGCCACCAAGTAGCCATGTAACTTAGGCCTCAGTGTGCCCTGATTCCCTCCATGTTTTCTTTTTGAGATGGAGTCTTGCTCTGTCACCTAGCCTGGAGTGCAGTGGCGCAATCTTGTCTCACTGCAACCTCTGCCTCCTGGGTTTAAGTGAGTCTCCTGCCTTAACCTTCTGAGTAGCTGGGATTACAGGCACCCACCACCATGCCTGGCTAATTTTTGTATTTTTAGTAGAGATAGGGCTTTGCCATGTTGGCCCAGCTGGCCTTGAACTCCTGACCTCAGGTGATCCACCTGCCTTGGCCTCCCAAAGTGCAGATTATAGGCGTGAGCCACTGTGCCCAGTGAACTCCCTCAGTTTTTCCATCCCCCTCCAAGCCTTGGATTCTATGGCGCAGGATAAAGAACACCCAGTGTGATATAGCAACCGTACCCCTGTCAGAGGGTCTGAGGCTGACCTGGGCTGGGCTATACTTACGTACCAGTTTCTATGTAGCCAATTTCCAGTGGGGTCAGTGGGTTGGGGGCAAGGGATTATGCAAACCCCGTTCTCACAGAACCCTATAAGCCATATCTCTGTGTAGTTCTTGGCCTTCATATTAGGAGAGGCCTCTTTCTGGACCAGGTGGTCAGTACCCCTCCCTATTCTATTGATAAAAATGCCCCCTTGTGGGAGCGCACGCCTTACAGATCTGATGTGGCTCCCATTCCTCTTAGTCATGGATATGACAAAGCCCAGGCCTGAGCAATGAGAACACCCATTTCTTGACCACCATGACTGGCCAAGAAAGGGCATGTGAGCCCAGCTGGGCCAATAAAACTTCTCTAAGTTTTGATGTGTGAACCTAAGAGACAGTGAGAGGCCACAGCTGCCATACCCCACCCCCCCATGCAAGGAGAATCCACTGAGGGAGGGCCAGCACAGAGGAGAAAAACGCTGAGCGGGGGCTGGGCACGGTGGTGCATACCTGTAATCCTGGCACTTTGGGAGGCTGAGGCAGGTGGGTCATTCAAGCTCAGGAGTTCAAGACCAGCCTGGGCAACATGGTGAAACCCTGTCTCTACAAAAAATACCAAAATCAGCTGGGTATGGTGGCACATGCCTGTAGTCCCAGCTACTTGTGGGGGCTGAGGCAGGAGGATCACTGGAATCTGGGAGGTTGAGGCTACAGTGAGCCAAGATTGTGCCACTGCATTCCAGCCTGGGTGACAAAGTGAGAACTTATCTCCAAAAAAAAAAAAATGGTTGAGAGGGGCTAATGGTGTCCTTTGGATACTATTTGGGTGATTTTTCTGGAGAAAAACTTCCTAAATTCCTTTTCATAGTGACATTTATTGTTTACAAGGAACTTGGTTTTATAATGATGGGTTTGCTTGAACTCACAGACAGGAATTTTCTTATCTTCCAGCTCCTCCCAAGTATGTACAAATCCATTTCAAAGTTGTTCTATACAACTGTCCAGAATAAACCTGTTCTTTGAGGGATAGGCTTAGAGAGAAGCCAAAGCATTGATTATCTGAAAGCCATCTGTCTCCTGTTTCTGAAAGATTGGATAGAACCTGTGGCTTTTTCTACCTAATCAGATAGAACCTGTCCACTTGCCACAGGCCTGAACCTTCCAGGGAGCACCAACTCGACTTTTTAAGGGAGAACGAGCTCACAGAATCTGCCTGTACCTTGGAGGGAAATGTACCTACAGTCAAATCCACATTCGAGCGATACTAACCCTTTGAATTTCTCACCCCCAAGAGTTACAAGTTTCTGTCTATTTTACAAGGCAATTTTACAAGGCAAAATATTTTAAGAAAGCTGAGACAAAAGTATTTTATAGAGAAAAATTTCTGTGAGAGAGAAAGATAATGCCATTTCCTGTCCTACAGACAGACTGTTCACTCTTGTTAATTCTCAATCATACAAAAAGTATAGGCAAAAGTGTTAGTGAGATCCATCCCTGCCCTGGGAGAGAGAGCCCGACTGTGAATATATCATTATCTCCTGTTCAATAAGCAGATCGTTTACCCATCAGGGATGATCCTGATTATGAACAAAACATATCCAGGTATGTGTCTTGTAGGAGAGGGTCTTGACAGGGGCAGCGCCTGCTGTGGAGGTTTGCAACAGGGGTGCAGAGATGCACCAGGACCTATTTTACCGTAAATGTCTCCTCAAGCCCAACTGGCTTTTCTGGTTCTATCAGACTCCAGAAATAAAAATGTTTGAGTTCATTTCATGTGAATCCAGATGTTTGTGAGACAAAAGTCCCCAGTTCCCTCCAAGCACAAGACATCACCAGTTTCATGAACAGGCAGACACACAGAATATCCTTGCCAATCTGTCATGCCTGGAACTCGAGCATAACAATTGATGATTTTCTGTGCAAACGTCTCGAGAATCACCACTTCATTTCATTGCAGGCAGGCTTGACTGCCACATCAGATCTTTGGTGTCTTAACTCTGGAGGAATAACAGAAACCCTCAGGAAGTTTTGGGGTGCCATTTCTTTACCACCCTCTTCCTCCAGATTTTAACAACTGAGAATGGGCACCAGGAACCTGACAGGATCTAGGCATGGCCCTAAATCTGCTGATCAGAGCCCAGTCACAGCCACATGCAATCCCTCTTGTACACTATGTTGGAAACTTCCTTTGGCTGTGAAACTGCCTTTGCAAAAATTATATTAGTGAGAAAATGATGACAGCAAAAGAGATCCCAGCTTGCCTTTCCCTTAATTATTCCTGGGTCTCTTGGGCCAAGCTAACTTTGAGAGACATTTAGGCTATAGTTTAAATGATAGTAGGCCTACCCTAAAACTCAGCCACTTTTGTAAAGCCACTGGGAAGCCATCAGGCTGGAGGGAGAGAGGGGCCCTGAGTCCTGCTGAGGTGTAGAATGAACGATTTCAGCCACTGTTCCCGAGGTCATGAGATATGCAACTTCCCCAATTACTCCTGCAAATAACATCACTTGCTAAGGTGTATACATGAACGACTGTCAGCCATTGTTCTGTAGGTCATGAGACATGTAGCTTCCCCAATTACTCCTGTAAATAACATTACTATTGCTAAGGTACAGACATGGATGATTGTCAGCCATTGTTCCGGAGGTCACAAGATATGGAGCTTCCCCAGTTACTCCTGAAAATAACATCACTATGGTAGAACCTAAGATTGGCCTTTTGGGATATCTTTTCAGGTTTTTTCCATGTCTGACACCCATGGCTCCACCGGGACCCACCAACCCCGATTCTGTGGGCCTACCTAGAATTAGTTTAGCCCACAGGAGGACAGCTTTGACCCCCTATGATATCATCTTCACCCCAACCAATCAACAGCAAGCACCTGTTACCTGGCCACCCCCATCCCTTCCCCAAATTGCCTGGGAAAAACTTCTAACCTCGTGGCTCTGGACAAGATTATATGAGTATGAACTCTGTCTCCCACTTGGCAGGGTGGCCTCGTGTCTACTAAACTCTTTCTCTACTGCAATGCCATGGTCTTTCTTTATGCAGTGGGCAGGAAGAACCCCTCAGGGTTACAGCCCAAGTCCAGGATGCGGCCTCCTACCTCTTTGTCCTTGAGCTGAAGGAAGCAGGACTTCTTGAGCCTGGTCCTCCTGACCTGGCCAGGTTGCAGATGAAGAACCTTGATCACAGGAGCAGAGCCCAGATCTGCCTGAGGCAGGCCTTTGCTGTCTGCTCACAGCATGATGGGGGAAAATGCAATACTGGTTCCCCCAGGTCTGGTCCTAGCCAGACCTTAAGGAACAGGAAACTGGAGAATGGGAGCTGGCTTTCCTTTTAGACACAACCCAGTATAAAATGAACCAATCAGATTTGCACACCTACTTCTGAGGGATGAGGGAAGACTGAAGATTCCACTCTAGATCTTCCTAGACCCAGGGATTCTGGGGGAGGTTCTTACTTACAAGCAGAAGAAAGACCATAAGAGAGAAAACCACAGCAAGCTTGTCCAATGCACGGCTCCTGGAACACAGGCAGCCCAGGAAGATTTTGCATGTAGCCCAACACAAATTCATAAATTTTCTTAAAACATTATGAGATTGCTTTTGGGATTTTTTTTTTTTTAGCTCATCAGCTATCATTAGTGTTAGTGTATTTTATGTGTGGTCCAAGACCATTATTTTTCTTTCAGTATGGCCCAGGGAAGCCAAAACACTGGACATGCCTGCCCTACAGGAATCAACAACAGCTTGAAGTGGTGAACGCAGGCTTTTCTGTGCCCTTGCCACTCAGGAGCTGCTGGCTGTAGGTCGAGAGACGAGGCCTGGGGAAGCTTCAGCCCATGTGAATAAGGCAGGCTTTCTACACTTATTCCTTTCCCTGTGGGGTTCCAAGCAGAGTCTGCCCACACAGTCCCCTAACCAAAGCCTCTTAGAATCTGAATGGAGGGGTCCCTGACCTCTGTTCTGTACAGCAGGAAGAGGAAGTAAGCAAGGTTCCAAGGGGTATGAGATTGACCCCAAGACTGCTCATTGTGCAGGCAGTTTTCCAGAAGGTTCTGTTGTGACAACTTTCATGTACCCTTAGAAAAGCCACCAAAGTCATACTCACAGATACTTAGGAAAAGTTTTTAAAACTCAGAAATAAGTAAAAAAAAAAAAATCTCATTACCTTTTAGTATTAAGCTAAATGATTTCCTAATGAGCCTGTTTGAAGGTTCTCTCACTCTCAGGGAATATACTGGCTTAATAAACAATTGATTAGGGCTATGTTAACCTGAAGAAAACTGATGAGGTATAGTGACTGATCCATTATACAAGATTACCCTAAGGGTTATTGTTTAATTACCCTATGGAAATGCACCAGGAAATATTAATCTTTTGTATCTAAATCAAGCATTTTCCAGCATTTTATCCTTACTGTGTCTCATATTCTCTGTGAATCATCTCTGTTTTTCCACTGTTTTCCTCTTTATGGGTTAAAAACAACTCTTTCATGTGCTTGCTATCTGTATTAGAATTGTGATTTTAATGATTTGAGACATAACTTCAACCAAAGATTTGTAATAATTTATTGTATTATTACAATTATGTTATTGTAATAATTATTATAATTATGTTATTGTAATAATATCACATTTTAAGTATTTGTTAAAATATATATTTGTAAACCTATTCATAGAACTGAATACGGTCTCTCTTCTGTTGAGGCATATTTATATCTCTATATATCCAATTCCTTATCCATCTGTCTATCCATCTGCCCATTCATATTATTCATTAAAGAAGCATTAAAGAACGCTTTATAACTCTAAGTTCTGTCCCTGTATAAATCCATTCTCACACTTCTATAAAGAACTACCTGAGACTGGCTAATTTATAAAGAAAAGAGGTTTAATTGACTCACAGGTCCACATGGCTGTAGAGACCTAGAAAACTTGCAATCATGGTGGAAAGTGAAGGGGAAGAAGGCATAGTCTTCACATGGCTGGCACAGGAGAAAGAGAAGAGGGACGTGCTCACACCTTTAAACAACCAGAGTTTGTGAAAACTATCACAGGCACAGCAAGAAGATGTCCAGTTTCATGATTCAATCACCTCCCACCAGGGTCCTCCTTCGACAAGTGGAGATTACAATTTGACATGAAATTTGGGTGGGGACACAGAGTCAAACCATATCAGTTCCTCACTAATCTCATGACTGGTTAAATAATACATGCTAAGAAGTGTGTTTTCTTATTTGTCAAACGGGGGCCTCATGAGATTGTGGAGAAAAATAAAATAGATTGCATATATAAAGCACTTGGAGCAGTGTCTGGTTTCTATGTTCAATCAATGGAAAACAATTTAAAACAGGGTAGATATTAACCCAACTCTACCAATAATCACTTTCAATGTGTATGCCGTAAATATACCAATTAAAAGACACATTGTCAGAATGGTCCATAAAAGCAGAATCCAAGTATATGTTGTCTACAAGAAATCCGCTTTAAATATAAAAACTCAGGTTAGAAGTAAAGGGATAGAGAAAGATATACTGTGTTAACACTACTCAAAAGAAACTTGGGGTTGCCACGTTAATTTCAGATAAAGCTTCAGAACTAGGAAAATTATCAGATAAAAAGGGCATTTCTGGATATTAGCCCTTTGTCTGAAGGGTAGATTGCAAAGATTTTTTCCCATTCTGTTGGTTGCTGGTTCACTCTATTGATAGTTTCTTTTGCTGTGCAGAAGTTCTTATGTTTAATTAGATTCCACTTGTCTATTTTGGCTTTTGTTGCCATTGCTTTTGGTGTTTTAGTCATGAAGCCTTTGCCCATGCCTATGTCCTGGATGGTATTGCCTAGGTTTTCTTCTTGAGTTTTTATGGTCTTAGGCCTCATATTTAAATCTTTAATCCATCTAGATTTAATTTTTATATAAGGTGTAAGGAATCATTCTATTATAAAGATGCATGCACATGTATGTTTACTGCAGTACTATCCACAATAGCAAAGACTTGGAACCAACCCAAATGCCCATGTATGATAGACTGGATAAAGAAAATGTGGCACATATGTGCCATGGAATACTATGTAGCCATAAAAAAGATGAGTTCATGTCCTTCGCAGGGACATGGATGAATCTGGAAACCATCATTCTCGGCAAACTGACACAAGAACAGAAAACCATATGTTCTCACTCATAAGTGGGTGTTGAACAATGAGAACACATGGATACAGGGAGGGGAACATCACACACTGGGGACTGAAGGATGGGAGGAATAGCAGGGGGTGGGGGGATTAGGGAGGGATAACATTAGGAGAAATACCTAATGTAGATGACAGGGGTATAGATGCAGCAAACCAACACTGTGGCACGTGTATACCCATGTAATAAACCTGCATGATCTGTACATGCACCCCAGAACTTAAAGTGAAATAATAATTTTAAAAAGTGCCATTAAAAAAAAAGAAGGGCATTACATTATGAAAAGGTGCAAATTCTCCAAGAATAATTTGCATTTGCAAGTTCACCTTGTCCAGAGGAATAAAAGTACGGGAGCTGAGCCTGAACAGATGGCCTCTCAGAGGGTGCTCACTGCCACAGAAATCTCAGAATATCATCTTCAAAACTAAGTCTCCATCCCACATTTCCCTGTCAGTTTAGACCAAGGGCCCTAAGGATGGGATTTTGGGAAGCTTTGGGCACGTTGGCCACTGAAGTCAAATCACCGAGTGAGAATTTGAGGCACAGAAATGTGTCAATCTTCACATATTCACCTTTCAAAAACTGTTTAAATACTAACAAAAGGAAGATTAAAAGGCTCATGCCTGCAATCCCAGCACTTTGGGAGGCTGAGGCAGGCAGATCACTTGAGGTCAGTAGTTTGAGACCAGCCTGGCCAACATGGTGAAACCCTGTCTCTGCTAAAAATACAAAAATTAGCCAGGCATGATGGCACATGCCTGTAATCCCAGCTACTTGGGAGGCTGGGGCAGGAGAATCCCTGGAATCTGGGAGGCAGAGGTTGCAGTGAATAGAGATTGCACCACTGCACTCCAGCCTGGGCGACAGAATGAGACTCCATCTCAAAAATAAAAGGAAGGCTAATGAAAGGAACCACTAACAAAAGGAAGGTATGGGAAGGAGGCTGGCTGGCCAGCAGCGGGCAATTGAGCCCAGCACAGCCTTCATCTGTTAATTAGATGACAAAAGCTGGTTTCAGGGTATTTATTATCCCCGAGCAGTCTTAAACTTTGAGCTGTGATGCCAAATCCTAGTTCTGATGAAAAACAGCAATCCCTTGTCCTTGGAAATTGCTATACAATGTCCTGTATTATTGAATTTAAAAACCAGAATTTAAAAAATTTGGAGACCTATATATATCTCACATACTAAAATTTGGTTTAGTGGGAAAACTCGGAAATTAAATTTATGAGATTAAAATATATTTCTGATCAGCTGAGAGTTAATAAAAAGACATTTTTGTTTTGGTTCATGTTGATTTAAAAATATCTTTCCTGCCTTTTTTCCTCAGCATAGCTCACCACCAACCTTATAATAGTTGTTGAAAAGTTAAGTTCTTACAGTGATTTGTGGATTTGAGGTTGTGGCTGACATGCTAAATACACATTTTTCATCATACATCTTGGTCCATGAGAATGAAGGAAAATTAAGTGAAGATCTGCTAATCTCAGGGTATACCATGAATTTTTTAAAAATCCCTTATATTAATGTATTTCGTTCTAATTCCTCTTTATCCTAAAAATAGATTGCAAATATTTCCAAATCAGTAACAGCATCTCTCTACCATTGCCAATCACGCCTTTTCATAACAACATGTCCAACAGAATTGGACCTGGAGCAGAATACACACGTTCATTCTCTATGCATGCTTAAGCTGCAGCAGCCGTGAGCCTAGACTCCTGGCAAAGACAGAGGGGCTCAAGGAGCAGATGGCTGGGAAGAGCTTTCTCCCCTCCTATCCACTCACACACATGCACACCCCTTACAAAGGTCCTCTTCATATCCATACCTTCTTGCTGGAAAACCATTGTCTCATCTGTTTTTGAGCCCTGCTCAAAGACTCATGGGTGAAGGGGAGGAAGGCAGCAAAACACACTGCCATGTGTGTACCTATGCGACTATCTTGCATGTTCTGCACATGTACCCCAAAACCTAAAATGCAATAATAAAAAAAATGAGCAAGAGATTATTCCTAATAAGCACTACAAAGGAAATTGCCCAGGGGTGGGATACAGACACTGCAGAGGGAAGGTGATGCTGCCTCAGGTAAGATACTCACAGGAAATGCTCATAGAAGAGGGATAGACTGGCAAGAAGAATTTGGCCACGGAAGGACTGGTAAAGAAGAAAAGGAAATTATGAGGAAGGAGGAACTGCATGCCCAAATGTCCCTGCCTGAGAAGAAGCTCAGCTTGTGTGACAACCTGGGCAGGGCCAAGAATGAGAGAGCAAGTTCAGAGGGGCCCTGGAAAGCAGTGCACATAAGACTTGTGTATTAATGTCCTTCAATCTGCAAAGCATGGAGACATTGGACCATGTTGAATTTGAGACACACATGTGGGGCAGGAGTTACCAGGAGAAGGCCAACCTTCTGAACCAGAGATTTGTGCAGTGAGGGGCTGCCCCTCACTCCCTTCTCTGCCTGTGGAGCTTCAGCCCCTTCTTACAGGCACAACCCAGTAGTGGAGTGTTGGTGAGGGGAAGAGGTGGCCTCAACCAGTGGGGAAGAGGTTGGGGGATAAATGTCCCAGCCTCTCCATATGGTAGGGCCATTATGCCCCAACACTTCCGCATGGTCTCTTGAAAGCTCACCAGCAGGACTGACTCCCAGCTGCCCACACAGTCATCCACTATCTAGTGGTTTTCTTTCTTTTCCTGTTTCATTTTTCCATTTCCTCACCTTTCCTTCCTGGAATAATTCCCCAAATAAACTTCCTTTACTCTTAACGAAGACCCCAAGATTGGATGATCTAGAGCAGGGGACAACAACTTTTCCCTATAAAGAGCCAGACAGTAAATATTTTAGGCTTTGTAGGCCACACAATCTCTGCTGCAACTATTTAAGACATGGTAGCACAAAAGTAGCATTCTACACAACATCAACGAATGGACATGGCTGCATTTCTGTAAGGTTTTATTTACAAAAATAAGCAGCTATTGGAAACAAATGCTTGGTGCCTCAAAGAAGAACTAGCACTAGGCAAAAAATTTTCTCATCAAGGCAATTTACTTCTGCAGAAGGGTGCTGCCTGCATTAGCCATGATCACAAAAGCACTCTGAACAAAGGAGAGAAGGGGTTTTTTATCCTCTGTGTCCTTCTGCTATCGGCTAGGGTTGGACAAACAATCTAAGCTGATCCTGATTGGCTAAAACTTAAACGTTTCTGAATATGGTAAGCACGCCATTTATAAGGGACAGAGTGGGTGGGAGTGGTTTGTCCATTATAGTACAAGGCATGTCTGGATATGTCTGGGCATATCAGGGCACAACTAGAGTGGGAGGGTGGTTTGCAGGCTGGAAACAAGAAAGAACAAGGAGGTTGGGCTTTTGAACAAAGGATAAGAACATTACACAATTAAACCTTTTGAAGAGGAACTCATTATTCTTAATGGCAGCAAATGAAACTTAACCCATGTGCTGCAGTTTGCCAACCCCTAAACTAGGCGCTTAATGTTGCTGAGCTGCTGAGCTATGGCAGTTGATAGAAATTTCTCACCTACAGGGATTCATCTGCCACAGGTATCTGCAGGTCACATCTGTGGGTCAGGGAACTCCCCTTCTGGACAGTTCAAGAGAGACAGCCAGCATTTGCTTTTATACCTTGGAGGTCTAAGGGCCAAGAGAAGCCCTTCCTGTTTCCTAGGGTGACCTTGCCTCCCATTCCCAGGAAAAAATACTATGGTGGCCACCATTACCAAGCCACTGCCATTTCAGGAGAGCTGCAGCAGTGCTGCAGTTCCCCGTTCCCTCCTTCCTGCCACCTCCTACCCATCTCCTACTTCTATACAAAAAAGAGCAAGATGGAGAGCAAGGAGACCTTTCAAGGAGGGAAGGCTTCACGAATCCATAGCCATCACTGTCTCTCTAGTTGCTCTGGTGAAGGGCAGGAGAATACTCTATCAACTCTCCATGGTGTCTGGGGTGAGGGGACAGGAGACTTTCTCCTGGCCATTTGCTCACCAGACCACCTCAGTGCCACCAGAGAGAAGCTATGATGATGGCAGAGAAGTCTCGGCATTTGATCCCAAAGTTTGATGACCTACATAAATACAGACAAGGAAGCCAGCCTCTTGTTTGAAGATTCCTGAAAATGAAAAACTTCCACTCCGTTAGGGTGTGGATGGTTCCTAATGAATGTGTCTCAAGAAGAGGGTGAAGGCCTTGGCACATCTGTTTCTCTCAAAGAACACCAAATGGACCCCCATGAGCCCTCACAGCATCTCCTGGGGAAGCCTGGAGGTATGGGAAAGGGGCAGGGGTCCTGCATTCACAGAAAGCTACTCAGCCAAGTCCTGAGGAGCCCATTTTGGGGACAGGCTTAGAGCCTGGGGCTGCCATGGCACACCCTGCCTGAGCAGAGGGGCAGAAACAGAGGTGCTTCTCCATGAAGTCAGGGCAGGGTCAACACCAAACCCCACCCAAGGTCAACCCACATGGCACTCAGGCCAAGACCACGGCATTAGCCCTTCCCACCACAGTCAAGGAAAGGAGCTCCATGAGCATTTTCAGGACTCCGAATCAGCAGGGAAGGCTATGGAGAGTCCTAGAGAAGACTCTGGTCCTGGAAGCAGTGCTATAGGTAGCGCTTTGGCTGAAAGATGAACTGCAGCTGCGAAGCGCTCCAGCTAGCGGGCTTCCGAGGGCAAGGATGGTTGTGATGACAGGGAAAAGGACAACTGTTCCATGTTCCCACCACAGTAAGTGGACTTGCCCCATTGGAGTGACACTGCCCACACTGATTTTCCTAAGTGCCCACAGGACGCCCTTTTTTCTCATGGACAGATTTTGCTCTAGACTGGCTAATGCCGTGGGTCTGGGCATATCTTTGCACATCCACTACAAACTTTTCATTTTTACTCTCAGGGTTTAGGGGGTTGTCTGTTTAAGTACTAAGTCAAAATTTGACTCCTTCTTTTCAACTATATGATTTTAAAAAACTCAAACCCTGTCTGTTCTCTATTTTGGAGTGGCTGATCATGCTGATGCCCGGACACAAAAGAGAACCCCAAGCTCTTTGTAGAGCTTAGCATCAGCCTGCCTGTGGAGGGATTCAAAGGCCATGGGAAGCCAGAGATAGATAGATAGATGGATTCCTTCCTTCCTTCCTTCCTTCCTTCCTTCCTTCCTTCCTTCCTTCCTTCCTTCCTCCCTCCTTCCCTCCCTCCATCCCTTCCTTCCTTCCCTTCCTCCCTTCCTTCTGTCTTTTCTTTCCTTTCTTCTTTGTCTTTCTCTTTAACTTTTTCTTTTTTCTCTCTTCTTTCTCTTTCTTCCTTTCTCTCCTTTCTTTCTTTTCTTTCTCTTTCTTCCTTCCTTTCTCTCTCTTTTTCCTTTCTTTCTCTTTCTCTCTTCCTTTCTTTCTTTCCCCTTCTTTCATTCCCTCCCTCCCTCCCTTCTCCCTTCCTTCCTTCCTTTTGTTTGAAAGGCAGGGTCTCACTGTGCTGCCTAGGCTGCAGCACTGTGGCACAAAAATGCTTCACTACAGCCTCCACCTCCTGGGCTCAAGTGATCCTCCTGCCTCAGTTTCCCAAATACCTGGGACTGCAGGTGTGCACCACCACCTGTAGTGGGCTAATTAATGTTTTGTAGAGACAAGGTCTCCCTATGTTGCCAGGCTGATCTCAAACTCCTGAGTGATACTCCTGCCTTAGCCTCCAAAAGTGCTGGGATTACAGGCATGAGCCACCATGCCCAGCCTATTTCTTTATCTTTGTCTTTTTATTTTGTAGAGTTTGACTTCAGTTTGTTTATTTTTACTCAGTCTGCTCTTAGCATTTTATTAGGTTTCTATTTATCTGTTTGAAGTGGTTTTTCGTTTTCTCAGTTCATAAAATTAAAAATTTTATCTTTTTCTTACTATTTTGACAGTTTGCTTGTAGCCTTCTCATCTTTAAAATACATGTTTTACTTTTGCATTTGGTTTTATTTTTCTATTCACCTCTCTTTTTCCTAGTTTTGTCTGTTTTCATTCTAGCTTCCCATCATTCCCTCTATTGCTTTAATTATCTCTACCAGTTATTTTATCCTGTTACTGTTTAATTATTGTATAAAGGTTTTGTTTCTGACTTTAGGAATTCTAGCCATGGAAGGCTGGTGTCAGAGTGACAGGTGAGGGAAAGGCTGTCACAGGGCCCTGAAGAGCATCACACCCACTTTATAAGAAGCCAAGTGAAAATGGAAATTGCGCGCTTGCCATGTGTACCCTGCGTCTCAGAAGCTGGTCCCCTGGTAATGACTCAGCAACATTTATTCTCATGGTAGCCCCATTCCCCCCACCCCCAAAAAAGTCTCTAAAAAATTTGTTTTTAGAATTCCTGATGTTTTGACAACTTACACTATTGAAATTCAGGAGGGAAAACCTAGGTACATTAGGATCCGATTTCAAAGTGTATCATGGATCGTCCGGAAGGAGACACTAATAACCAAACCCGCTTCCTTTTAGTCTGTTTATTACAGGATTTAGGTTGTGATCTGAACAGAAGGAGGAAGAAATAGGAGAAGATAGGAGAAGTTCTTTTGATAAGTGGGCAATGGCTTACTTATGAAATCTTGAGCATAGGTCTCCTTCTCCAAGTCATATTTTGTATGGGACAGTCTGCTTTCTGGGGTCAATAGAACTGCTGGTGATCCTGCAGGTCGAGCAGGTCTTACCTCTTTACTTTAGCTCAGAATTCTAAAGAGGTCCTGGCCAAAGGGGAATACTTCACTTCCCCAGGGAGCAAAGCCATTTTCATTATTGTCCCTCGATCAACAAACCCTAGACAGAGTCCAATAGTACCGTTTTGCAATGCTTCATTTTAATTCCTGAGAGAGGTAAAAGTCATCAGAAATCTTGCAAAGGAGCCCCGATATTGCAGAAATCAGCATTTTCCAATCTGAATACACAAGTATTTATAATTGTCCAATGTTTCACACTGTATGACAGCAGAGGCTGATAGTGATTAAGATGGCAGGAAAAAATGTCATAACCACAAAGGTAGAGAAAATTGAAGTGCAATGTGCTCTTCAGACAGCAAATGGAAAAATAAATGGGTCAGGTTCTCATGTTGGCAATTCAGGGGGAAATGTTTTGAAGTAATGAAGGGAACTAGAATTAGATAGGATGAGAAATTGGCTCATGAATTGAAAAGCATCATCTGTATCCTAAGTAATAAGAAATTCCAGGCATCGGTTAGAGTATTCACATTGCCCTGATGACATCTCAATAGAGTCTTCAAATGTTTATTGCAAGGGAATGTAAAAATTTTATAGGCAAAACGTATAAGCCAAAAAAGCACTGGATTATAACAAAAAGGAAAACAGCTTTCACTAAGTCTGTAGAATGCATCTAGCACTTTCCTACCCATTTTGAAGTGATTGGGTGATTTCATCCTCTCAAGAACTCTGTTGTTACAAACAAGGAATAGGAAGCTAAACATGAACCTTCTTGTTTGAGCTCATATAGCTGGGAAATGGCACACCTGGGTCCGGAAGCAAGGAACCCTGAACACAGATGCTCTTCCCTTGGTCCCCACCCTTCCCAAGATTCTGAGCTAGGTTCAGCCAGAGGCTGGCAGTGTGACCGCCACTCTACTCCGGGTTACTGTGCACCTGCAGCGAGCTACACATTGCTGGAAGTAGGATTGGAAGCTGCACAGGCATTCCTGCCTCGTGGTATCTACCATCTGATAGGGCCTCCAGCAAGCAGCAATTCACCATATCCATTAGGACAACATCAGCGAAGTCATTTAATTTCTTAGTTATCCGATTTCTTCATATGCAGAGTGAGGAATGTTTAACCTTTCAGTAATTCACAACTAAGAGTATGCACAAAAACAAATCACCCACAAAGGTTTTGAAAAATTGAGTCATCAAGGTCCTACCCCAAACCAGCTTTTGAGTTGAAGCCTAAAATATGCAATCTGGAAACTCTTCCTTAGACAATTCCATTCAAACCTGTATTGTAAGAACCAATAGAAATGCTGACTCCAAATTCCTTTCTAGGTCTCAGGTCCTAGTTTTATCTTTAAAAGATCTTTAAATAGCTCTCCATTATTTGGTATTTATACTTGAACACTGGCAGAAAAAGTGCCTACTGACATTGCCCTATCAGGTATTGGAAAGTCTTATGAAAAAGAAAAGGATTAGCCATCTTCACATGGGGTTACAAGTTGAACCTCTCCACTTAGCAGAATATACAGCTAACAAGAACCTTTCATGCCAAGCAAGGAGAGAAGTTCCTGATGCAAGGTCCCTCTATCAAAGAAATTCAAGTTCCAAACATGCTTTGGGAGAATGGGCTTCTGCCTAGTAAAAAATCTAGTATTTGGCCCAGGATGATAGAGGGAAAAGGGAGAGCAAGATTAAGAATTTACAGGTATCACTGGGCAGGAAGGAAACTTCAGACTATGTAATCGTGAGTGTGAGCAAAGCTAAATTGGTTTTTGGAGGAGCAGAGAAGCTACCAAAATCATCCAGATTATGTGTATGCAAAACACATCATTTTAGAAAATGTTTACAAAAGGAGATAACTTCAAACCAAAATTGCTCTTCCTGAGTTTTCCACAAGTAGCCACAGACTTTGTAATAAGGAAGGAAACTGAATTCAATGAACATAGAATTTCATCTACATACAAAAATTAATGGAAAATATATTTCAAAGTAAGGAGAAATGTGATGATGGCAAATTACAATTCAAATGACTATCAGATGTTATTTTTACTATTAGATTTTATTTTTCCTTCTCTGCTTCTGTAAGCTGAGGCTGCCTTGCTTTGATACTTAAGCCAAAGTTGGCCCATGAGGATGTACAAAGATTAACTGGCTCTGCAGCAAGAGAAACATAGGAATTAATCCATTCACTGTCTTCCTTCCTCATCCTTTCCCACACAGCTGCCATTATCTTATGAATGTATTAGCCAGTGCCACGTCACTACTGCTGGACCTCCAGTGAGCTTCCTCTGTTCCTAAAAGTGGGCCACAAATTCATACCCAAGAAGAGCAACCATAGCTTCCACCCGCTCCCTACATAAACATCATACCCATTCCAGGGATACTGCTGAGCATGGATTAGCAAGACCCAAAATGGGGGACATGGTGTACCAGAAAACCCAGGAGCATACCTTGGACACAATCCAAGAGGCAGGGAAGCAATATCCCAATGGAAGCCACCAAGCGGCAAGCCAGAAAAATCAGGAATTTGCCAGACAGAACAAGGAACAGGGGACAGTGACTTTAAGTTGAATATGGGAGGTGCTGGCTTGATTCCAGGAGACAGCAGGGCCCTCAAACCCTTGGGTGTACATGCTTTCAAGAAGATGAATGCGTGTGTCTCTATGGGCACCACTGGGCATCTTGTGCATTCCACATGGGACCCCATCTCTTTCTGGCACCTGCAGTCAAGCTGCCCCTCCCTATGGGGACTGATGGGTAAGCCTCATGTCAGGCCCTTCTGAAAAGTTCCCAGTACCCACATGGAAACTTCACCACTATACTTCCCTTTGAGTCTGTGCTATTTTGCAAAGTAAAAATACCTCTTCTTTGCCATGACTTGGGCTATGTCTTAACTCCCTTATAAGATGATAAAGTCCTTGAAGGAAATTGTTTCTGTCTCATTCATCTTTTTCTGAATCACCATCTCTACTATGTATTGAATGTACATCAAGTTCAGGCCTAGGGGCTGAGACCCTCTTGTGTGGTCTGCCCAGACCACATCCCCTTCCCCAGGGGTGGCTCTCCCCCTGTGAATAAGGCCTTCATGCTTGGCCTTGATTGAGCCAGGGATGGCCCGTCCCAAGCTGGCCAAGTGGGTTTTGTTCTGCAGGAATGTTTTGAAACATACATGGAAAAGAGCCCATTGCTCTTTGGTGGTGGAAGCCAGGAGGTATGAGTCCCAGGCCCTGCTAAGGACACACACCTTGCAGAGAGGGAAGGGAGCTGATACTCAGAGCACAGTGGAGATTGGAAGGGAAGCAGAGATCCTGTGGGCAGGCCTGTGCCTGGTTACAGGTGTTCCTGATGCCCATCTTTATCTCATTATATGAGACAACTCAATTTCCTTCTCATGAGTGCCCCTTTTTGCTCCAACTAGTATGACGTGAATGTCTGTTTTTTGTAACCAAAGGGATCTTCATGGATTCTCCAGGTGAGGGGGGGAAAGTTGCCATGGGATCCTAGCTCTGAGGACTGGCCAGCAGATGTGGAGGGTACAGGGTGTGGGGAGGCAGTGGGAATCCCATCCAAGTCAGTATCCTTCCCAATTAGGAGCCTGTCAAGTTAAGGGCTCCTTCAGCTTGCAATGGTGCAATCACTTCTTGAAGGTTACACAAGTTTTGCTTCTAGTGTACATTATGCAAAGTAGGAAGCCTGTGCTTGTTTCTTATTAAAATCATATATTTTATGGGCATCTGAGGATTTTAGACTTGACCCTGCCAAGCCCCCAACATACCTGCTGCTGGGAGAGGAGTCCCCAGCGGGCAGGGTCCAGGCACCCCTAGCTCAGCTCCAGCCTCTCTGCCACAGGCTGCTACTGTGTTCTCTTACAACATTACCTTTAAAAGGAGATTCTGCCACTAAGATGTTGAAAGCAGGTGTTTGACATGATGAGGCCTGTGTTCAGAATCCATACATCTGTGCTGTATCTGCCCTAACTCCACGAGCTCACATCAACTTGGCCTTTCAGGGTGCGCGGGCTTCCCTCTATGGCCCTTGTCTGGGGAACTGAGAAGCCTCAGGTGAAAACTTGGCAGAGGCTGGTGCTTCTGATGGTATCTTGAAGGGTAAGGGTAAATGCTGAAGCGTCAGTTTCCTTCCTGCCCCTTGCAGAGCGCTGATAACAAAACCCACGTGAGAAAGATCAGAGTGCCTGGTGCCTGGTGTGGGCTCACTGCCTGTCGGGCTCCGCCCCTGCCTCCCAGCACAAACAGCGAAGCTCTGTGGAAGGCTGGCGATGTCACGTTTACCAAAACTGGAGGGCTGAAGACTGTAGAAACTGCACAGCCTTTCACTCCCGCCCTGTCCAAGCCCAGCCTGCCTATCTGATGTGCATGGCCCACTGCACTGTGAGTCACCAGTCAGGACTGCAGCAGTGAAAATGAAGTGAGTGATGGGCTCCCCCAACCCCAACTGGGTCTTTGAGGTCCGAAAGCCCTAAGCCTGAGAGATCATCACTAGGTAGGGTTTTGGTTTGGAGCAGAAAAAGCTATGGCTGCTGCATTCATTGCCTGAAATTGGTACTGACGAATCCTCTACCAACTCTGATGGGAATTGTGTTCTTGTAATCAATGTAGTGGGCACCCAACTGATTTCTTTAGGAACCAGGTATTTATAAAAAAGCAAGACTGACCATCAGACATGTAACGGGGAGCCTCGGAGAATCACTGGTTTCAATTATTGGAAATACTATATTTGGGTCCTACAAAATATGACCTGGAGGATCCATGAAGATCCCTTTGGTTACAAGAAACAGAAATTCATGTCATACTAGTTGGAGCAAAAGGGGGCGCTCATGAGAAGGAAATTGAGTTGTCTCATATAATGCGATAAAGATGGGCATCAGGAACACCTGCAAGCAGGCACGGGCCTGCCCACAAGAGCTCTGCTTCCCCTCCAATCTCCACTGTGCTCTGAGTATCAGCTCCCTTCCCTCTCTGCAAGGTGAGTGTCCTCAGCAGGGCCTGGGACTCATACCTCCTGGCTTCCACCATCAAAGAGCAATGGGCTCTTTTCCATGTATGTTTCAAAACATTCCTGGAGAACAAAACCCACTTAGCCAGGCTTGGGACGGGCCATCCCTGGCTCAATCAAGGCCAAGTATGAAGGCCTTATTCACAAGGGGAGAGCCACTCCTAGGGAAGGGGATGTGGTCTGAGCAGACCACACAAGAGGGTCTCATCCCCTAGGCCTGACCTCTGTGTGCTAAAGCAGAGACCTCTGTGTGCTAAAACTTTTTGTAAATAAAGTTTTATTGGCACACAGCCACACCCAGCTGCCTTCTCACAATGCAGAGTTGAGTAGCTACAACAGAGCCCCTATGACTAGCAAAGCCTAAACATTCAGTAACCGACCCTTCACAGGAAAAGTTTGCTGATCCTGTGCTAAAGGGTAAGACATTTCAGGAGAGAGCCCAGCGGTGGTCCCCAAGGCTGCAACCAGCTCAGTAGAAGACAGCCACTGTCCTGTCTCAGGATTCATGCTATTTCGACGCATTCTATTAAGCAATAAAATGGAAATGTGAGTTTGGTTTGAATCTTGTAGACGTGGAGCCAGTGCTGTGATTTTCTTGTGTATTCTGGATCTTTAGAGAAGTGAGACGCAGGAAAGATTTGATATTAGAATCACTTAGACTTTGAGGCTCTCAAGGAAATGGGCCAGTTCCAGGGATTCCTAAGAAACATGAAGGTTACAGAGTGAAATGCTTTACATCTATTTGATGACATTTTATGGGAGATAATGGGGTAGCTGTTATAGAATAGTAGCAAGTCTGTATCCTTTTTACTGCATGGAATTGCACCATTTAACTTGTGCTGCCATGTGCTGGGGGTCACCCAGTGTGACTCTCCCTGGAAGAATCACACTCATCTCTGTGAGATGCTGTGAGGATGCTGGGACAGAGGGGACTCTTTTCCTCCTCTTGCGTAGGTGTTCATCAGGCAGTCATACTGGCAGGCACTGCCAACTTGAAAGCTTTCTTCAGAACCGTCAAGAGGCACTCACTGATCCTTTATGGATGTGAGGTGTGTTGGTAGGGACTGGAGAGGCTGCCTATGAAGGGGTAGACAGATCTCCCCTGAAACATTATTCAATTCCACACCCAAGCACTGCAGGGAGAGCAACAGTCCTGCTTGATCCCTTCTGGGTATGAAGTCCACTGGACTCTCAGAAAGAATCAGGAGGAAGGGATGGTTGGCTCGAGCCTCTCTTCCCTCTTCTCTCTGTCAGCATCCCACCCCCACCACACAGTTGGCACATGGAGAGGTAGGCGAATGAACAAACCCATCTCCTGGATCACAGCCCCAAAGTCAGCAAGTTAAAGGTCAAGCAGAGGATATGGAGTCTCTCTCCTTAAGAGGCTTTCCTTTTAGAAGTTTGTCTGGATTCACAGACTCTGTCTCTCTCCGTGCTTCTCTAAGCTCCCTTTGTCTTCTCCTCACATGGCTGAGGTTAGAGGTTCATGTGAGAACTTTCCTGGCCTTTGGGTGTCCTGAGGGAGACATAAGGACCAACTTGTGTTGGCCTTAGGGTGAAATGGCCTCTATGACTTCATCTTTAGGATCAAAGTTGGTTCATCATGTGCTCCAACCCTTCTGAGCTCCAGAGATTACACTGAAACTTCGTACATGGGACTGGAGCTTCAACAGTGATATGATGGTCCCCTGAAATTGTCCTCTGGCCATGTCCCTCTCTCAGAGACCTTATAAGAAGAAAAGACAGTAAGGTTGAAATTATGGTCTTTCTGGGTCCACTGGCCCAATATTATCTCGTAATCTCATCTCCTTCCCCACAAATACCAACCTAGGTCCCTCATCTCAGAGGACAATGCTCTGTCCAAGCCGAGAGAGGCAAAACACGGAGCCCACCTCACTGTTCCACCTCACTGTCAACTTTCTAAGCAGGAGGAGGGAAGAGCTCTCCTGAAGACTCTGCTTTAAAGCTGTGCTGGGCACTGCCTTCTGGAAGCTCTAAGATTTTTGTCATAAAAAGCAATATGGAAGAAAGGATTTCATTAAGAGGAGGCCAGAATATATTGCAAGCTCACTTTCCAAAATCATAAGACTTCTTTCGAGAAGCTTTATAGGAGCTTTCCCTGTCATTGAGCTCATCTAATCCAGACAACGAAATTGCTTTCTGCTCACTCATCATCATTCTTGTCCTCATTCCTCATGAGGACAAAAATAAAATTAAAAAAAGGCAAAACCAACAGCTAAACACTGCCAGGAAGCAAATCAAACATGCCGCATCACACAAGGCATCATTCACGCCCCCAGGTATCAGGGAGGATGCTCTGAGAATCGTTGCTCAGTTGTTCCCTGGGAGATGCAGATCCCAGTGGGCTCGGGGAGATCCCTGAATGCCGGTGAAACCTTGACCCCCCAGCCAGTGCTCAGGCTCCTGACATCATCATGAGAAATAATTCAAGAATGAGTCAGAAACTAGTGCAAGTATGGAGATTTATCACAAAGAGAAAAGTACACACTCTAAAAAGGGAAGTGTGGGCGTACTTCAGAGTCAAGCAAATGGAGTGTGGGGCTGCTACCTTGATGGGTTTCTTTAATCAAGGGGCGGAATATTCATGAAAGTTCTTGGAAAAAGGTGAAGATTTCTTGGAACTGTGGTGCCACCATTTCTACACCAAACGTGGGTGTTCTTGGAACTGTCAGGGTACTGGTGGGTGTGTGCTTTAGTATGTTAATGAGTGCATAATGACATCCTAGGAGAAACCGAGGTCAAATCCAGCACCACGTTGGTTCCAGGCACCCTTACCCAGCTTGGTCCACGCCCTGGTTTTTCAGGGTCTTATTTGCCTGTAGGCTCTAGCCATGTGAAACTGCTGCCCAATATGCTCTACGCTCTGTGAACACACTCTATTATTCCTGTCTCAATACAATGACCTCAGAATCACACCCGAATTATTAGGATACAATATGACCCACAGTGAGGTCTCAGTGTGCTCTGCTATGAACACCAGAATCCTCCTGGATGAGGGGGCAGATGTCTGGACAATTTCAGAGATGAGAGCAGCACAATCCCTTCTTCCCACAGCCTCCCAGCCCCGACCACTTACTGTTTCATCACAGGGCCAGGTCGCAGGTGAACGCTCTCATTATTCATATTTCCTCTACAATAAAGAGTGCCAGTAACCAGAGGTTCTGTTCATTAATCTAAGCGGGTAAAAGCCAGCAGGCCTGCAGCTGGAAATGGTTTCAGGACAATGAAGCAGAGATTGCCTTCCTTCAATATCTTGTGGTAGGATGATCACTGTGCCTCTATCAGTCCTCAAAACAGGGACAAATGACACCTATTACTTCCCTGATAAAGTTTTGATGTGTGTACTCATGAGTAAAAAGCTAGGTAAATGACTAGGAAAACCACCTTTCAGTCCCCAAATAAAATAAGAGTAAATAACAGCGAGGTTCAATCTCCTTCAGGGAGACTGGCAAAAAGATGGAGTTGTCAAAATGCAGAAGGACAACTGCTTTTGGCATTGCCGTAATTTTAGTGCCTCAGCACTTTCTAAACTGATATTTGCTCACCACTGAGGTTGAAGCTAGGATAAAAGTTGGGGGGAAGGGAAGGCAAACAGTTGCTTGCGTAAGAGATCATTGTTTCCCATAGCCATTTGCTGTGTTTTCTTCCTGAGCCAAACACCACACACCTGTCTCCTGAAGAAAAGACAGAGCCTGTTTAACCAGCAGCATAAGCAGGTGTTCTCCCGCTGTTCTAAATGGACTGCTTATTCTTGCAAGCAGAAGCATGCTGCTCTAAACAAATGCCACCCAGTTGCTCCTAAATCTGTATATCTGAAACACCTAGGGGGGCTTGCTATAAATATAAATTACCAGACTGTACCTCCCAAGATTCAAATCCGGTTGGTCTGGGCTGGGGCCCAGGAATCTGAATGTCAAGTAGACACTTCTGCTCCTCCCCAGGAGGGCTGGGAGCTGGGTATAGCAGTTATTCCACATTTCCATACCTCGAGTTAGCATTTTAGAGTAGAAAAAAGGAATCTGGAGACCATCTAATTCAGCCTCTTTGTTTTACACAGAAATAACACTGAATCTGAAAGAAAGAACCTGATCTGACCAGTCGGGCTGAGACTGGTGGAAAGTCTGTCGTCCAGGCTGCCTCTTGCTGAATTGAGAACTTTGGGATATGTTTCTGTAAAGGGCTAGAAGCAAGTAACCTTGGAGGCAGGGGAGCCTTATTAGGAGGAATCTATAGAAAGAAGCCTTTGTTGGGAAAATATGGCTTTGAAAAAGCAAATGTTAGTGTAAGATGGTATATGAGAGGAGGGCCCGGAAAATCCAGCCTGGGTCTTTGTTCGGCCATCTGCAGTCTGCCCCTGAATGCCCAGGGAAGAGGCAGGAACTCAGATGGCTAATAGCTTTTGAACTCCAAATAAAAGGGAAATGAAGCGGTTCTTAAACAAAAGAACTGTAGTCTCAAAACAATTCTTAAAGAGAAAGGCACTGTTGATGTGTGTTCCTCCCAAATGGAGCTTAATTAGGCCACACGTACACTTTGGAGACACCAGAAAATCCAATCCTTTCTGTATTCCTAGATACAGGAGGAGCACAGGTAGCTTACAGCTGCCTCAGTAGCTCTATTTGGAGTGTCAGAGATATTATATAAATAATTATGGAGTTACCTCTGATAACATGTATGCCCACAATGGAAACACTTCTGGGTACCTCGTGCACATCCTTCACCCCAATTCTTATTGAACCACAGGACCCAGAGGAGGACAGACGTTGCTGAGAACCCTGGCATAGGCCTGTCAGGAAGGGATGTGTGCATTGTGGACGTGCTTAGTGTGGGTAATGGGGATCTCTGGCAAACTCTAGACCTGGCTAACAGCAGATGTAATTATTTCTTAGATTCTGAGTGTTTCCATTTTCATTCCATTAAAACTTGCAACATGAAATGGGGGCCCTCTGAAGAATTCTCCACAAAAGGAAAATAGGAAGACGAAGATGCAGGTCTGTGGACCAGCTGTGATGCTTTGAGTCCATCACTTTATTCATTTAGAAATGTCTGCAGTGCAGTTATCCATGGGTCTCTAAACACATGGCCCACTATGCAGAGCTGACAAGACCGAGGCCCTATGATGTGCTCCCAGGTACTCACAGAGCTGGGACAAGGACCCAGGAGACCTCGCACTTTTCTACACCAAGACATAGCCTTGATGACCCATCCTCTGTTGACATTAATTTCCAAATTATTAGCTCTTTCTTGAGTAATCAGTGACATTTCTTCTTTCCTGTGTTTTCACGGAATCTTCTGGAAGATTTGGGGTCAGTCTCTACAGCAGGTGCATCTTAATGTGATTCCCCCTGTGAGCCATGCCTTGTATGACCTTTCCACTTGAGTGGAAACTGAGACTTTATTCTAGCCAATAGAGTACATCAGAGGTGATGGGATGCCCCTCCCTGGAGAAGGTCATGTTACATATAAGGTGGTAGAAAGTGACCCACCTGATTGTGTTATGCTGTAGGATAGAGGTCCCCAACTATAGGACCATGGACTGGTGCCAGCTAGAAACCAGGCCACACAGCAGGAGGTGAGTGGTGGGTGGGTGAGCGAAGCTTCATGTGTATTTACAGCCATTCCCCATGGCTCACATTACTGCCTGAGCTCTACCTCCTGTCAGATTAGCAGCAGCATTAGATTTTCATAGGAGCACAAACCCTATTGGGAACTGCACATGTGAGAGATCTGGGTTGTCTGCTCCTTATGACAATCTAATGCCTGATGATCTGTCACTGTCTCCCATCACCCCCAGGTGGAACCAACTAGTTGCAGGAAAACAAGCTCAGGGCTCCCACTGATTCCAGATTATGGTGAGTTGCAGAATTATTTCCTTATATATTACAATGTAATAATAATAGAACATGCATAACAAATGCAATGTGCTGGAATAATCCTGAGACTGCCCCCGCTACCTCTGATCCATGAAAAAATCATCTTCCATGAAACCAGTCCCTGGTGCCAAAAAGCTTGGGGGTTACTGCTGTAGGAGATATTCTCACAGCTGCCTGGAGCAAGATTACTTGAAGAAGTAAGCTGCCATCCTGCATGACCACCACAAGGCAAGGAACTGCGGGCAGCCTCTAGGGCCTGAGAACAGCTACAGCTACAGCCAGCTAGAAAACAGGACTCAGTGTAGAGCCACAAGGGACTGAATTCTGCCAACAACCACATGAGCTTGAAAGAGGAAAGCAGCTTGGCTGATAACTGACCACAGCCTTGTGAGAACCCGAGGTCCCAACTAAGCCATGCCCAGACTCCTGACCCACAGAAGTAGGAGGATAAGTGCACAGTTCGTTCTCATTATACACAGTAGTGATGTTCTGTGAAGTCACAGTGAACACCAGATTAGCAAATACTAAACCATTGCTGCTATGGGGAATGCAGGGTTACGTTCCTGTGACTCTCTGGTCACAACATTTTTGGGTCACCCAATCAATACGTAACCTTGTTTTATGTGTGCTTGTGTTTACAGGCACCTTATTTAATATATACTGTTGATTCAGCAACATTGACAACTCACGGCCAACAGTACCGCAACTCATGCCTATATGAAGCTTCTCTAACGCCCGGATTTCCTCCAGGAAGCACACTGCAGCCTTCTCGCTCTTGGGAACACCAAACAGCTCTTCAGTGCTGTGGTTGGGACCATTTTAAACAGTGAAATCACCATCAAAAACACAAACCATGGCACTAAATAGACTGTGAAAAGGACAATTGTTTACAGCGTGCGAGCTGGAGCAAGAAAGCAGAGCGTTGCTTCGTTCAGCTCAGTGGGATGTGCGCCCTGGGTGACTCGGGTGTTTCAAAGCTCTGTGCACATCCACCAGTGAGCAGGAAAGCTCGGGTATTGACTTGGGGGTTACAAATCAATTTCAGCAGTGGGTGAATTCACAAATTTGGAATCTGCAAATGATGAGGATAGGCTGTTATGCTGTTTTCAGCTTCTGAGTTTGTGGTCACTTGCTAGGCAGTTAACTCAGTCTCTCACTGCCCGTCACTCGGCCTGCCAGCAAGCCCCAGCCAACCTTCCTCTCAGAAATAAAATTCTATTTCCAGTGAATGTGCTCTTCCATACCCCTACTTTCTTTGCCTTCAGTCTTCCCTGAACGTGACTCCTATTCTGCGTGTATGTGCATGTTAAACAAATACTGTTCTTCTGACATAACCTGTTATTTGAGTGTGTTATAGCACATTCCTAGAACTCCCCTGTGTTAGAACAGCACAAGGAGGTGGAAGGCTTTGCTGCACTTCATAAAGATATGGTCTCTGTAGCAGACACAACTCAATCGCTCAGCTTGGCTTAAACATGAGGTCAAATTCCCTTATTCTTTGGTTTAAATCATCACATGGTTGAAGCCTTTTTCTTATCCCGCTAGATCATTTCTCCTTCTTTTACAGGGATCCCACTTCCTTTCCCTGATGGATCAAAGAATTCCAGAGCTCACTCACCATGACTCACACATGTCCCAGACAAGTTCACAGGGTCAAGAGAAAACCAGGAAAGCCACTCTGTCCTCCTGCCAGCCCAGGCCTTGGCTGCATTTCTGTGGTCGTTGCTCTGCTGTGTGATTTCTCAACCCCAGGCTTACCAGCTACCAGCTCCTTTTCTCTCTCTCTCTCTCTTCCATACCATTACAGCAAATTGGGTGAATGCCTCCATGTGACCGAAGCAGGGGCTGTCCCCTCTCGCATCCACCCCTCAGTGCAGGCACCCTAACCCTTTGGACACAACCCTGAATATCAGGCAGGCCAAATGTGTACCTACATTAGTCAGCAGAATTGCAGCTGAGAGACCCCAGATCCTGCACCCTGAAGCCTGGGCTCAGCACTATCTCCCGTAACTGAGCTGGGAGGTTGACTCCTGTGCATAAAGCCATTGCTTCTCCCAAGGCTTGCTTAGAAAACTAAGCAGGCAGGTTGCTAGCAGCTTCTACTCTCTGCTCAACATTGCCTCAGAGACCAGCATCTAACCCTCCACATTAATGCACCCGTCACCCTCCAAGTGCACTCCACATTAATGCACTCCTTCCGTCAAGCAGTCCTTAAAACCATCCTGCCCTCCAGACGGGAGGAATCCCTCCCAGTTGTACATAGTTGTATATACAAATCCTCCTCCTCTTACAATGGAGCTATGTCCTGATAAACCCATTGTAAGTTGAGAATATGCTAAGTTGAAAATGCATTCAATACACCTCACCTACCCAACATTACAGCTTAAATGTGCATTAGCCAACGCTTTGGCAAAATCATCTCACACAAAGCCTATCTTATTATAAAGTGTTGAATGTCTCATGTAATTTATTGACTTCTGTACTAAAAGCCAAAAACAGAATGGTTGTATGGGTAGCATTGCAAAGTTGACAAAGCACAAGTCAAACCATGGTAAGTTGGGACCCTCTGTGTTCAAAAATACTATCGCAGAGGAGCTTAGAGTGGGACACAAACATTCCCAAGTTGAACTGCACCAGTGCAGCACAGGGCTTAGATAAAGGAAGAGAAAAGACAGCATTACCTTTATGACATGGGGAGAAAAATCTGATTGTCCACACACAGTTAGCAATGGTTTCCCATCCCAGGGGCTCACAGTGACTTGGCTAGTTCCCCATGTTGCTAGGTTAATAATCATCATCTGCTTCAATGCAGCAAAATAGGAGGAGAATTAATGAACCATTTCACAGCAAGCACTCACTGCATCTCAGCATAGGCTTACAGAGTAGCCTCCAAAATAAATTACACAGACCGGCTATATGCTTGCAGAATGTAGGGAAGAGCTGACAAAGCCATAATTCCCCCTTCCTTTATTAAGCCTCTGCACAAAATATACATTTTTCCACTTTGGTTGATTGCCCCAGGGTTTTGCATTGGTGGTGATTGATTTTCTTCTTTGATCATTATCCATTGATGCTGTGTTCTCAGATCACTGAGTGTTAGAGATGTTACAGTCTCATTTATAGAAAGCCATATAAAGTTAAATTTGGGGAATGAGGGACAATACATAAAAAGCATTCTGAAGCATATTAGCACTTTGGCCTATAAAATGAAGATAATTGTAATAATTCATCACAGTATTCTGCTTAAGATTTCATTACGTTGTGACTTTGAGATTTCTTCTTTCAGAATTTATAACTGCAATGAATCTTAAAACAATAAAGGAATCAGAGAATAGAAGTGGAAGAAAATCCTTGATGTAAAAAAGATATAAGCACAGGATTTTTCAAGGAAAAAAGAATAGGACAAATCTATGTGCCAATGATTACTCTCAACTTGGCCACTGGCTTATTTGCATTATGTTTAATATACATCACCTGCTCACAATATTCTACTTGGCTTCAAAATTCTTCTTCCCTCCATGGCAGAAGTGATTGGACATTATTCTTGTGTGACTTCTTTATCCTAAATTTCTCCTTAACAGCTACATTCCAAACTAATATTAAGAACTGTCACATGATACCATTCACAAATCATCTGAAACATGTATAGAATTCAAAAGGAAAGAAGTAGCATTCTCCAAAATATTTTATGGGCATTCTTATTTGAGTTTCACCTATTCTGAAAAGTATCTGAGGCATCTCACTACTATATATGCATTAAAATAGAATTTTTAAAAATAAGAGAATTGTAGGAACAATGGAAAACGAGGATAGGAAAAGTAAGATGAGGTCAGCGCACCTGTATCACTCAACTAGTACTGAAAAAAGTGCTGTGTAATGGACAAGGACAAAATCTCCGTGGCTGACAATTGCAGCATTCCCTTTGCACTCATATGCCTGTGAGTCAGCTGGGGGTGGCTCTCACTGCAGACCCTGCTGGCTTTGCTCCATGAGTCTCTCACCCTCCTGGGACCAGAGAGGCCAGTTGGGGCATGTTCTTCTCATAGTGAAAGCAGAGCACAGGCTGGCAAATGGCAACACACGATGAGTCCTAAGGTCTAGGCTCAGACCTGGCGACTGTCAATTCCACTTTCCTTGTCTTATATAACTGGAAACTCTAAACCAAAACTGCACAAGACATGGGATTCTGGGAAATGTAGTTCCCAGCCTTAGATGCCTGTAGTGTTGGTGGTGGTAAGGGTGAGGGTGTGATGGTGATGGGTAGTAGTGGTGATGATGGTGGTTGTGGTAGTGATGGTGGTGGTAGTGATGGTGATGGTGACAGTGGTAGTGACAATGGTGGTTATGGTGGTGATGGTGGTAGTGACAATGATGGTTTTGGTGGTAATTGGGTAGTGGTTATTATGGTGTTGGTGAAAGTGATGGTGGTGAAAATGGTAGTAATGTGATGGTGATGCTGGTGGTGGTGGTTATGGTGGTGATGCTATTGGTGGTGATGGTGGTAGTGGGTTATGGTGGTGACAGTGGTAGTGACTATGGTGGTTATGGTGGTGATGGTGGGTAGTGGTGATTCTGGTGGTGGCAATGGTGGTAATGTGATGGTGAGTGATGGTGGTGGTAGTTATGGTGATGATGGTGCTAGTGGCAGTGATGTGATGGTGGTGGTGGTGGTTATGGTGGTGATGCTATTGATGGTGATGGTGATGGTGGTGGTAATAATGGTGGTTATGGTAGTGACAGTGAGACAATGGTGGTGACAGTGGTAGTGACAATGGTGGTGATGATAGTGGTAGTGGTGATTATGGTGCTGGAGAAAGCGATGGTGGTGGTAATGGTAGCAATGTGATGGCGATAGTGATGGTGGTGGTGATTATGGTGATGATGTTGGTAGTGATGGTTTGGTGATGGTGGTGGTGGTAGTGGTTATGGTGGTGATGCTGTTGGTGGTGATGGTGGTGGTGGGTGATAATGGTGGTTATGGTGGTGACAGTGGGAGTGACAATGGTGGTTTTGGTGGTGATGGTGGTAGTGGTGATTATGGTGGTACTGAGAGTGATGGTGGTGGTAATGGTAATGGTAATGCCGTGGTGATGGTGGTGGTGGTTACAGTGATGATGGTGCTGGTGGCAGTGATGTGATGGTGGTGGAGGTGCAGTGGTGCTGGTAACAAGCTGACAATAGATGATTCAGCGCAGTATGAAAATGTTCAGACCCTGAGCACCTTACTTTCTAGAATTCAATTCAAAGGGAAACATGATCACAGAGGCTGTAAGATTCACTTAGGGATGGGTCATTTATAATTCATTGCGGAGCAGGTTCTTTTTGTGTGAAGTTTTATCTTCATCAATTTCAATCACTTCTGTATTTTATCTGACGATTCTACTGTTTTCTCTGTTTTTTTTTTCCTGTGACCCTTATATATCATCATGTCTCTTATTTTCTTTTTATCTTTTTACGTTCAGGAAAAATTTTCCTGATTCCACCTTTATATTTTTGTCTCAAATAGTTGTTATTTTCCATTTCTTTCTGTTTTCAGAATATTTTGTTCTTGGTTTATGTACTAAAATGATTACATCTCTCTATTACTTGGAATATTATTCTTAGATTTTCTTATGTATCCCAAATTACCATATTTTTTCTGTTTACATTTTTTTCTGTTTCTTTGTCCAAGTCTTCCTTGTTTGAGCTGGAAATCAAAAATATCTGAGACAGATGCCAATCAATTTAGAGGTTTATTTTGCCAAAGATGAGGATGCACCAGGGAAAAGAAACACAAGTTACAGTAGAATCTGTGCCCTGTGCTTTATCCAAAGAGAGTTTCAGGAATATCAATATTTAAAGGCAAAAGAACAGTCAGGAGTAAAAGGAGGAAAGAAAAAAACATGGAGAGTAGGCGTGAGGCAAGTAGTTACATTCTTGTGAGGCTCTGATTAGGGCTCACTGCATTGACATTTTACATGAAAAGAGAGGAGTAGGGGGAAAGTCAATAATGCATTCCTCTTAATCTCAGTAAAGCTACATTTTACATAAGACAAAGCTGGCATGTGAAATTACAGCTCTCTGTTTGGGAACAAAAGGAAGGCAGGTTTTGTTTGTTTCTGTTGTGTACGTTTTGTTTTGTTTTGCATGAATTAGTTCCCAGGCTGAACTTTTCATGTTTGCAATAGTGACTTTGGGGTCTTGAGATTTTATTTTTCTTGCACAGAGTTTATGTCTTCTCTGCCTAGTAATTCTTGGTCTTGTTTGGGATTGAGAAAACAGGATGGGTACCTGGTGTTGGTTCTCTCTGCAGCTGGGTCTCTATGGTATGATAGGGTATGTTCAATTATTTTAGAAAATAGGCTACAGTGGTTTCCCTTGAGACGTCTACAGCTACCTCTTCTGTGGATTAAGGAGAATGTATTCTTTTGTGGACTTGTGACTCATCGGGACTTTACTAACCCCCTGCCTGCCCAGTCAACATGTTTCAGGAAGATGCTTTCCTACATATTTCATTAGTCACATTTCCCTCTAACTAATAGTGCCTGCATTAAATAATCCATGACTTCTTGTACTATTTATTTACCTTTGCCAACTTCATCACATATTCAAATTCCTTCTCTAATAATAGGGCTATAAGAACTAAAAATCAACATAGCTTTACAACATTTTTAATATTTGGAAAATTCACTTCTCCTCATGATACTTTCTTTCAAAACATTTAAAATTTATTCTCAACACTTTTTTCTTCCAGATGAACTTTGGATTTATTTTAACAAGTTTTCCCAAAAATAGTATCGAGACTGTGCTTGGAATTATTTTAATTATGTAAGTTGGGAAATTTAATCATACAAAATAGTCTTATCATCTAAGACATGTTATGTAAATACTGGTGTTACTTATTTATTGGTGTGTGATAATAATGGTTTCTATAATTATTATATCTATGCTTTCTAAGTGGTTATAGAGACTATAAAGACCTGATTTTTTTTATATTACTTTCATAATCAGCCACTGAATTCTATCAACAATCCATATACTATTTTGATTGACAATCTGGGATGTTTACATACAATCATACTGGCTGCAAATAGTAATACTTTATCTTCTTCATATCAAGTGTATATTCCTTGTTTTTGTTATCTGTCCAGGGCCTCCAAAATAACATTGTGATATGTTGTAGAAATGAGAAATAAAGACTTCCACTATATTTATTTTTCTAGTTTCTCTATTCCTTGAATACACTGGGCAGAAGTATTTATTGTCTTTGCAAATGAATCATTTTTTATTTCACTTGTTAATCCTATCACCTTCTAATTCATTAATTTCTGATTTTATCTATTTTATGTTCTTCTAATTCCCTACATTAAATAACTTATGTCTTTATTTTCTTTTTTATTTGGTAATGAAAGAATTAAGGGTTAACAATTGGCCTCTCCAGATATCTTGGAAAGCCTTAGTTCTGTAGTGACTTCCTTTTTAATAATTTTCTAAGTAATCTGAAATAATATTTGATATCCTATTAGTTATCTGGGAGTGCTTCTACTTTGTTATATCTTAACTAATTGGGTTATCCTTCCCAAATGTTTATTATAAATCTTTAATTTTAGAAAATTATGTTTGTAAATTAAAAGTTTTGCTTTGAGAATTTTTATAAAGCCAAATATACGCAACTTTTATAAATGTTCCACAGACATTTGAAAATTAGTAGTCCTATCAGTATGAGCTTTTATCTTTTCTAGGTCTTACTATTATCATTTTGATAGGCTGAGCAGTGGTCCCTCAAGATATACATGTCCTAATCCCTGAAACCTTTGGATATTACTTTATAGGACAAAAAGACTTTGCAGATGTGATGAACAGTCTTGAGATGGGAAGATTATCCTGAATCAACTTAAAGGGAAAAAAACTGAGACAAAATTAATAAAAGTAGTGAGTTTATTTGGGCCAAATTTGAGGACTGCAACCCAGGAGCATAGATCCAAGCTGCCCTGAATCTACACTCTAATTAGCAGCAGTTAGAGGTTGCGGTGAGCCGAGATGGCGCCATTTCACTCCAGCCTGGGTAAGAAGAGCGAAACTCCATCTCAAAAAAAAATAAATAAATAAAAAGAAAAAAGGAGGGACAGTTCCTACATTGTTTACCAAGAATGTATATTAAAATAACATAGGCTATTGAATGGCTATACATTGTTCTTTGTGTCACAAATTCCAGGAACAGGATATAGGGGTGAGACAGATGGTCTGAAATGCTTTTAAACAATTGCCCCCAGACGGGTGTGGAAGGGTGGGGTGAGATTGAAGCCACATGCTCAAGTCTCTCTGAGCCTGGTAAATTCTGCCCACATTGTTCAGACTGCTCTGAGCTATTTTTCCTTTCTCACCTGGATTATCCAGGTATGCCCTAAATTCAAATCACAAGCATCCTTATAAGAGGGAGGCAGAGAGAGATTTGATACAGAAGAAGGTTTTGTGACCACAGAAGCAGGATGCTAGGCTGCTGGCTTTGAAGATGGAGGCAGGAGCCAGGAGCCACAGAATGTAAGGAATGCAGCTCCAAGCTAGAAGAGGCAAGAAAATGGGTCCTCTCCGGAGCTTCTGGAGGGTGTGAGGCCCTACTGACATCGTGATTTCAGCCCAGTGAAACTGATTGCAGGCTTCTGACCTGCACAACTGTGAGACAGTAAATATGTGTTGCTTTAAACCATCACATTTGTGGCAATTTGTTATGGCAGCCACATGCAACTAATTCTCTTTTCATTGTTTCTTGATCTATCGTAGAGTAGTGGTATTGATAAACTCTCCCTAATAGTTGTATTTTGATCATTTCATCTTGACTTTTATTTATTTATTTAATTTTAGAGACAGAGTCTTGCTCTGTCGCAAGGCTGGAGTACAGCGGCCCGATCTCGGCTCACTGTAATCGCTGCCTCCTGGGCTCAAGTGATTCCCCTACCTCAGCCTCCCAAGTAGTTAGGACTACAGGTACGCACCACCACGCCCAGCTAATTTTTTATTTTTTAGTAGAGACAGTTTCACTATTTGGCCAGAATGGTCTCAATCTCCTGACCTCGTGATCTGCCTGCCTCAGCCTCCCAAAGTCCTAGGATTACAGGCGTGAGCCACTGTGCCCAGCTCTTCTCTAAAATACAAATTTACAAGGTCAATACTGTGTTTCTCAGCACATGAGCTAATGACCATTTCCCTGTTAATACCTTTCATAACACAACATGACTTTTATTGCCACTTGAGTGGATGCCTACATTTTCTTGATATTGAAATCATCATTTTCTCTGTCATGTGAGCTTTCCTGTCTTTCCCCAGTCTTTTAAGTTGTGAAAGAGCTCTCCTTAATACTTATTTCTTGTATCATATGGTTCAATTTTTGCTTTCTATTATAAGACTTTGCTTTGATGTAGTAGAATTTAAACCGCCAGCATTTATGATCATAACCAAAATGCTTGACCCTATGGCTCTCGTCTTGCTTTGTTAGGCTTTCTATTTTACGCTTCATTGTAGCTTTCTTTTATAGTTCACATTATTTGCACTATGGTATTTTTAAAAATTATACCAGTGAATACTTTACATTTTTAAAATACCTATTTAAATGTGTTCTCTAATTATCTAAGTCAAGAATAAAGCAATTATTTTGGCTCCTTTTTACATAAGTCTTAAATTCATTATACTTTATCTTTTCCTATGCACTCGATTATTTCCTAGTCTTTGTTAATTTACTTTCACATTATAGACCTAGATCACCATATATTATCATTGCTATTTTTAATAAAGTAAAGATTATTTGAGATTTTTTTTCTCTTTTTAGGCCATTTTATGTAACTCATTTACTCATACAATAAATATCTATTGAGGACCTATACAATGAGCCAGACACTGAGCTAAGAAGGGGAACCTTAGTGATCAGGACCCACACAGCCTCTGCCTGGGTCTCCTGGGCCGTGGTGCCATGTGGTCTCTGTGTTCGATCTGTTTTACTTCTCACCTACCCTGCGCTCAAGCCACCCTGAACTGGGCTTGGTTCTTCAGAATCACTGTACCTACCATGTCACCAAGCCACCATGCCCTGAAGCCACTATGCCACTATGTCCCTATGCCGCTGTCCCATCCCGCTGCCATACCACCACATCACCATGTCATCATATCACCATGCCACCACATCATCATGCCATCATTCCACCGTGTCACTATGCCACCACATCAGCTTACCACCAGGCCACCAGACCACCACGACATCATGCCACCATGTTACAGTGTCACCATGTCACATCACCACACTACCATGCCACCATATCATCATGCCACCATCCCACAATACCATATCACCATGACACCATGCCATATCACCATGCCACCATGTGCACCACATCATCATGCCACCATGCCACAATGTCATTACATGCTTATGCCCCCATGCCACCATGCCACATCACCATGCCACCATGTGCACATCATGCCACCATGCCACAATGTCACCATAGCCTTATGCCACCATCCCACAATGCCACATCTCCATGCTACTCTGTGTACATCATCATGCCACCAGGCCATGATGCCACATCACCATGCCACCATATTCACATCATCATGTCATGTCACCAAGCCACACATCATCATGCCACCATATCACATCATTATGCCACCATGCCATACCACCACATAACCATGCCACCATGTGCACATCATGCCACCATGCCACAGTGCCACCATGTCACATCCTCATGCCACCATGCCATGATGCCATACCACCATGCCACCATATGCACATCATGCCACATCATTCTTTTGCCACCATGCCATGATTCCACATCACCATGCCATGTGTAGATCATGCCACAATGCCACCATGACACCACATCCTTATGCCACCATGCCATGATACCACATCACCATGCCACCATATCACCACATCGTTATTGTTAAATACAATAAGAGGTTCTTCTTCAAAGGTTTAGTTTATTTAAGTTTCCTTGTTCTTTGTTCCCTGCTTTCAAGGCCAGAATTCCTCGCTCTCTGAGTCTTCCCACCCAGGTCTCAGTAAACAACTTTCCCACCAGTCCTTATCTATAAAGCTCATATTCCATATCTGCTACTCATTCTGTGAATTACCCTTCCCACCAAAACAGCTCTTCCCACCAAAACTGCCCTTCCTGCCAGTGTAACCTACATCCCTGTGCTCTTCAAATTAGCCAATTGTGTTTAGTTTAGATTGTGCGGTCCAACTCCAGCCAATGGAGCCAGGACACAGCAGCAGGGACATCTGTGTTAGGAATAAAAACCCCTTCCCTTCTTTGCTCAGCGTGCCCTCAAGGCAGCCAGACTTGAAAACAGCACCCTTCTGCAGAAGTAAATTTTCCTTGCCAAGAAATCCTTTGTTCGAGCATTTGTCCTCTTTGCAACTCTGAGCTTTTATTTCCAACATTATGCCACCATGCCACGATATCACCTCATCATCATGTCACCATGGCGCATCACCATGCCACCATGTCACATCACCATGTCACTCTGCCACATCACCATGCCACCATCTTGCCATTTCATGACACCATGTTACTGTGCCACTGTGCCACCATGCACCCTGTCATACTCCACTATGCTATCAAGTCACCACACCAACATGTCACCCTGACACCATGCCACCATGCACCATGCCACTATGTTACCTGTCCCCCGGTAGGTGTTTGCCTGTTTATTTCCCTCTTGATCCTTGGACTGAGGGATTCAGAAAGGCATGGACCTTTCTGGTTTTGCTAAAAATTTTGCTTACTAGCACGATGCCTTGGCACCTCGCAACCATTCAATAAGTGTTTATTAACTGAAGGGGTGAATAAGTAAGGTGCTCTTTTTTTGTAATTAATTCTTTATATTGACTGTTTTATGTTGGTTAGAATATCTCTAATTACAAAAGAGAATGTAGGGTTATTTTCTAACCCCCAATATAACTGAGAACGACCTTGTGTTATAAGAATGTGGCTGGACATGATAGTCTTTGCACCTAATTTTGACTCAATTTTTGACCTCTTAGAAGTATATGAATTTGGAGCCATCATCCCCTGGCTTTTGCAGAAGAAATGTCTGATGTCAGATTAATTTTTGTTTTTAAATAATCTGCCCTCCTTTCTCTTTTGTCTAAATATATGTGAATTTGTATCTTTTTCCTTTAAAAAATATCATGTAGTGTGTCGGTCTGCCTTCATTAATCTTGCCTGGTATGTGGTGAGTGTTCTTCCCCCTGTTGATTAAATCTTGGTTCTATCCAGAGAAGTTTTCATCAATTACAACCTTCCTTGAACTGCCATGTCCACGTGTAGGTGGCCAAGTGATCCTCCCCTACCCACACCATGTTGAAAACTAGAGCTCAAAGATACAGGGGAGGAATAAAAGTAGATGAAAGTAGGAACACCACTGATAGCTTCAAAGATAGTCCTTGTGCAGTAAGGGGATGTCTGCTCTGTTTTCTGATCAATGTGGACTCAAACAAGGATCATGCAGGGGGTCAACATCTTTTCCCCCTTCTCTGGGACCTGCTACGCTGGTCTCGTACGGTGAACTGAGGGTAGTTCCCCGTGTTCCTCAATTAAACCCAAGCTCTGCTAAAATATACAAATAGTCATTCTAAACTCTTAAGCCCAACATTGGCCCTTTTTTTCAAAGCTGTTGGATGTTTTTATTTTCAGGATTTTTTTTTCCTTTTTTGAGACGGAGTTTTGTTCTTGTTGCCCAGGCAGGAGTGCAGTGGCATGATCTCAGCTCTGGCTCCCTGTAATCTCCATCTCCTGGGTTCAAACGATACTCCTGCCTCAGTCTCCCAAGTAGCTGGAATGAAAGATGGCCACCACCATGCCCACCTAATTTTGGTATTTTTAGTAGAGATGGTGTTTCTACTAAACCATGTTGGCTAGGCTGGTATAGAACTCCTGACCTCAGGTGATCCTCCTACCTCAGCCTCCCAAAGTGCTGGGATTACAGATGTGAGCTACCACACCAGGCCTGTTTTCATGGTATTTTAATGGAAAGTGATAGAGTGTGAATCTGGCCTGCTTAGGTAGCTCTAGGTGAGCCATGAAATCTGCGTCCTCATAAGGAGCCCGGAGAGGCTTCATCAAATCCCCAGGCTGTGGCATTGCTAGCACGACATTTGCATCTCCTGGCTTAGCCCAGCACTGCCAAGCAGACCTCACGGGTGTCCCTCTGCCACCTTTGTGCTTCCTCTTTTCTGGTCTCCCTGTCTGTTTGCATCACTGCTTTTCTTGGCCTAGGCCAGCATCTCTTTATCTCATGGCCTCTGAGGTCCAGTTAGTTAGGAGAGAGTTTTGAGCAGGTGCAATTAGTGTGGAGTCTCCAGGGCCTGCACTCACACACATGGGATCCTGACAAGCCCTGAGTCCTGGAACAGTTACACCCTGCAGCAGTACCCACAGAGCAGCCTTCAGGCCCCGTCGCTCCTTTCAAACAATCAGAAGCTTCCGTGGGCCAGGGCTATTCATAGGGCTTATGAGAGCATGGGGAATTTGAAGGGACAGTGAGGCATCTATAGAAGTGTCTGCAGGGAAAGTTGGGGTTGACCTGTGACCTGGCACAGTAAGATGTGTAGCCCACGCTTTGACTATAGGATGCTCTTATGTGTGTACAGTTCATAAAGCACAGGGCATCTCCGTGTTGTTGCCCAAAAGGAAATAAAAAACCCCCGCTTCCACTAGGAGTCTGTGTGTTGATTTGAAATGAAAATATGAATTCTCCGCATGGCTGCATCCAGGCAGCAGGACAGCCAGCAGCAAGCTGCAGATATCCCACCATCCCATCTGCAGCAGGAAGCCCCGCATACAGCCTGACAGTCAGGCGAAGCCATTTGGCCATTCACCAGCGCTGCAAGCTCAGGCAGGTTGCTTAACCTGTCTCAGTTCCTGCTTCTGAAAAGTAAAGCTAATGGGGTCTACGTCATGAGATTACTGGAGGATTAAGTAAAATAACAAGTATCAGGCAGCTGACATAGAAAGTGTGCCTGAAAGGCGGATGGATGGCTCCCTGACCCATCTCTTTGTCTTCTGGGATGAGTCCCTCCAGACCCCAACTGAGCAAAGGCTGGCTGATTTTCAGTAGTTCAAGTAGGTTTGCAGCAGCTAAACTCCACATTTCTAGACCGTTTGAACAGGAAACCTGAGATGAGACAGCGTTTGAATTGGCTCATGCAAAAAACAATATTTGCTGGAGGTTAGCTGCTGCATTATGAATTTTTAACCTCCCATAAATCAAACTGTAAAAATGGACAAAGGCTGAGTTTCCTGTGCCAGGACCAAAATAGACACCGCCTGCATCTCTTAAACAATTCTGATTATGTTTCCACAACCAAATCATGCTGAGATGAATAGCTGGAACATTTATATTTAGGTCCTAACGTATAATGTCAAATAAATGAAAATAGTCTATCTTCTTGGCACTGAAATTGTGCCACCATATCCATTTACAAAGACGATAACTCAAAGACCAGGCTGTGCAAAGGCCATCACGTGCCTGGGGCAGGATTTTGCTTCTCTGCTCCCACTGCTTTTCCCTGTAACTGTCGTCACCAGATACCCAATACTAAATGATTAATAGAAAATCCCCAGGGGGAATCAGTCCGCAGCAAGGTTTAAAGTGAATCCTTTAGTGAACGCTTTATACCGAGAAATAAAAACACTTTAAAAGATCCAGGAGATGGAATCTTGTAACTGCAGAGGTCAATATTTTAACTAAAGAAAGCTTTTATGCATTTGACAAACATCTTTCTTTAGCAACTCCTATGAGCTATAAACTTAGAGGAATAAAACAACAACTAAGAGATCTTTCTTCTTTCAATTTAGTGGTAAAGGAAGATACTAAAGCACCTGATTTACTATGAGGCAGAAAGAAACACGAGCTCAAGAGTGTTACAAGCAAATGTTACAGACTTCTAGAAGGAAAGACAGCACCAAAAAGGTGAAGTTGGAACTGAACTTTAAGGGATGATAAAGGTTTTAGTACAGAAAATAGAGCTCCAGAGGCCAAGACAAATGTGGCTAGACTGAAGTGAAACTGGCAATTGGGTATGGAGTGAAAGTAAGCGATACACAAGATAAACTGAAAGCAAGTATGAGCCAGGCATGGTGGCTCACACCTGTAATCCCAACACTTTGGGAGACCAATGTGAGAGGATCACTTGAGGCCAGGAGTTCAAGACCAGCCTGGCCAACATTGTAAAACCCTCTCTCTACTAAAAACACAAAAATTAGCCAAGAGTGGTGGTACACACCTGTAGTTCCAGGTACTTGGGAGGCTGAGGCAGGAGGATTGCTTGAACCCAGGAGGTGGAGGTTGCAGTGAGCCTAGTTAGTACTACTGTACTCCAGCCTGGGTGATGGAGCAAGACTCTGTCTCCAAAAAAAAAAAAAAAGAAGAAAGAAGAAAGAAAGAAAGCATGAAGCAGTTTGGAATAAGGAAGATAGACTCTTACAGAAGACTGGAGGCTTTCAAAGGCTTCTAACAAAAGGTCAGTGTGAATGAATCCATTCATTCACTTAACAAATATTTACTGAGCTCCTCAGTGAGAGATGAAGTGGTAGGAGGCTCCTGCCCCCACAGACCCACAGTTTTATGGGGTGACAAGCATTAACAAATAAACTTGTAAGTCAATGTGTTAGATTGACACAAAAGTAATTGTAGTTTTTGCCATTACTTTTAATGCAATTACTTTTGCATCAGCCTAATATAATGACAGGCAGAAGAGAGAACTAGGTACGAAGGGTGCTTAGGGTGGTGTCCAAGGATAGCAGGGAGCCCTGAGTTATACTGGGGATTGGAGAGAGGAGACATGGCATTGCTGAGGACCTGACATCCACACTAGGTTCTGGGGGGTCAGTGGAGTCAGAAAGCAGAGGTGTGCTGGGCCAGGGATGCAGCACAAGTTGGGAGCATTCCAAGTGCCGAAGGACAAGGAATAAAGGCCTTTTGGTAAATGAAGAGGTCAGCATTTTCAAGGAAACAGAAGAGAGCGGCATCAGATGACTCCAGGGGGATGGGACATCTGCAGGGCCTGGTAAGGCACATTCAGGATTTTATCGGGAAGTGCAAGGGAAACCACCATCTGGAATGATAAGATCTGGTTGGTTGAATAACGTTCCTTTGGCTGCTGTGTGGAAGGTGGATCTGAGAGCAGTGAGTGTGAATGATGTTGGGGTGATCTGAGGACTATACTCTGACTTTTTTTTATCTTGCCCAAATTTCTACCTAAAGGATCTGGGGAGTCTTGCTCTACAAATCATCAATCATCATAGGATGAGTTTTATTTAACCTTTTATATTAAGACTTACTTTTCAACCTGACTCTGGCTAACATAAGGAAACAGGGAAGAAAAGCAAAATATTTTACCCCAAAACATGTTTCTTTGTCATATCTTGAAATGGCCCCAAAAGCTGTCCTTTGTGGGGGAAAAATTGAATCTATAAAGAATCTCTATTAACATAACTAGATCTTTTTCTTCCAGGCTCTCCCAATCCTAAAGAGATTAACTGAAAGCCTGGAACGTTTTAAAAATCTGAAAAGGAAATATTTGTCATCTATTGTCTCTAAAGGGCAGCCACTGTAAGACTTCAAAAGAACCTTGGTCTTAATCTTTTGTCTTAACCTGCACATGTCTTTTCTGTGATCCCAGGTCTTTAGATAACTCAACCAATTGTCAACCACAAAAAGTTTAAATTCACCTATAGCCTGGAAGCCCCTGCTTTGAGTTGTTACCTCTTTCTGGATCAAACCAATGTATTTCTTAAATGTATTTGATTGATGTTGCATGATTCCCTAAAATGTATAAAACCAAGCTGCGCCCTGACCAACTTGAGCACAGGTTCTCAGGACTTCCTGAGGGCTGTGTCAGGGGTCATGGTCACTCATATTTGGCTCAGAATAAATCTCTTCAAATATTCTTACAGAGTTTGACTATTTTCATTGACAAGCTGAAGGAGATACGTGGCGGCTTGCACAGAGCAGTCCTGGTGAACCAGGAAGCAAGAGAGCAATTGAAGACCTTCTTCAAAGGTACAGACAGCTCTTGTTGATGGGTTGGGTGTTGGGAGCAGCAGAAGACGGAAAGGTCAAGGAGACTCCATGCTCTGACTTGAGCCACTGAGCAGAAGGTGGTAATGTTTCCCAGAGATGGAAAAGCCTAAAGTAATTTTAATGTACAGGATGCAGGTGAGAGGTCAAGAAATCAGCTTGAGATTTGGAAACACCGAATGCCTATGTGACACCCAATGCATGCAAGGTTCTTTGAACTTGCTGTGCCATAGGCCATACCCTAAGTCAAGCCATGATGACCCTCGTGACCCACACATACACCTCTGGATGGCCTCCTGGAATCAGAAAATCTGAAGTAACTGGAAGACCATGCAAAGGACAAGAATGATCAACCCCTGCGGTGCCTAATTAACTTGAGACATTCTTCTATTGTTCCTTATTCCCACCTCAATTGATAAGGCAATTGGACTTTATAACTGACCTTGGTCAACGTCATGACTCCAGATCCTACAACCCATTCCCAGCTTGCAAAAACTGCCCTGAACTGTACCTTCTGTAACTTTCTCGGCCTACCCCAAACCCATAAAACTGACTCCTATCCCACCGTCCTCTGCTGACTCTTTGGACTCAGCCCACCTGCACCCAGATGAATAAACAGTATGTTGCTCATACAAAGCCTGTTTGGGGGGGGGGTCTTTTCATTCAGAGCCCACATTTAATGATCGGAGTTCAAGTGGGCCATTCACAAAATGAGTCAGAAGCTCAGAAAAATGAAAACAACCACAGATCATCTGGGAGGAGGGCAGAGTGGGGGTAACAGCTAGAAAGGGTGGTTTCTGTCTCTGCTTCCTGTGCCTAGAATCTGCTCCAGCTGACCTTCTAAGGAAGTCTATGGTGGTCACCTGCCTACCTTATCACAAAGCTCTCCCAAGCACTTGAACCTTAATTTCAGGCATGAAGTATACCCTTCTGCAATGAGTTACCCTTCTCCAAATCTGGGCCCCAAGCAACCACAGGTTTACTTTCTGTCACAATACCTTAGCTTTGCCTGTGATCCTCCTTTGGATGTGCCCATAGTAACCTCTGACAGGTTTCTTTTCTAGATGCATCCTGCATTTTCCTTGACTGTAGAATCTGTATTAACTCTTCTCAAGAGCCCTGGTTTTTGTGGAAAATAATATTTAGAGACCACAATTGGGGTTCAAAGGGTGCTAATTAATAGGCCTTAATAAAGCAAGGAAATTTCCGACTAGGCACACTGGCTCATGCCTGTAATTCCAGCACCTTGGGAGGCCAAGGCAGGAAGGTCATCTGAGGTCACGAGTTCAAGACCAGCCTGGCCAACATGATGAAACCCTATCTCTATTAAAAATACAAAAATTAGCCGGCTACTTGGGAGGCTGGGGTGGGAGAATCGCTTGAACCTGGGAGGCAGAGGTTGCAGGGAGCCAAGATTGCACTACTACACTCCAGCCTGGATGACAGAGCAAGATTACGTCAAAAATAAATAAATAAATAAAGGCTAGGAAATTTCTAAAAATTAAGAAAAAACATGTCTTAATTCATACTGCTGGCTTGCAATCCAGATTCTGGATATAGGCTTTTTACTAAAATGGATTAATCTCACTTCTATTCCTTTTTCTCCCATAGAGAAAACTTTGGTTGTCAGTAACACCAGCTTCATTACTCATTTGCTTTCTACTAACACACAAATAACCTCAGAATAAGAATGCCAACCCTATCACCAAAAAGGTAATTGCTGAAAACTGTTTAAGATCTTCAGCAGGTTTTTGGTGAGGAGAGTTTAGGGATTTGGGAGGTGGTTTTGTTGTTGGCTTTGGGTCCTGACATGATATCCCACTTGGAATGTATACTGAAATTACCATGCTTGGAAATCACTTTAAATAGTTTCTCTTTGTGTGGTATGACATCAAATGCACATCATTAAATTTGTTCAGTTTTGTCTTCCATTTGTATGAATGGTTTAATGGTGATTTTGTTTTGCAACTATGTAAAAATATTTACATGTCCCAAAGTCAAATTCCAAAACAAGACATATTCAAATAATTTTAGTCTCTCTATCTATTATGCTTTTCCTCCTAGATAGCATTATTTTTTAAGATTTATACCAGTACTGTTTTTATACATGTGTGTGTGCACACATACATACACATATACACACATTCCTTGTATTAGTCCATTTTCATATTGCTATAAATAAATACCAAAGACTGGATCATTTATAAAGGAAAAGAGGAGTAATGTCCTCAGCTCCACATGGCTGGAGAGGCCTCACAACTGTGGCAGAAGGTGAAGGAGGAGCAAAGACATGCATTACATGATGGCAGTCAAGAAAGAAGTGCAGGATGAAATGGGGGAAGCCCCTTATAAAACCATGAGATCTTGTGAGAACTCACTACCATGAGAACAGTGTGGAGGTAACCCCTCCAATGATTCAATTATCTCCCATCAGATCCTTTTCACTACATGTGGGGATTATGAGAACTGCACTTCGAGATGAGATTTGGGTGAAAACACAGCCAAACAATATCAGTCTACCCCTGGCCACTCCCAAATCTTATGTTCCTATAATTCAAAACATGATCAAGCCATTCCAACAGTCCCCCAAAGTCTTAACTCATTCTAACATTAACTCTAAAGTTTAAGTCCAAAGTCTCATCTGAGACAATGCAAGTCCCTTCCATCTATGAACCTGTAAAATCAAAAGCAATTTAGTTACTTCCTAGATACAATGGGATTACAGCCATTGAGTAAACGCACCCATTCCATGTGGGAGAAATTGGCCCAAACAAAGAGGCTACAAGCCCCTTGCAAGTCCAAAATCCAATAGGGCAGTCATTAAACCATAAAGTTCCAAAATGATCACCTCTGACTCCATGTCTCACATCCAGGGCATACTGATGCAAGAGGTGGGCTCCCACAGCCTTTGGCAGCTCCACCCCTTTGGCTTTACCAGGTACAGCCCACCTCCTGGCTGCTTTCACATGCTCCCATTGAGTGTCTGTGGCTTTTCCAGGCACATAGTGTAAACTGTCAGTGGATCTATCATTCTGTGGTCTGGAGGACAGTGGCCCCCTTCTCACAGCTCCTCTATGCAGAACCCCAGCAGGGATTATTTGTGGGGGCTCCAACCCCACTTTTCCCTTCTGCACTGTACCAGCAGAGGTTCTCCGTGGGGCCTCATGTCTGCAGGAAACTTCTGCCTGGATATTCAGGTGTTTCCATATATCCTCTGAAATCTAAGTGGAGGTTCCCAAACCTGAATTCTTGATTTCTGTGACCCTGCAGGCTCAACACCACATGGAAGCTGCCAAGGCTTGGGGCTTGCACTTTTTGAAATGCAAGCTGGAGTGGCTAGGATGCAGGGCATCAAGTCCTGAGGCTGCACACAGCAGGGGGGCCCTGGACACAGCCCAGGAAACCATTTTTTCCTCCCAGGCCACCAGGCCTGTGATGGGAGGGGCTGCTGCAAAGGTGTCTGACATGCTCTGGGACATTTTCCCCACTGTCCTGGTGATTAGCATTTGGCTCCTCACTACTTAAACTTCTGGTGCTGGCTCAAACTTCTTTCCCAAAAATGAGTTTTTCTTCCCTAGTGCATCATCAGGCTGCAAATTTTTCAAACTTTTATGCTCTGCTTCCTCTTGAACGCTTTGCTGCTTCGAAATTTCTTCCGACAGATACCCTAAATCATCTCTCTAAGTTCAAAGTTCCACAGATCTCTAGGGCAGGGGCAAAATGCCATGAGTCTCTTTACATAGCAGGAGTGACCTTTGCTCCAGTTCTTCATCTCCACCTGAGACCACCTTGGCCTGGGTTTTATTACTCAGATCAGTACCAGCATTTTGGTCAAGGCCATTCAACAAGTCTCCGGGAAATTCCAAACTCTCCTACATCTTCCTGTCTTCTTTTGAGCCCTCCAAACTGTTGCAACTCTGCTTGTCACCCAGTTCCAAAGTTGCTTCCATATTTTCAGAAATATTAATAGCAGCACCCCACCGTACTGCTACCAATTTACTGTATTAGTCCATTTTCATACTGCTATGAAGAAATACAAGACTGGATAATTTATAATGTGTAAAGGAAAAGAGATTTGATGGACTCACAGTTCCACATGGTTGGCAGGCATCACAATCATGGGAGAAGGCAAAAGAGGAAGGAGCAAAGGCTTGTCTTACATGGAGGCAGGCAAGAGAGAAATGCAGCATGAAGCAGAGGAAAAGCCCTTATCAAACCATTAGATCTTGTGAGAACTCACTCTCACAAGAACACTATGGAGGTAACTGCCCCCATCATTCAATTAACTCCCACTAGGTCCCTTCTATGACACATGGGAACTATTGTTCAAGAGGAGATTTGGGTGAGGACACAGCTCAACCATATCATTCCTGTTCTCTTTCTGAGATATATGTGAGCATACTGTATGTACACACTATTGTTCTCTTCAATCTCATTGCCTAATATGACTGCATTGTAGCCTCTGGTCATCTGCCTTTCTTTTACAGCCTAATGCTCCATTACATGGAAGCACCACTGTTATTCAACCAGTCATCCCGCCTTGAAAATATGCCATTTATAGTCTTCCATTATTATAAATAGGGTTGCAGTAGTCCTGATCACTTGTCCTTTTGTACTTCTGCTAGCAACACGTATTTTTAGAGCACTTACTACATTCCAGGTTTTAATAATATGCTTGTGGGGAGGACATAAATCCTTGCTGCTATGATTGAAATGTTTGTCTACCTCCACTCCAAATGTATGTGTTGAAATTGCCTGAAAGAATACAAGGCGTGGGCCAAGGTAAATACTGCTACTAGGACATTAAGCCAAGGGGGAATTTTCCGGGGTAGAAGGCATAGCTGGCCACTGAAGGGGAAGACAGCTTTGGGAGCAGCGAGGGACTGGGTCCAGAGGACCTGCGGTCATTCTCAGCTGCTGTATGGGTGCCCTCTGTGCTCTCTCCCACAGTGGCCTCCGTAGACATACCATGTGTTGTGCACTCTGCTACCCAGGCCCAAGCAGGCAGCGCCAGGGCCAGAGATGATGGTAATGGGCTTCAAGTTTTATCATAAAATGATAAAACGATGGTGTTAGAAAGTGGGGCCTTTGGGAGGTGATGAGGTCATAAAGGTGGAGCCCTCATGGTTGGAATTAGTGTCCTTATGAAAGAGACCCCAGGGAGCCACCTCACCCTGTCTTCCATGAGAACACAGCCAGAAGGCATCATCTGTGAACCAGGAAGCAGGTCCTCATCAGATGGAATCTGCTGGAACCTCAACCCTCCAGAACTGTGAGGACTAGTTTTCTGTTGTTTATGGACACCCAGACTGTGGTATTTTGTCAGAGCAGACCGAATGGACTAAGCCACCTCCTCTGAAGGAGCTGTCCTTCTATTGGGGTTGGGGAAAGAAAGACGTTACAGAGAATCTGTTGGAATGTGGTAGTGGCTCTGAGGAAAAGTCAAGCTGGGTAAAAGGGATACAGAGTGATGGGATGTGGTGGGCGTTCTAGTCTATTCAGGTAAGGCCTCTCAGATAACAGGGCAGTTCAGCAGAAGCCTGGAGGAAGTGAGGGAATGAGCCACAAAGGCTCCTGGAAAAGGAACAACAAATGCAGAGAGAAGCACCCGTGATGCAGGAGCAAGGCACAGGCCAGGGCGGCCGGAGCAGAGCAAGCGAGGGGAGCAGCAGGAGAGCAGCTCAGAGGCACTGCTGTGGCCTGGCTCAAAGACACAGGGAAAGCAAACAGCTGTCTGGGAGCCCTGGCACCCACACCCAAGCACCCATGCCCAGCACCACACTCCCGAACAGCTCCCCGGGACTTTGAAACTTGAAGCCCATTCCCATCATCTGTGGCCCTGGCCCTGCCTGCTTGGGCCTGGGTAGCAGAGTGCACAATACATGGAATGTCTATGCTGGCCACCGTGGGAAAGAGCACAGAGAGCACCTATACAGCAGCTGAGAATGACCGCAGGTCCTCTGGACCCAGTCCCCCACTGCTTCCAAAGCTGTCTGCCCCTTCAGTGGCCTGCTATGCCTTCTACCCCAGAAGATTCCGCCTTGGCTTGATGACCTTGTTGCAATATTTACCTTGGCCCACACCTTGTATTCCTTTAGGCAATTAAAAGTAATTCCCACTAACTCCACATGCCATAACCCTGGGTAAGAAATGCCCCACCTGGTGCATTCCCAGGCCCCAAGCCCTATGCTAATTGGCTATTCAAGGCATTCCCTGGCACCCACCCACTCACTACACCTCCCATCTGTAGGTTAGAGAAGATGTCATGGGACACCAGGTAAGAGTGACATGTACCCCAGATCTCAAATAAATTAAAAAAAAACACAAGAACAGAAAATCAAACAATGTATGTTCTCACTCATAGGCAGGTGTTGAATAACGAGAACACATGGACAGGTAGGGAAGCATCACACACATCTGTGGCAGGGGAACTAGGGGAGGGACAGTGGGGGTGGGGAGTTGGGGAGGGATAACATGGGGAGAAATACCAGATATAGGTGATGGGGAGGAAGGCAGCAAACCACATTGCCATGTACCTACATTGCCATGTATGTACCTGTGCAACCAGCCTGCGTGTTCCTCACATGTACCCCAAAATCTAAAATGCAATAAAATATATTTTTTTAAAGTGACTTTGTTGAGAAGGAGTTGCACTGAGGAGGAAAACTGAAGTCAGGATAGGCATACAGTGGGTTCTCTGATTTTTGAATCCTTTGGCCCCTGTTTCCTCATTTAAAGGGATGAGGATAAAAGACCAGATCCTGTATCATAGGATAAGTATGTGGGTTAAATGTTAACTTTCACGCATGTGGTAGAGTAATACCTAATAGACACTATGTGCAGAAAACGTGTTAGACAATGACAGTGATTTTTACTATCATCACGATATATGGTGGCTTAGTTCTTTTGGACTGCCATAGAAAAATATCACAAACTGAGTGGCTGATAGAAAACAGAAACGTATTTTTGATTGTTCAGAGGCTGAGAAGACCAAGATCAGGACACCAGTAGGTTCCAGGTCCTGTGAAGGTCCATTTCCTGGTTCCTAGACAAAACCTCACTGTGCCCTCATGGGGTGGAAGTGCTGAGGGATCTCCCGGAGGCCTCTCTGAGAACGGCACCAATTCCACCTGTGACAGCTCCAGTCCCATGACCTAATCGCCTCCCAGGGGCCCCACCTCCTAATCCCAACACCCTGGGGATTAGGTTTCAATGCTTGAAAAAGTCAAACTAGATCAGTGACCAGAAGCATTTCATAAAACCCTGGAAAGTCTGTCAGGGTCTGACAGTGCCGCTTCTCTCCTCCTGCGGGTCATCTGTAAAATGCTCAACCGTTCTGAGAGCCAGTGAGGTGGTCTGGGGAAGAAGGAAGGAAGAGCAGGGCTGGACCTAGTGTCCACTCCACTTTGGAAGAGAACCCTGATAGACAAGAGAGGGTGGTGATGCTCTCAGGAGGTGTGAGGGAAAGAGAGAGACGGGGTGCAGACAGAGGGTGAGGAAGCACCAAAGGAAAGATGTCTTTTGAAAGACTAGATGTGCCTGCCAGGTATGGTGGCTCATGCCTGTAATCCCAGCACTTTGGGAGGCTGAGGTGGGTGAATCACCTGAGGTCAGGAGTTTGAAACCAGCCTGGCCAACATAGTGAAATCCTGAATACTAAAAATACAAAAATTAGCTGGATGTGGTGGTGCATGACTATCATCCTAGCTGCTGGGGAGGCTGAGGCACATGAATCACTGGAACCCAGGAGGCAGAGGTTGCAGTGAGCCAAGATCAAACACTGCCCAGTTCTACTCTGGGCAACAGAGTGGATCTCCATCTCAAAAACAAACAAAAACTAGACATGTCTGTCAAAGCCACATTAGCAGAAGCAAAACTTTGGCATGGATTCGAAACAGAGAATGCAATGCAGGACGCTTGCTGCACAGGTAGTGGAGGAGGTGAGGAGCCAGCAGGGCAAGCTGAGTAACCCAGGGCTGGCATGTCTGGCAGTCACAGCCACCTTGCTAGAGGGAGGCTGGGCAGTGGTGATGTCCGGGGCTGGGAAGCTGGGTGGGAGAAGGAATGTGGTGGGCTGCCTGTGGGAGCTGCTGCCAGAGACCCAACGCTGAGCAGAAAGGTGACACGGACAGGCACCCCCTCCTCCCACTCGTCCCTAATTTTTCTCTGGTGCCTACCATTAGCCAAACCCACCCAGGAGCCTGGGGCAAGTGGGCTTGGGGAATAGAAGAGCCAGAACCATGGATGGACAGCTCTATAGGAGATCTGACATCTTGGGGGATAAGAGGAGGGAGGTGAGAATCAGAGCCATGGGGTGGGAGGACAAGGGTTAGAGACGTGGCTGGGGTGTGTCTGGCTGGAGGAGCAGGAAGCCAGTTCTAGCTGTTGGAGCAAAGCTGGCATTGACAGGGTGAAGGTGCTGTGCCCTAGAGGGAGCTCAGAACAGGCCCTGGGAACACTGGGGTCGTGGGTGTGCTGACAAGGGTCCCACAGAGGTTTCCTCACTGCCACTCCCACAGGAGGGATGCTGACATGGTTTGGCTGTGTCCCTACCCAAATCTCATCTTGAATCATAGCTCCCATAATTCCCACAATTCCCACATGTTATGGGAGGGACCTGGTGGGAGGTAACTGAATCATGGGGGCAGTTCCCCCGTACTGTTCTCATGGTAGTGAGTAAGTCTTATGAGATCTGATGGTTTTATAAGGGGTTTCTGCTTTTGCTTGGTTCTCATTCTCTCTTTTGTCTGCTGCCATGTAAGACGTGCCTTTCACCTTCCACCATGATTGAGGCCTCCCCAGCCATGTGGAACTGGGAGTCCATTAAACCCCTTCTTCCCTATAAATCATCCAGTCTCGGGGATGTCTTTGTCAGCAGCATGAAAATGGACTAATACAGATGCTCAGCCACTTCACCTCTCGAGGTGAGAGGAGAAACTGAAACCTGAGACACCAAGCTCACAGCCCCAGAAGTGGCCAAATCAGGATGTAATCCACATGCAGATGATTCTAAGGATCACGCCTGTTGGAGCCACACATCCTGATACACACACACCCTCCCACCTTCACGCTCACGTGCACTCACAGCCCCTGGCCCCCAGCACACTCACACCCCTCACACACTCAGTGCATCCCCACTCACACGCCACAGTTGCCCACCTACCCCAGGGTCAGAGTGGCCCCCAACATAGCTGGGCTGTGGGAAAGGGCCCCGTGCTCTGGGGATGCCTTGGAGGAGGCTTTCACTGAAGATTGCATTTGGGGCACATGGCCATGTCGCCTGTTTGTGAGGTTACTGCAAGGGTTTCTGACTTGCCCCTTTGCACAAGGACAGGCCCAGTGCCCAGCTCATGGTGCGTAGTAAACAAATGATGGAGGCATGATTGGATGAAGCCAGGCATGTCTGGGAGGGAGGAAAAGCCCCGAGGCAGAAGTGAAGGGAGGACAGACATGAACTTGCAGGGTGGGTGGTATGTGCGGAGATGGGGTGGAATGTTTATTATCCAAGACCTGGAATTGAAAGCCCTTTGAGGCAGAGGCTGGTGTTTGTTCAGCATCCTCTCTATGTGGGTAGGTGGGTGGGGGCAGCTGTGTTCCCTGAGGGCTGCATGTGGGCAGGCACCCTGCTTCAGAGGAGAGAAAGCTGCCCCACTGAGAGTGAGGGAGAGAAAGGAGGAAGAGCGGGGAAGAGGAGGGGGAGTGGGAAGAGGGAGGGTTGGCAGGCAAGGGGCTGGGACCAGGCAGGGAGGAGGATTGCAGGGAATGAGCTCTCCAGGCCCCCGACAGTACCAACCTGTCTATTCAACTTCTGCACCACTGCCATGCAACAGCCTTCCAAAAAAGTCTTCTCCACTCACAATTGGATATCTAACTGACCTCAGCTTGGGTGGTGGGAGGGCAATAGACAGTGAGAGGGATGAAGGAGGAGCTGAATTTCATGCAGTGACCACAGTGCATCAACAGTCATGTTTGCATCACTCTACAGAGGCAGACACATCCAGGGAGGGTATTCTCAGTAGAGGAACAAAAATGACAGCTCATAAAATATCATGGAAACCTACGGTAGTGTCTTCCAGGCAAATTTGGTAAGCCTGTCCCTAAAATAATTCAAAAGGAACACAGGCAGCAGAATGTGAACTATCTTTTAACTTTCTTGTGATTTATCTGGCACTTCGTTCTTTTTACTCAAGATGCTCTAGCAGTAGCTTGTTTTGCCTTTACAAGGAGAAAGGGACTCCAGACTGTCAGCATCTTGCTGAAAAAAATGGCTTCTGCTTGGGTAGTCCTCAGTCCTCCTGGCGCATGCACAGCACAGCGGGGAGTTTCAATCACTGCAGGTGCCCAGGGCTTCAGCCCTGGAGATTCAGGATCAGCTTACCTGGGCTGGGAGAGCTGTACTTTTAAAAAGCTTCCAGGTGCTTCAAATGGGCACTCAGAGCCAGGAACCATGCTGCTTGATGCCAAAGCTAAGGCCACCCCACCCTCAGCCTCAGAGGTTGCTTAGATGCAGACACACTTCTACCAAAACAAGCTTCTAGCAAGGAATGTGCACGCGAATGTCATTAACAAGGCAGACTGAATGTTTTGAGTTCAGAAGTATTTTAACCCAGTAACTGAATTTTCTTTTTACAAAGGTAACACTCTTTAAGGTGGTTGGCAGGGTAGCAGGGGGTACCCGGAGGCTTGGCTCAACACTATGGAACATCAAAATAGGGCAGAAACTGAGTAAGAGTGTGCACATGCTTACATTAATTATTTGTAAGTGTATTCATATAACTTTAAATAACTCAAGTTGTTTTTCCTTTCTTGTTCAAATACAATGAAATCCAAAAGCTATGAATTATCTGAAATATGGACTGATGCTTAGAATGTTATACTTTCCTTTCCCCTTCCAAAGTATTGTTGTTACTACTTTGATAGAAGCTGTAAGCACAGGCTTCACAAGTATAACCATATCACTTACTCATAGTGAAGAAAAATGGAGCTTCTTATTAAGAGACCATCCCACTAAGAATCCAGCTTCTGCAGAGGGGTTGGGGAAGGTTTTCTGCTTGGTCCCAAATTGCTTTGGCCATGATTGGATTTTAGTGTGAAAAATTGGGGCAGCCTGTTCAGGGTGAGATAGGAGGAGGGGAAGGTAAAGCCACTGGGAGCTGAGTAGCTTTGAGACAGCACATATGCCATGCCTCATTTTCCCATGTACGACCAGGGGTGATTGCCGTATGTGATGAGCAAATGCTGACCACTCCAGAGCTTCCACCTTGGGGTCTCTGCAACGCTGGGGACCTGAGAACAAGACAGAAGTGAGCCTGGTACACAGCTCCAGCCACACACCTTCTCATCTATGTGGTCATACTCACTTGGCCATAGCCGGAACTATAGATAATACCATCCCCGGTAAATTCGCATTATTTCCACCATTTCTTGCCTCCACCTTCCTTCTTACCTTCTTTTCTAGGAACTTACATATCTGAAAGTGGTAATTAATGCAAGTGAGAGATCTGGTTGCTTAAGAGTGTGTGGCACCTCTTCCCCCGTCTCTTCCTCCTGCCCTAGCCACGAAAGACCTGCCTGCCTTCCCTTTGCCGTCTGCCATGATTGTAAGTCTCCTAAGGCCTCCCAGAAGCAGAAGCCACAATGCTTCCTGTACGGCCTGCAGAACCATAGGTCAATTAAACCCCTTTTCTTCAGAAATTACCCAGTCTCAGGTATTTCTTTATAGCAAGGTAAGAATGGACTAATACACATGCTTACTTTCAAGAACATAAAACTATAAGAAAAACTTAAAAGGATGGATACTCCCAAAGTAAGGAGATCATCTTCCTTTACATGTTGATGCACTTCCTTGCAGCCCTTGGTCTAAACAGGCCCTCAGACATCCCTGGGTCCTCCTTGTACATGGGTACTCAGGAGGTACCAGCACTGTTCGTACCAGTTGCTGTATTCGGTTACTCAGGAGGTACCGGCACTATTCGCACCAGTTGTACACGGGTACTGAGGAGGTACCAGCACTATTCGCACCAGTTGGACACGGGTACTGAGGAGGTACCAGCACTATTCGTACCAGTTGTTGTACACGGGTACTCAGGAGGTACCAGCACTATTCGTACCAGTTGTACATGGGTACTCAGGAGGGACCAGCACTATTTGTACTAGTTGTACTTAAGTACTCAGAAGGTACCAGCACTATTTGTACCAGTTGTTGTATTCGGGTACTCAGGAGGTACCAGCACTATTTGTACTAGTTGTACATGGGTACTCAGGAGGGACCAGCACTATTTGTACTAGTTGTACTTGAGTACTCAGAAGGTACCAGCACTATTTGTACCAGTTGTTGTATTCGGGTACTCAGGAGGTACCAGCACTATTCGTACCAGTTGCTGTATTCGGGTACTC